>JAYESA010000019.1:56802376-57149515 GCA_036927795.1 Iris macrosiphon
TTGGGATGCCAGAATATGTCACAGGATATTCCATTATGAGATTATTGTCATAATGATTGAGATCATTGTATTAATGACTGTAAGGCTATATAATGCCAATGAGACCATCAATAAAATAATCAACTAATTACAACATGGTATCAGAGCCAAGTTTCCACAAACCCTAGCCGTCACCAAGCTTCCACAAACCCACAGGAGGATTTTCTAGATCTCCTCCACCGAACTCTTCCACGCCCCCCTTCTTCCCTTCTCCGCCCTTCGCTGTTGCTGCCCCGTCCCGCTACTGCTGCAGCTACTACTGCTGCTGCGGTTGCTGCTGCTGCGACGGCGGCTGTGACATGCGTGCTGTCGCCTCCTCCGCACCAGCACGAGACAGCGCCTAATAGGGATGCCTAGATCTGAAAAAAGGGGGGACATGTTCGGATCTAGGAGCGGACGACGAGGACGAACGTGAGTCATGGAGCGGACGTAACGTGATTGGATAGACGACGCATCGATGGAGGAGATCATCAAGAAGCTAGGTTCTGCAGAGGTGGCGACGTTGATGAAGTTGTTGACGATGTCGGCTGGTGAGAACACGACACGAACGTCGCCAGAGTTGAAGCTTTCCTCCATCGATCTGAAATTAGATGGACCAGCCACCTATCTGAGTTGGTCACGGCGGGTGAGAAGAACCCTCGCAGGAAAAAACATGAAGGGGTTCCTGACGGACGAGACGACAGAGCCGGACGAGGGCTCGACAGGACGCGATGAGTGAAAGTCCACTCATATGGTGATCTACATCTGGCTTCTCAACTCCTTAGCCCAGTCTATTGCCGCCACAGTAGACGGTATTGAGATGGTGAAAGATGTGTGGGAGAAGTTGAGAAGGACCTATGATGGTGTGGGGAACAACTTACGGGTCTTCCAGATAAAGGGGGAGATTGATGACACCGTACAGGGAGAGAAGACGGTGCAGGAGTATGCCACGGAGTTGGAGCGTCTGTGGTTGGATTATGATCACTCCTCAGATCGGGCGAGCTGCGGGGACCCTAAGTGTAAGGAGAGACAAGTGTGTCTGCATGAGAGGACGATAAAGTTCCTCAAAGGGCTGACTGCAGCTTTCGCACAGAGGACGACCCTACTTCTAGCCCAACCAAAGATCCATAGCCTTGAGGAGGCTATCTCAGCCATGATCCAGGAGGAGACACGCATCAGGCTGCAAGCCGGGACAGGTGGTCCCCCCGAAGCAAAGTCAGCACTAGCGATCACCAGCTCAGGTAACACAGGATCTAAGGGAGAGCCCTGGCAGCATAACCGGCAGTGCTACAATTGTGGGGAGATGGGTCATCATCGGTATGCTTGTACCAAACCACCTAGGGAGGGAGATTCAGGTGGTGGACGAGGATATAATGGAGGACGTGGTCGTGGTCGAGGGGCTAGACGAGGCGGCCGAGGAGGTTATCGGGCGAACCTCCTGATATCAGAAGGGAACGGAGAAGCTGATGGCACCTTTACTGTGGAGGACCACGCACTGGGAGACATGAGGAGTAGAACAGAGGAGGCGTCCACCTCATTCTTTGTTAGGGGCAACGCTGCCATGTATGCCCATCCATCAGAAGGTACTGACGAATCACTTGCCCTTGCGTCTATCTCTTCCCTTAAATCATCAGACTGGATTATCGACTCGGGAGCATCTCGACATGTGATGGGGAATGCTAGTGAGTTTTCTTCCTACACTCACCTAGCATCAACAGACAGCATTCAGACAGCTGATGGCACTTTCCAGCCAGTGGTCGGTAAGGGTACTGTTAATTGTACAGGTTCAGTAAGATTATCCAATATTTTACATGCTCCATCATTTTCAGTCAGTCTCTTGTCCATTAGTTCTATAATCCTCCAACTTAAATGTATTGTTTCTTTTGATATTCCTAAGGTGACCTTTCAGGAGAAAGGGACAGGACGAAGACTTGGGACTGGCACTTGGCATGAGGGACTGTGGTACCTAGATCGAGAAGGACTGGACTCAGCATTGGTATCTATGGCAGAGAAGGCTGGCATGGAAGGACTGCAACAGAGGACTGATGATACCTTGATACTCCATCATCGGAGGATGGGACATTCTTCCTTTGATACTCTAAGTAAGTTGTATCCAGAGATTTATGCAAAAACAAATAAAGAGAAATTAGTATGTGATGCGTGCGAGTTAAGAAAACTTACTAGGAGCTCATATGTTGGCACGGGTCATAGGAGCACTTTTGCTTTTGAGGTAGTACATTCTGATGTCTGGGGTCCATGTGCTACTAACACTATGAATGGTTATAAGTACTTTGTTTCTTTCATTGAGTGTGCCTCTCGTGTTACCTGGTTATATTTGATGAAAAATAAGAATGATGTACTTGCTTGTTTTCGGGATTTCCATAAGCATGTCCAGACTCAGTACAAAGCAGTTGTGAAGGTACTGAGGTCTGACAATGGAACGGAGTATACCAACAGGACGCTTGCAGAATACTTGTCAACACACGGAATACAGCATCAGACCACCTGTGCATACACACCAGCACAAAATGGAGTTGCAGAAAGGAGAAACAGACACCTTCTGGAGGTCGCAAAAAGTATGATGATCGACATGAATGTCCCACAGAGTCTGTGGGGGCATGCAGTGTTGACAGCAGCTCAACTCATCAATAGGATACCCTCGAAGGTCCTCGGATGGAAGTCCACATGTGAGGTATTGCAAGGCAATAATAGTGGGATACTCCCACTGAAGGTGTTTGGGTGTGTGTGTTTTGTGAAGGACAACAGGCCATCAGTTGGAAAACTTGACCCTAGAGCGGTCAAATGCATCTTCGTAGGCTACTCGGCGACCCAGAAGGGGTATGTGTGCCGGAGTCCAGTAGAGAAGAAGAAGTTTGTCAGTATGGATATCCACTTTCGGGAGCATGAGCCATACTACCACCAAGACGGAACTTCACACAACACGGCTAATACTGCCAGTATTAGGAGAGAGGGGGAGATGGAGAACTTGGTAGTAAACGATTTAGAAGTTTGGCATGGAGGCACGGAGAATGGACAAGAAGGTGAAGGTGTTAGGCCTACGACTCAGGGAAAGTTACTTACCTACAGCAGGAGAGAGAAGCAAACTGCAGGACTAGTACCGACAGTGCCAGTGCCAAGTCCCTTGTTTGCGTTCGTCCCAACTCCTGAGGCACCGACACCAACCCCCCTTCAGGTGATACCCCCTCCTTCACAAGATATCATTCCTCCTACTTCTACTCCTCCCACGCCACTATCAGTACGGAGGACCACTCGCAACAATGCAGGAAATCCTCCAAACAGATATGGTTGGGATATTGTTCAGTTTGTTTCTTATGATCATATCCCTTTTTCTCATGGAGCATTTATAACATCTTTGGATAGTATTACTGTACCTAACAATTGGCAGGTTGCCAAGAACGATCCAAAGTGGAAAGCGGCAATGCACGAGGAGTTGGGAGCTCTGGAGAAGAACCACACTTGGGAGCTTGTGAGACTGCCAGAGGGGAAGAGAGCAGTTGGATGCAAGTGTCTTTACCGTGAAGCAGAACCCAGATGGACAGGTTGAGTGCTACAGAGCTCGACTAGTAGCCAAAGGATACAGTCAGACGTACGACATCGACTATGACGAGACCTTTGCACCAGTTGCAAAGATGAGCACTGTCAGGACTCTGATTTCTCTGGCAGCGAATGGTGGATGGAAGCTACACCAACTGGATGTGAAGAATGCATTTCTTCACGGAGATCTAGTGGAGGAGGTGTATATGGAGATACCACCAGGATTTGGCATCAATCAGACAGTAGGCAAGGTCTGCAGGTTGAAGAAGTCCCTCTATGGACTGAAGCAGTCTTCTCGAGCGTGGTTTGACAGATTCAGAAGGGCGATGATAGGGATGGGATATCAGCAGATCAATGATGATCATACTGTGTTCTTCCGTCGGAGTGGAGGCCACATCACTATGCTTGCGGTGTATGTGGACGATATGATTATCACAGGAGATGATGAGCAGGAGATCGCCCAACTCAAAGGAAAGCTTGGCAAGGAATTCGAGGTGAAGGATCTCGGCCTTCTTCGGTACTTCCTTGGGATTAAGATTGGTCGAGAAACAGAGGGGATTGTTCTCTTTCAAAGGAAGTATGCACTGGACCTTCTCACAGAAACTGGGATGTTGGGGTGCAAACCTGCAGCGACACCAATAGATCAGAGGTTCAAGATTGATGCTGAGGCTGGAGAACCAGTTGATCGGGACAGATACCAGAGACTGGTTGACAAGTTGATCTATTTGAGCCACACACGTTCTGATATCTGCTTTGCAGTAAGTGTGGTGAGCCGCTACATGCATGACCCACGGAAGGGTCATATGGATGCAGTGTACCAGATTCTGAGGTACTTGAAAGGTGCTCCCGGGAAGGGACTAATATTTAGGAAGAACAATCACGTGAGCATCGATGACTACTGTGATTCTGACTGGGCTAGTTGTGCTGATGACAGGAGGTCTACCTCGGGATATTGCATATTTGTAGGTGGTAACTTGGTCTCCTGGAGTAAGAAGCAGTCTGTGGTGGCCAGATCGACAGCTGAAGCAGAGTACAGAGCTATGGCCTTGGGAGTTGCAGAGCTGCTATGGTTGAAGAATATGCTGGTGGAGCTGAAGCTGGATTAAGGAGCCAAGATGAAGCTGTGGTGTGACAATCAGTCAGCTATTAGTATCGCCAACAATCCAGTACAGCATGACAGGACCAAACACATCGAGATTGATAGATTCTTCATCAAAGAGAAGTTGGATAGTGGATTACTGGAGCTTGGCCATGTTCCAACCAGGGATCAAGTAGCAGATGGACTAACCAAGGGACTCGCCTCAGTGAGCATGATTAGAGGATGTGACAAGATGGGCTTAGTGAATATCTTTCACCCATCTTGAGGGGGAGTGTTGATATGGTATGTTGGGTGTCATATTTAAGTATAGTATAAAGCACATGGGAATATCCTGAGGACATATTTGGGATGCCAGAATATGTCACAGGATATTCCATTATGAGATTATTGTCATAATGATTGAGATCATTGTATTAATGACTGTAAGGCTATATAATGCCAATGAGACAATCAATAAAATAATCAACTAATTACAACATATATATATATATATATATATATATATGAAGGTAATTTTATTACTAACTCTCAGTAACTAATACAAATTTCTGGCCCGAAGGCCTACAAACTCAGTCCGGAGGCCTACAAATCCGTCCCGCAGGCCTACAAACTCAGTCCGAAGGCCCCATCATGGCCTGAAGGCCACATCCCAGCCCGCACTTGACCCGAAGGCCCACTCCTGCACACGTTCTACAAGCCCACACCTGCACCGCAACACCCGACCCGTCTGGCCGGTAGTTAGTCTGCTTTGCACCCGCATCGCAACACCCTACTCGCCTGGCCCCACCAGCTTGCGCCTGCACCACAACACCCGACCTGCCTGGCCCGCACTCAGCCCGTGCCTGCTCCCGCACTGCAACGCCCGACCCGCCTGGCCCTTAGCTCCCATTCGGCTGCACTATGTTAATTTTCCACCACTTGGGAATTAACATGCTCCCCCCAAGGCTCGAACCCGCAACCTTATATGCATTGATTTAGGTAATTAATTGGTGGCATAGAAATTAAATAGCAAAGTTTTAATTATACTTAGTGGCCATATCAGACAAATTTGAACCATTAATTTCTATTGACTGCGGCTGAGATTTACGTGTTTTTTTAGATGTCAAATTGTATGCGTCACCTGATCCCTCCTCTCCCATATATATATATATATATATATATATTAGAAGAGGTAATTATCCGTGATCGCTCCCACTGGAATTCGAACATTGCCCACTCTGATCTTATACCTCCACACTAGCCACATGAGCTAGAGGTCATTGACATATATATATATATATATATATATATATATATATATATATACTAGTGGTTATTTCCCCATGTTTCATGTTCAATTTCTAGTGAAAGGAGAACAAGGGAACAAAGAGAGGGAGTTATGACGGCTTTAGATTAGTATGAAAGTTTGAGTTAGTAGGTGACTAAATAATTTTTTATCCATAAATAATGACAATTTTAGTGAAGAAAGTGTTACACCAAAAAATTAGTGATACCCTCGGTATTTGGATTATATGAATATATATATTCATTATTATTGGAAATTGGTACAAGTGAAACTTATATTTCTTGTGGTGATTGTTCATTATCTTGCTCATCTAATATACGATTGTTAGATGGAACCATAATAGCCTTCTGGTGTATATGCTAAGTTTAGCTCTATGGTTTTTTAGATTATTAGGGTTCATCGACTGCATAGTCTGCACATGTACTGTATGATTCCTAGTGTACATTTTATCCGAAATTGTCTTTATACAGTTATATAGTGGACGTGAACGTGGAAAGAGCAGATGATGTTTTACTACATCAGAAGATTCTTGCAGAAGCCAAGGACCCAAGAAAGCGCCCGGTCTTCCATGTTCGTTTCTTGAAGGTACCGATTAACTGAATTTCGTCGATTTTTATGGAGCTATGAGTTATTTGGTTTACTATTACAATGAAGAACAACAACAAGAACAAAGACTTTATCCCAAAATTTTGAGGTAGGCTATTTGAACCATTTTCTTCCACTCACAGCTCTGTTAAGGTGCATCAGGTCTTTTGTAACATTAACAAAACCATAGGCTTCTTTCCAGCCTCAATCCAAGTTTATTTAGGTCTAACCTAGTTTTAGGAGCTCCTTTAACTAATGTCTTACACTACATTGCATATGTCCAAGCTACCCGAGACGCTCATATTATCCTCAATTGACGCTGCCTCTGTAACATTTATTGTTACAGTGAATATGATGAGAACATTTTCCTTTATTGCTTTAGTTTTTGGAACCTCATTGTTGGTTCATTTTATGAACCTCTTGGATAACCTAAGATATCATTCCCTTCAAGCCTTTCTGCTGTGATGCCTCATATTATTATGGGAATTGCTCACAATGAATGCCTGATATCGTTGTTATTCCCTGGGGCATAGCATATTCACACGAATACGTATACACAACCCTGCAAAAGCAAGCACAACAACAAGAAAAGCCTTTTCCCGAGAATTTGGGTCTACCTACATGTATCTATTCTTCCATTCAGCTCCCTGTCTCCTCTTTTAGAATAAGATGAAATACTGGAAAAGGACAAAAGTTAATGATACAAAAATCTTAGGTTGTCCGAGTAACAAATTGGTTTGACTATCATTGTCCTTTTTCTTAGTCATTCTTTTTTATCCCATGCGGATGACTGGACGATAATTGCATATGTAAACCATTTTCTTCGTCAACTTTATGATGTTTTCTCAGACTCATGCATTTTGATGATCTTAATTGCTCATGAATTTGCGTCTATTTCCTGTTTGATTATCGACATTACCTAAGTGTTGAGTTTGACTTTGAATTCTTCTCAAAGTCTGAAGATGTAAATTTGGATGTGGGAAAGGACGTTGAGGAGAAGGAAGATAAGAAATGCACCGAGGCGGCTCTTCCTGCAAGGTATGCTTATGAGCTTCATATAATTTAGTTTTAGTGCTCAGAAAATCATATGACAATAGTAGTCTACTTTCAAAAGGTCATATTTAATACAAGCTGTCAGTCAATGCGTGGTTATAATGGATGTTGTTAACTTACCATTGGATATTTGTGCTGTTGTTAATATATGTTTGTTGATAATCACTTCTCTGCCATTTTGACAGAATAGTTAAACTGTCTATTATATTGTGTATGGTTTGTTTGTCGTGAATAATTCTCAGATTTTTTTGGCAGTTGAGTATGATTATGTCCAAATATGGTAGAATTCGAATTCAGGGTTTGGTTTTCTGCAGTCATTTTTGCTCTCTCTCTCTCTCTCTCTCTCTCTCTCTCTCTTAAACACGTAAACATGCAGGCGCGCACAAACAATCTCTCTCTCTCTCTCAAATACGTGGACACACGCTCACCCACACAAGCTTGAGCTGGATCTACAAATTTGTCCTAGATTATACAGTAAAGTCAATAAAGCCTTCAAAAGTTATAACTTATAAATGCCGAATATTCCTAGTGAACCGGAACCCAAGTTACCTAACCCAACTCATAGGTTCCAAACCAATCTAACTCGAGTGTCTTCTAGGTGGGCTGGCTTGTCCTACGTTCCTACCAAAGATTGGTTTCCCTTGAGCAACAGTCGAACTTCCTGTATGGACATAAAAGTGCCACTTAGTGACTTCATTCTCAATAGTTTCAAACCCGTGTATGAAGGTAAGTACTACTAACCTGGTTAGGTGTTAAACTCTGTGACTTTTAAGAAATCATGTAAGTGTGGTAGGGCAGACTGTTGACCTTGGTCTATGGAAAATAAGTTTTTACATTTTTTTTTCTCATTATTCGAGGCGTATGGTATAACTTGTTATAATTTTCTCAAAAGTTAAATGCGCTATTGCTTCGTGATCAATTGTTATATTCTCCTCAAGAGTCTCATGCCAATCAATATACTTATTGGATATAGTTCCAATGTTGTGAAAAATGGTCTTTATCCTGGGCACAGGTCTGTGCTATCGAACACCTTGTAGGTGTTCTAAATGTACTTAGTTCTATTGTAAAGATAAGTTGATGGTTGGTAAGGGGGTAATGGAATTGCTTGCATTTTTCATTTTCATTTTTATTTTGGTGGTAGTTGAATTAATTTCTGATCCCTAGTTAGATTTTGCCATTTTGTTGCTTGTATATATGTCTTGAATATTAATTGTTCAGTCTTGAATCTTTTTGTTCATCATGGTTTTATACTCTTTTATCAGTTATTGTCTAAATTGTAATATTCTTCAAATTTTCAAACTTGGAAAATGCTTAATTTCATCCTGTCCCCTAGAAACAATGCCCCCTCCTAGCTGCCTCTTGCATCCTCGTTCTTTCACAACATTAAGCAGATTGCAGGAGGTTCATGATGCACACGTGCTTGAGAATGTCTTAGCATACTGTTAATGGTACAATAAACTTCATTACAAGTATTTGGAGTTGGATACAATCCTTTATTTGCTATTTAACTCCATGTTCACATGATTGATAACCTTTTAAGTTTTAATAAAGTTTTCTTTTTGGATGTGCAGGCATGATGTGGCACATGTCCCAATTCACGAGATAATTTTTTCTACTGTCGATAAACCTAAGCTGCTTAGCCAGGTAAGGATATAATATTCAAAAACTCGTTCTAAGATATTTGTTTCATGAGATAATTTTTTATTGAACTCAGTTCTAAGATATTTGTTTTACGAGCATTCTATGGTTTATGTTGTTGTTCACTATGAGCTATATAAGAGGGGGGAATACCTACTTGTATTTGCTATAATTGGAAGGGAAACAATAATGGTGTTTTTTGGGTGGTGATTGGTGGGTGGGGGTGTTATTCTATTGTATGGCTCTAACTCGACGCCTAGCATCTCTGGAAAGAGTTGACTATGTAGGCAGTATGCTTATTCTCAAGTCAGCACGGATTGCAATGTCCTAATCGAGGCGTGGACGAGTAGCAGGAGCATTAAATCTAGCTATTGAATTTTAATCCTGCTGAAACAATAATCTTCTGGAGTTGATCGTCTCGTGTGTATCACCTGTGGGAGAACTTCTTATCTATCACCTGTGGGAGAACTTCTTATCTGATGGGGACTATACGTAGAAGGAAAGTTCAAGAAGATTAACCTAGAACTCGTACCGATGACTCCTTTATTGGTGGGGATGATAGTTGGCCGGGCCGAGCATTATCCAAACCCGACCCTAAAATATTTCAGCCCAAAAGAAATTGGCTCAACGCTAGTCTTACAAAACCTAGAAAGACTCAAGGAGAGGAGAAATATGAATACTAGTTTGCAATCCAATAAGCATACTTTTTCGAATAGACTCGAAAGAAATAATATAAGTCTACAAATACTAGGCTATAAAGCAGATACAAATAACATAATGAAATATATACTACAGAAGAGTAAATACCTGCAACAAAAGGGTAATCATAAACAAACCATGAAAATAACTTCGCAAAACAAATTCAACCAATCTGAAAGAGAACCAGGCCCTCAGAGGGACGTAACAAGATACATAGAAACATGTTACTAATGAAATAAATACTACAATAACCATGGGGTATACTAGACTAAGTGTATACAAAATGAGGACAACGTTCGTACGCAAGGGCTGCATAGCTAAATGAGATCGGCATAATTCTCTCGGGAAATCAGGGGCCTAATCTGTAACACATGCATAGCGTCGTGAACGTCATAGGCCAACAGTAATAATATCCAGGGTCATCATACTCAGTTCTCCGATGGAGAAGACGAGTTACATGAAATATGTAGAGTAGCCCATACGTCTAGTGATTGTTCTCCCCATCCAATGCTGCTGTATCTGTCGTGTACCTCGACATGCCCAACTCATAACTCCTAGGTCTCATAATGATAGATCTATATGCTATGTCGACACGCGTCTCGATTGTACCAGTAATCAACCAATACAAGATTTTGTGCTCTCACAGGAATATTTCATCTTCGTGTCATGTATGTGTCAAGATCATACAAGAGATTTAGGATCTCTCTCAAATATCAGGTCGTCTTCTAAATATTAGGTTAAAACGAAATCGACCAACGTCGACTACGTCCAAGTCATTCTTGGGCGCACAAATAATACGTTTAGACAAGATATAAAGTAAATGCAAGTACAAATTTGAAGACTATGATTAAGCAATTGGGAATTATGGCTTAAATTTGAAGCCTCCAAGTTATCATGATGAGTTGAGAGTACCACTCCTTAAAAGGAGTTGGCTTACACAAAAGATCTGTTGAAGGGTCATAAGAAAGATTGAGAAAAATATGGTTGTTTGATTATGTCCGACGCATGGACTAAGCAAAGGACATTGATCAATTTTTTGGTAATGGAACGAAAGGAACTATGTTTGTGGAGTCCATTGATGATTCATCTTTTGTGAAGACCTCTGAATGGATAATAAGCAAATTGTGTCGTGATACCTCAAAAAGGAGGCATATGCCACTGTGGTGAGTGCGAGCTTTTGAGCTAGTTTAGCACTATGCTTGTGAGTGTTTGCTCCATTAGTGAAGTTAATTAGATTACCGATGGAGATAAAAAGCCATCAATGAGATTTATTTATAGGGAGCTTAAGCAAGTAAGGGAGAAAGTAAAGGTTGTGTTTAGAATAACGAGATGAGCTATCGATCGATCATATATATTATTGATTCGAAAGCCACATGTCGCTTGATAGTCCATTGCATTTGCGGACTATTTATTGAATACTTATTATGCATATCAAGATAGTGTTAGCTTAGATGATCCAATGCTTAATAATGGACTAATACAATATTTTTGAGACTTTCTTTCCTGATGATTTGAACATACAAGATCGAATAATGAATGAGAAGTTGGGCAAGTATAAGACGAAAGATGGTTCATTTGGAAGTGCCTTGACATTGAAAGGATATATGAACAATGGCAACAAGTATAATCCAGGTAAAATTAGAACTATAGAATTATTTAAAGTTTGATTTAAGTTTCATTGAAATTGAATTTATATTTGCAAATAATTGCTATTTATTTTGATCAATAGTAATTTGGTGGTCAAACTATGGAGGTTCTACCCCCCAGTTTGTTGAGAATTACAAAAAAGAAAAAAAATCCTCGCTTTAACTTGAAGTTCATTGGATGTGAGAGTAATTGGAGCACATTTGAGAGGGTTACTATAATATAATCATAATTTTAGTTATTCATTCCAATGAATATCTGACTTTGTCTGATTTTTTCCCATGTAGATACATACAAAAAAATGAAATATGATAGATGTAGAAAGGTTGAACATCGTAGCGTTGTCTATGTGCAATTCAACGCGAAACTCATCAACCAGAAGAAAAGAGAGGTGTGAACGATGTGCTACATGCTAGTGAGCCAATACATGCTCAAGGATGGATTGTAGATGATGATGAAGATGATGAAGTTGATAGCGGACCACACTCGGGACTTACTTGGACAATGGTTGAACAAGCATCGGATGCAGATGACTACTTTCAACCTAGAAGAAGCACCATAATTGTCATGCCAGAACAAGAAATTGAATAGGATAATGACATCGAAGATGGGGGAGATGAGGAAGTTAGAGTGTGAATATAATGGTCCTACAATATTTGATGATTATGAAAATAAAGAAGTGGGGTCCGTGGGAATGCAGACATCCACTTAAAGAAAGAGTTAGAGAGTTTCTTATTACCTTTCATAACTTTTGTTTTATGTAAATTATGTTTTGTACTTCGACTTTGAATTTGACTGTTTGATTATGTAAGACTATGCATGTAATTTGGGGTTTATTGACAATTTTGAGTAGACGGACACTCATCATGGTTTTTATTATTGTTTTATTTATGGGACCAGTTAGAACTAGGCAGCGGTGGGCAAGGCATTAGGCGGCGGGCTCATAGCGATTTTTACATCCTTGATCTTTATTACATGTCTATTTCAAGCTAGGTTGCATATACAGAACCATGGATTCGGATATGGACATAATATAATTTCAGAACACGTCATAATTTGGAAATTTTAAAATCTATCTACAACATGAGTATGGTTATATATACACATGGTAACATATCCATATACATATTTAATAGATCTTAATGTATATATTTATGCATGTTGGATTGTAAGTAGGTTACTAAAAGTTATTGAAAGGATCAGCCACAAAGAAATGCTACTTCTCATATCTTAGTTATGTTTGGCACGATAGAGAACATGCCAAATCACTCAAAACCGTGTTTTGATCACTTTGTAGAATACATATAGGCGATCCATATACAGCATGAGTGTTGAGGAAGTATCCTAGTGATTACATGTTAGACACGTACAATTACATGGGTACCGTTTTAAGGAGTATATGTGCAACCTAGATTTTAATAATCCTTGTATACATGGAACTTTGGGAGGTTAATGCTCACTGTATCATTTTCTTGTAAAGCTCACTTGACTCTGTTTCTCTCCTTTTTGGCGGATACTTTCCTTCTTAAATTCACTAATTATATAATTGTAGATTTCTGAGCATTTTGTGTTTCATTTTATATTTATTAATTAAGAGTGAATAATAGGGTTCTAACTGTTAATATATTTTGCTAGCTGTCTGCTTTGCTGTCTGATATTGGACTAAACATTCGTGAAGCTCATGTTTTCTCAACAACAGATGGTTATTCTTTGGATGTGTTTGTTGTCGATGGATGGGCTGACGAGGTAGGTTTTCCTTGTAAAATGACTAATCTCAATTTAAGATTTCAGTTATGTTAGCATGGTTTTCAGTCTTTTGTATACCTTAAACATGTTAGGAAAAAGTTTTGATTGGTACAAAGTTTGATTTTAGTATCAGATGGATGATTGTTTTATTAAAGAATATGTTGCAGATAGGTTATAACTATTTGCGCCTCCCCGGTTGCATGAGCTCAAACTACATAAGCAAAAGGTAGGTCTACCTACTCGGCAAGTGGCCATTTGTGTTTTATGGCATGCCCTTACATGTCAAGGAACAGGCACCATCTTTGAAGGTTAATTTCTCAACAACGGCTCTTGAAAACTTCGTCAATTCTTTTATGGAGCTTTATTATGCTCCATGACCGACCCCGATTTAATGGGAGAAGGCTTGGATGATGATGATGATGATGATGTTGCAGATAATAAAGTTTGAAGAAAACAACATAACTATTATATAGAAAGCGGGAATGTTCTGAAAAATACAAAGAAATGAGAATTAGTATTTTTGAGCATCACATGCCTTCTTTTATCTGTTGTATTAACGTTTTTCTTCTTTTTTTCCTGTTGAATTCTAAACAATAGTGGCATTTAGACTCTTTTAGAGGTGCAAAGAATCTTTCTAGCCTCCAAATTCTAGTTCATAAAAGCCTCGTCATATGCAAATGGTTATTACCTTCAGTCCACTCTTAAGGTAATAGTGGCAACGTGTAGTATGTATTTTCTCAGTTATTTGTTTCTTTTTACCTTATTCCTTTTTCTGATTTTATTGTCTCCAGTTTGTAGTTAATGAACTTCACTTGAATTCCCTTTTCCTAGAATGAAGGTAAGTAACTTGGAAGGTAGTGTAATAGGATATTAGTAAATTACCATGTCAAAGGTATTCCTCCATTGGAAAAGGAGTTTTGTTGATATTGGCCCCCTTAAATTTTGTCTACTTTGACATAGGTCCTGAACAACTCTTTATTATTTGCGCACATGCACATTAAAATCTACATGACCTCCCTATTTCTAATCAACTTTTGATATAGGCCTTCAATGGGAGTCCTTATAAATTATGACAAGAGTTGTATATGATTTTAGCGTTTATGGCAAATAATAAAAATTTGGGACCTTTGTTGAAATGGGCAATAATAAATAAAGCTCCACAAAAGAGTTGACAAAGTTTGTATGACCAACTGTCAATCTAATGTTGTCAACCCTCTATGTTGGTCCTAAGTTCCTTCCTATGCTAGTTGTAAGCAGAAAAGGGCCTCGATGGCTCGATCTAATACCAGCTAGCTGGTAGGTGGATCTACCCTTTCACTCGTGCAATTAAAACTCATTCAACCAAGGAGCATCACCCACCAAGTTCCCCTAGATTAAGAAAGACTTTAGAAAACTAGGATAATTTTAATGTGAAAACATTCAATCTCCTATGGAAAATTTAGCTAAAGAGTGAAAAGAGTGATATCCCCTACTGCTAAGACACATCTAAGAAGTTCTTCACCAAATGGGAATTTGTTTTGTGGCAAAATTGTTAAAGCTCATACTTATTTCTTTGTAAAATATTTTGTGACTTATGTCGTTGAGAACTCTTTATTATTTTATTTTTATTTTTTCAGGTTGAATTGCATATCTGCTATTTTTTTAGGAAAGTGACACTAGATGTATCCTTTTTATGCCAATTGTCACCAGATGAGACGTCTGCCTCTTAGGCTTAGCATCATGATCATGCAGGGACTTTCTATCATTAAGGGGCTGTATGTTTCTATTTCTTTTAAACCAACATCCTTACTAACTAACTTTGCAATGGTGTAATCAGGACACAGATGGTCTGCACATGGAAATTGAGTCAGCAATAGCCAGAAGTGAGGTATGGAAATCAAAGCATAGTGTTGTGCCCTTTCTGAAGCAATATGAGCCCATTTCATATTTTGAACTTTGGGATGCTGAGTACTTGGAATTCTTTGTGTTTGACTATTTTTTCTTTTGTTGAAGAAATTTGTATTTCAAAGTTTATTCATGGATGTGTTTAACTCCCACTATAAATAATTAGAACCGAAGGAAAACAACATTCTGTACTTTCTACATTATGATAGTATAATAATATTACGCATAACTTCAGCTTAAGACTTAAGTGGCTCCTATAAACATGTTTTCTTAGTACATCACTTACAACACATCAATACTTATTTTACCGGAACAGTTTATAAGGAGAAGCAGAGCAATTAAATGTATATGAGGTCCTATGTTGTACTGGGCGCTAGGCGAGGCGACAACCTACCTGCCTCGCTGATATTGTTGCTTGCAGTTTTGCTGCTGCTGCTTCTGCTGGTACTGATGCTTCAGCTTAAGGTGCTTCTGCTTCTCCTGGTACTCCTGGTACTCCTGTTGTTGCTTAGACCTGGACGGAGTCCACTAACACAAGTCCAAAAATAAATCTAACATGCTAATAATAAATAAATAATACAATAAATAAAAATTTAACATGCACAATATTTAATTAATTACCAAATGACTAAAATATTCTTTCCTAGAAAATATGGTAGTGACAACTGTGGAGTGTTGAAGATGGACAATGGAGATGTGTCGAAGACTGTTGCTATTGGAGATGTGCATTTGAGGACGAAGACGTGTGCAGTTCTTGTTCTCAAAGATGTCCGTCATATCCCTGATATCCGTTTCAACCTGATGTCGGTTGGAAGGTTGGATGACGAGGGCTTCTTCAATCTCTTCGGGAACGGTCAGTGGAAGATTTTCAGAGGTTCGATGGTGATTGACAGAGGAAGCAAGAGGTCCGTACTCTATTATATGGAAGGGAGCGCACATAGGACACATGAGGTGAACGCGACTACTGATGCGTTTATCGAGTTATGGCACAAACGGCTCAGCCATATCAGCGAGAAGGGGATAAACTACTTGGTGAACAGGAAGGTGATTTCAGGGCTAAACTCTACAAAATTGGAGAGGTGCATGCAATGTTTGGCGGGAAAGCAAAATATGGTGTCTTTCCAAAGTCACCCAAGTTCAAGGAAGTCGGCGTTGCTCGAGTTGATTCACTTCGATGTCTGCGGTCCTATGAAGGTAAAATCTATTGGTGGTGCTTCTTACTTTGTAACTTTTATTGATGATTGTTCTAGGAAGGTTTGGGTCTATGCCTTAAAGACCAAGGATTAGGTGTTGTCCACTTTCAAAGAATTTCAGGCCTCTGTTGAAAGGGAGACGGGGAAGAAGTTGCTATGTGTTCGGTCGGACAATGGCGGCGAATATATCGGTTCCTTTGATGCATATTGCAGAGCAAGGGATACGACACCAGAAGATTCCGCCAAAGACACCTCAGCTCAATGGTATAGCAGAGCAGATGAACATGACGCTGATGGAGAGGTTACGGTATTTGCTGTCAGAAGCAAACTTGTCGGGAAGCTATTGGGGTGAGACACGTTACACAGCTGCTTATATTATTAATTTATCTCCTAGTGCTCCTTTGTAGGGTGATGTGCCTGACAAAGTATAGTATGACAAAGAGCTGTCATACAATTACCGGCGAGTGTTTGGTTGCAAGGCCTTCGTGTATGTACCGAAAGACGAGAGATCCAAACTTGAGCTGAAGACGAGGCGGTGCGTCTTTTGTCGGTTACGGTCGGGATGAGTTTGGATATAGACTCTACGACCCAGTGGGAAGAAAGCTCTACAGAAGCAGGGACGTAATTTTCGTCGAGGATTAGACCATGACCAACACTCAGGATTCCGAGATGCCTTCTGAGGCTGAGAAATTACCTGAGTTAGAGTCATTTCGCTTCGAGCAGTTTCCAGAGGACATCACTGAGGATCCAGCTATGGGGGAGCCAGTACATGAAGTTGCTTTTAACCTTGATCATCAGCCTGCTGATGGTGGTCAGGGTGATCTTCATGAGGATGAGCATGCCAAGGAGGTAGTTCCTGAGGAGGAGGCTGTTGGTATACAACCAACACCAGTGGTTCCATTGAGGAGGAGCGATAAAGAGCGTCGACATTCTATGAGATACTCACCGGGTGAGTATGTGCTACTGACTGACGGAAGAGAATCTGAAAGATTCGCAGGCTATGGAAGACGAACACATGCAGGAGTGGATGGAGGCAATGCAGGAGGATATAAGTTTCTTGGAGGCCAACTCTACTTATGATCTGGTGCGGTTGCCAAATGGCAAGAAGGCTTTAAAGAATCGATGGGTGTTCAGAGTGAAAAAGACAGATGACGCTACTTGCCCTCGATACAAAGCGAGGCTGGTAGTTAAAGGCTACGGTCAGCGAAAATGCGTTGATTATGATGAGATCTTTTCGCCAGTCGTCAAGCAGACGTCTATTCGGTGGTGCTAGCATTGACAGCCAGTTTCGACTTAGAGGTCGAGCAAATGGACGTGAAAACGATATTCCTCTACGGTGATCTTGAGGAGTTGTACATGGAGCAGCCAGAGGAATTTTGTGAGAATGACAAGTCATACTTGGTCTGCCAGTTGAGGAAGAGCTTGTATAGTCTGAAGCAGGCTCCAAGGTAGTGGTACAGGAAGTTCGAGTCGTTTATGGTGGAGCATGGTTACGCACGGACGACGTCGGACCACTGTATATTTGTGAGATATTTTGTCGAGGATGATTTTATCATTTTACTGCTCTATGTTGATGATATGCTACAGGTGGGTCGGAATGCCACTAGGATAGCGGAGTTGAAGCGACAACTGGGTGTGACCTTCTCTATGAAGGATTTGGGCACAACGAAAACTATTCTTGGGATGAAGATCAGCCGAGAGAGAGAGTCCAAGCTGCTACACTTGTCCCAAAAGAAGTACATTCACCGGGTACTTCAGCATTTCGGGATGGACGGGTCGAAGAAAGGGAGTAACCCCCTCGCGGCTCACTTTAAGTTCATTGAGGAGCAATGTCCATCTACCGAGGACGAGAAGGAAGATATGGAGCGGGTTCCATATGCCTCAGCTGTAGGGAGTCTTATGTATGCTATGGTGTGTACGAGGTCAGACATCGCTCACGCAGTTGGCACAGTTAGCAGGTATACTTCTAATCCTGGAAGGGTACATTGGAGTGGGATCAAGTGGATTCTACGATATTTTCAGGACACTGCCGATTGGAGACTTTTTTTTGGTGGTGACGAGCCAAAGTTGGTTGGGTATATCGACACTGATATGGCTGGAGATGTAGACACGAGGAGATCGACTTCGGGCTATGTGATGATGTTTGCTAGTGGAGCAGTATCGTGACAGTCGCAGTTGCAGAAGTGTGTTGCCTTGTCAACGACAGAGACAGAGTACATTGCGGCGACGAAGGGTTGCAAGGAGTTGCTGTGGATGAAGAAGCTGTTGCAGAAAATTGGGCTAAAGCAAGAGCAGTATCCTTTGCTTTGGGATAGTCAGAGTGCTATTAACCTTGTGAAGAACTAGACGTTTCATAGCCTGTCCAAGCACATTGAGACCCGGTATCATTGGATACGGGATGTTGTTGAAAAAAAGGAAGCGGCGCTTGAGAAGATTCATACAGATGACAACGGAGCAGACATGTTCACAAAGATTCTTCAAAGGGGAAAGTTTGAGTATTGCAGGCGGATCGTCGGGATGACGACCCCCTCCACATAGTTGTGAAGGGGGAGATTTGTTGGAGTGGATGGGGTTCCCAACCTATGTGGAGAATACCCCGGAGTGCGACGAGAGCCATCCGTGTGTTGGAAAAGCTCGAAAAGTACATCGAGCGCCGTATATTAGAACATTTATGGTAATCAAATATTATATTGGATTTTCATCTTTGACTTTAATTATATATTTATGATTGAATCTTTCATATATTAACTTTCCATATAATTGGATTTCCAATTTATGGTAAGCTAATTTATGATTTGATTCCATTAAATATATGATTGAATGTAATTAGATTTCCATAAATATTTTTGGCTTCCATATATATATTTTCATATGAAAACCCTAATTCATGCAAGGGTTTATATAAAGGCTCATGCAACATACAACAACATAAGAAGAAAAATATAAGAGGCAAAAATGTGGTAAGAGTGCCATTACAACTTTGGAGAGGAGAAAGAAGAATTGGATGCCGTTTCGAAGAAGGAGATCAATTTAGGATATTTCTCATTGTCTTTTTTCTTCGTGGTTGTAATCTATTTTCTGTTCCAAATAGTTGCAGTGATTCGTGTTGGATCAGTGAGGAGCTTGTAGAGGGTGTAATATCTTTATTCCATTAGTGGAGGTTCTTCAGGGTTGGACTCCGATCGTCTCTGTGTCTGCGATTTGTGTTTGGTGTTTTTTGGTTTATGTGTTTTGCTCGGTTCTCTCGCAGGTATTTTATGGTTTGGGAAACGGTTTTCGCGTTTCTTTCCCAACACAATGTAGTTTTCCTCCATTAATGGTGTTGATCATGATTCTTTCCAAAACAAAACAATTGGAAGTATGCGATTAGGAGTAATTTAGATGATGTTTTTGGGAACATTAGTTAAGATATGGTCTTCATATAGTGGAGGTTTACTGAGTCAAGGTTACCTACAATGCAGAACCTTAAGGAACAAGGAACGAAAAGGGAATGCGGAACAGCACTTGGTCTGGATCGGTGAATGGTGGGATATGCTTTTTGGAACACTTGGGTGGAACAAAGTTTTGAGTTGACTAAGAGCAACTTTCCTGGATTTATGCTGGGGTGGGTGGGGGGTGGGGTGGGGTATGCCTCTTGATTGCTGCAAATCCGGTGGACGATGTAGTTTTCTTCCATTAATGGTGTTGGATCATGTTCCTTTCGCAATATAAACAGTCGGAAGTATGCGACTTGGAGTAATTTTTATTGGCTTGGGTTTGGAATTCAGAATGCTACATTTAGCCTACATTTCTGGAAAGGAGTTGTTTCATAATTTAGAACAAAATTCGTGGAATGTGAATCACTGGCTATTCAGCAATTTTTGATAACCCTGCAGTCTACAGTGAATCGGTCCCGAAGGAAAAGTTTCACGATTCAGAACAAAATTCGTGGAATGCAAGTCACTGGGTATTGAGCAATTTTTGGTAACTCTGCAGTCTACAGTGAAATGGTCCTGAAATTGTAGCTATGCCTCCAACCTTGCAAACCTGAATTTTTCCACTAGCCTAACACCTGATGGATCTACAATGCGTACTGCAGATTACCATAAAATAATCTTAGAATCAAACGTCCAAGAACAATAACTAATGAAATTTGTAGAATTTATTACTCATCTATATATGGCTTGCTAGGTTGCTGAATCTATTGATGAGGGGAATAATGATCCATCTACACTGGCTTTCTGAGAATTTGTAGGGGTCGTGGTCTGGCTCATCCCATTCTTCAGCTGCAGAAAAGATACTCGCTGTGCAACCCTTAATTGGTGACTGGGAAATTGATATGAGTCTGTTGAAGATGGGAGAGAAGATTGTATCTGGATCTTGCGGAGATTTGTGAGTCATAAATTATTCAATTGCATGTTTCCTTTTCATGGTACAAATTGAAATTCCCTTCACAGTGTGATGCTTCTGTCAATGATGTTATATAACATTTTTTATGTAAAGGTACCATGGGACTTATCTTGGACAGGATGTTGCTATTAAAGCTTTAAGATCCGAGCATTTAAATGAACCTTCAGGAGAAGAATTTGCGCAAGAAGTACTGATTTTAAGGTAAATAACAATTGCACCAATAACTATAGCTTTCTTTTACATCCTATCCAGTACAGCCATTTGATTGGTTTATCCACTGTTAAATAGTGACTTGTTTTAGTAAGGATTTTTGACATTGTTTGATGATTTAATTGTTTCTTATTGTAAAGAATCTGTAACCTGGATTTTAATTTGATGTGGCCTTCAGGGAAGTCCAGCACAGGAATGTGGTTCGTTTTGTTGGAGCATATATTAAACCTCCACAGTTCTGCATAGTAACAGGTAATATTTTTCTTTGGCACAAGTTTTTAGATGTCTAGTTTTTTTGGAATATATAATTTTTTTAAGGCTACTTCATCACATCTTTAGTTTCTGTCCTGACCCGCTTCCTCTTTTGGTGCGAGAATGTGCTACGTCCATCCTGCACCGTTCGACATAATTCACTCCTAACTCCTAAGAATTCCATTAAACAATGCAATACGCTGTCTAGCTATATCCTTTAATATATCATAAACATTTACACAAGGGCTAATCTCATTAAATCTACCCATTCACAAAGTATATAACCATACTATGAAAGAAATAATTGTCAAAAATACAAATCCACTAATAGTCTCCTATGACTGGAGACAAACCTGCTAGAAATATAGAGAAACTAACTAGTAAACCAGTCATCAGCTGCATAGCATGTTTCTTTAATGGCACTAATAACCCTCTCATACGGTCCGTAATGCTGCAGATACAGATCGTCATCTAATGCTGTCATGTTATTTTGTCCAGTCAGGAGGGAACAAATACAAGTACAAAGCAAGAAGTACAAAATATACTATATAGCAAGTAACGACTGAACGAAAACAATATGAACAAACTAACAATATAATATCAAGATGAACAATGACAAGATCCATAACAATATGCAAGGAAGTAACATAAAAACCTTTACCTATGTGCTCATGTGTGTTTTAGGGAACAACTTGCGAACACTTGGACAAGCTAAGACTTAAACAACCATACTTGAAGTGCACGACTGAGTAACACAATAACAATAGGTAAACTCTATCCTCATTTAAACATGACTCCGTAATATTACGTAGTCAAGTGCCTAATAATTGATTCCCCTGCTTTCACAGATCACGATCAAGAGAAACAATATATCACGAGAACAAAATAAAAATGAGAAACAATAACGAGAGAAATAACAAAGACAACCGATCTCTCTCTTTCTCAATGTTCTCTTTCTCAGTGTGGGGTCATGAATCAATATAATCGACAACTATCTTGAAGAGCATGAACATGATATTACAATGGAATATATGATAACTATAATAAAACTTGCTAGTTAACTGTACCTGTCAATTTTGCCTGACACAATAATGGTCTGAAATGCAAGTTAATGTTCGTTACCCCGTGCAAACCAATCGTCCATATGATACAATGATTGACAAATATCGTATGCTAGAAAATCTAAGAAGTTAGGGTTTTGGTCTAACTAATCAATTTAGTTATTCAAATTGAGATTAATCTAGTTTACTACCATTAAATTACAAATTAGGAGAATTTTAGAGTCGTATAGGAGGTTTCAAAGTTAAAAAGTTGTCGGCACAAAATCGAGATGAGCGAAGACGACAAAGGAAGATGAGGAGAATGCGATCGTGTTGTTGTAGTGGTGGAGGAGGTGGTTACTTGAACTTTGAAGAGAAGTAATGACCATATGTTGAAGGAATCACATATTTATAGTATCCCACTAAGCCTAAAGAATAAAGATTCTATAACATTTGACTAAATCTGAAACAATTTTGAGTATCCTCAGTAACTGCAATTTAAGAGGTTATAACGACAAAATTTCAAAATGGTTTCTACATAAAAGTTGTAGGTATAGTTGTTAGCTTTCCAAATAGGGGTCGTGGGCCTAAAACGGGGTTGTATCTTAGGCGATATGATCATTTTACTACCGCTGTACATTGCAATTTCGAACATGAATAAATCCTATTCCAAGCCAATCTAAATCAAATATTATCCTTTTATATTTAGAATTCCTTATATAGATGAAATCATCGTCAAAGAATATCTCCTAATCATAGTTCTCTTAAATAAATCTTAATATAAATCTAACTCTAATATGAATAAACTCATTAATAAGAATCATAATCCTAATACTAGTAGGCTTCCTAGTACATGTATAATACCTATATTTAATACAATCATAATCCATATAAATTCCCAACACTAATTCTAGCCCTAATAAGTTTGCAATAGATTTAAATTTACCTAGTCTAATCCTAATAAGAGGAGGATAAATATGGTAATATAGCTATATGCTATGAGATTCCTAATCCAATAGTATTAGTCTATAACTAATAATCAACATATCAATTTAAAATTAATAGAAAATATTTGTGACAATAAATATAGAAGTATATAATTACATGAAATATAAGATAAAAGTATTTGAAGTATATAAATATTTGGAATTTTAAATTGATTAATAGTTACACTAACAATAACCCAATTACCATTATTATTAATCTATATATTTATTTTAATTATTAATTATGATTTTTCGGTAGCGTGTGCTACAAACTATCTCCTTAAAATAATTGTCCTGAAAATTAAAACTAAACAAGCAAGCAAACAACAAACTATCGATCTATTCCAAGTACGATATAAGCACCAAATTCGAAGTAACCTTGATATACCTGAGTAATTACTGTCGATGAGTCTCATTGTTGATAGTTTACACAATAATTATTCTGGCAAAAATTCATATCACATATAGTCATTCATAAAGTCTTCACTTTTTTATATCAACGATTATCATCTCGTAGTTCTTATCACGCACAAATTATAATTAAATTATCCTTTAAGAATGACAATCCTCTCAATCTTGTTTTCTCACATTAAATTATACTGTCAACTAATGTCTCAAATCTTGATTCCTACAATATCTCCAAATTAAAATCTTATATATATATATATATATATATATATATAGGCCTTAAGTATAAACACCACTTAACTAGATTAATCAGAATCTTATCTTCCCATCAGAATATATTCAAACCTGAAGCCTGCATATAAAATCCACCAATACTCAAAATCGTTGAAAACCAAAGATTTAAGTATGGAATAAAATATAATTACCATTTTCTCTCTCTTATTTATGAAATAGCTTCATCCTCAAAAAATTTCCAACAAAAATATTATTATTATTCTTCAATGATTTCTTGACTCTAAAATTTGATATTGCAGTCAATCCAATTATAGTTTTCATTGTCCAAGTCAAAGTTTAATTCCTATAAATAAATAACTTAAGCAAACATCAATAATAAGTAGCTCTCTCTTGATTATAAGAAATCATATTCGTTGTCATTATTATGTCATCTATCTAAACCAACTCCTATTTTTCAATCTAACATCATTGTATATTATGTATTAATCTAACCCACACTTCCACTTCTCCAATATAACCTCTCTCTCATCACACTTTAATGCAAACATCTTTCAACATCAATATAATGCAATTGTAAACAAACAATATCTTCTAAGAAACTTCTACCTAATACCCTCGGCAAATCCCAACATGAACTATAGAGAATTATAAAAATAGTGAATTATATCTGATCTAGAGCCCCAAATCATGTAATATCTAGAAATCACACACATAACCACAACTGTCCAAACCATAGTTTAAAGTATCGGCCGATACCGATCCGATACGGCCGATACCGATACAGTTTGGCATGTCCCGATCCGATACCGACCGATATCCGATACTGACCGATACCGACATTAGAGGTCTCTTTTCCGGTCAATTCGGCAAAAAATATTGAATTAAAAAACCAATTAGCAAGGGTGTAAAAGCATAGTAAGGTTGTAAAAACATATAAAAGAGAAAAATTTATCTATCGCATATAAATCAATCCACAATGATGACTACTATTACATTCAATATCAAAAATACTAAGAAACAATACTGGGAATACTTTAAATTATGCATAAATGTATAAAATATATTCTCGAAAATGTTAATAATTTACTAATAGTTATTTGCTTTCCGATACCAAAAAATCCGATACTCCGATCCGAAATCGCCGATACTACCGATACCGCCGATCCCGATACTCATAGAAATGGTCCGATACCGATTCCGATACCGATACTTTGAACCTTGGTCCAAACATCACAATCATACAAGACATTCTTATCTAACGACAAAACTAAACTATACAAATTACCTAGGCGGTGCTTTGAGTCCAAACTATTACTTACAGAAGGGTTATAATGGACAAAGTCAAACAAGTAGAACAGACGGAATCAATCAAGATGCAAGTTTGAAACAAGCGGAATAACAATAGACTCGGCGTAAGCGGGAGCCTCGTGGCACTGGGATGCCCTTTAGTCTTTTCTCCTCAAATAACTTTCATTTCCATTGTCTTAGATTGTTACTGATATTTTTTACAGTTTAATTTTTCTTCCAGTTTTGCTGTAAATAAGCTAGTATATTCACTGAAAATTCTTTCTTACAGAGTACATGCCTGGAGGAAGTCTCTATGACTTGTTGCATAAGAAGAATAACACCCTAGAACTTCCTCGGTTGCTGAAGTTTGCGCTTGATGTATGCAAAGGAATGGACTATCTTCACCAAAACAGCATCATTCATAGGGATTTGAAGACAGCTAATTTGCTAATGGACAACAACCATGTACGTCTTGTTCAACGAGTGATCGTCATTTAGTTAGAATCTTGATTATTAGTTTATGTGTGTATCTTCGCCAATCTTATTTAGCGAATTTAACGTTACTTCTTGTAGAATATTTTGGAGTAATTGTTATATTTTTTATTGATAATCTCTTGGCTATTTTTTGGCTTACAACCCTTCATCTTACATTAATACTCCATTAAAACCTTCTGTAGAATATTCTAATATCCCAACAAATATACCAAGAATATTCTAATATATCACTACCAAGAATATTCTAATATACCAACACTCCTCCTCAAGATGGGCGAAAGATATTCACTAAGCCCATCTTGTCACATCCTCTAATCATATATGCAAAGCTAAGTCCCTTGGTCATACTGTCTGCTACCTGCTCCTTGGTTGGAACATGACCTAGCTCCAGTAGTCCACGGTCCAACTTCTCCTTGATGAAGAACCTATCGATCTCGATGTGTTTGATCCTGTCATGCTGCACTGGATTGTTGGCGATACTTATGGCTGACTGGTTCTCACACCACAGCTTCATCTCGGCTCCTTGATCCAGCTTCAGCTCCACCAGTATATTCTTCAGCCATAGCAGCTCTGCAACTTCCAATGCCATAGCTATGTACTCCGCTTCAGCTATCGATCTGGCCACCACCGACTACTTCTTACTCCTCCAAGAGACCAAGTTGCCTCCTACAAATATGCAATAGCCCGAAGTAGACCTCCTGTTATCAGTACAGCTAGTCCAGTCAGAGTTATAGTAGCCCTCGATGCTCAAGTGATCATTTTTCCTGAATATCAACCCCTTTCCGGGGGCATCCTTCAAGTATCTCAGAATCTGGTATACTGCGTCCATATGACCCTTTCTTAGGTCATGCATGTAGCGGCTCACCACACTCACTGCAAAGCAGATATCAGGACGTGTGGCTCAAATAGATCAACTTGCCCACCAGTCTCTGGTATCTATCTCGGTCAACTGGTTCTCCAGCCTCAGTATACAGCTTGAACCCCTGGGTGATCGGTGTCGCTGCAGGTCTGCATCCCAACATTCCTGTCTCTGTGAGAAGGTCCAACGCATATTTCCTCTGAGAAAGAACAATCATCTCTACTTCTCGAGCAATCTCAATCCCAAGGAAGTACCGAAGAAGGCCAAGGTCCTTCACCTCGAACTCCTTGCCAAGCTTTCCCTTGAGTCGGGCAATCTCCTGCTCATCATCTCCTGTGATAATCATATCGTCCACATACACCGCAAGCATGGTGATGTGGCCTCCACTCTGACGGAAGAACACAGTATGATCAACATTGATATGCTGATATCCCATCCCTATCATCGTCCTCTTGAATCTGTCAAACCACGCTCGAGGAGACTGCTTCAGTCCATAGAGGGACTTCTTCAACCTGTAGACCCTGTCCACTGTCTTATCGGTATAGAATCTTGGTGGTATCTCCATGTACACTTCCTCCACTAGATCCCCATGAAGAAACGCATTCTTTACATCCAGTTGGTGTAGCTTCTCCATCATTTGCTGCCAAAGAAATCAGGATCCTGACGGTGCTCATCTTCGCTACTGGTGCAAATGTCTTATCATAGTCAATGCCGTACGTCTGACTGTATCCTTTTGCCACCAGTTGAGCCTTGTAGCGCTCTACTTTTCCATCTGGGTTCTGCTTCACAGTAAAGACTCACTTGCATCCGACTGTCCTCTTTTCCTCTGGCAGTTTTACTAGTTCCCAAGTGGTTCTTTTCAAGAGAGCCTAACTACTCGTGCATCGCCGCTTTCCACTTTGGGTCATTCTTGGCAACCTGCCAATTGTTAGGTACAGTAATACTATCCAAAGATGCAATGAATGCTCCATAAGAAGAAGATATGTTATTATATGAAACAAACTGAGTAAGGTCCCAACCATATCTATCAGGAGGATTTTTCGCATTGTTGCGAGTGGGCCTCCGTACTGATAATGGTGTGGGAGTAGTAGGAAGAATGATATCACCTGAAGAGAAATCTGGTGGTGGTGGTGTAGGTGTCTCAGGAGTTGAGACGGACGCAGGCAAGAGACTTGGCATTGGCACTGTAGATATTGGTCCTGCAGTTTGCTTCCCGTAGACCCCACGACCACGGCCACGGCCACGTCCTCCAAACTCTCCAAGTACGCCACCTGAATCTCTCTCCTTGGGTGGTTTGGTGCAAACATACCTCAGATGGCCCACCTCCCCGCAGTTGTAACACTGCCAGGGGTCTCCCTTAGGTCATGTGTCGTCTGAATTAACAACCGCAAGTGTTGTCTTCACTTCAGGAGGACCACCTGTCCCTGCCTGTAGCTTGATACGAGTCTCCTCCTGGATCATGGCCGAGATAGCCTCCTCAAGTGTAGGAATCTTCGGTTGGACTAGAAGTAGTGCTGTCCTCTGAGCAAACACTGCGGCCATCCCCTTAAGAAACTTTATCGTCCTCTCCTACAGGCATACCTGTCTCTCCTTACATTTCAGGTCCTCGCAGCTCGTCCGATCTTAGAAGTGATCATAATCCAATGACATGCTCCAACTCCGTGGAATACTCCTGTACCGTCTTCTCCCTGTACGGTGTTGTCGATATCCCCCTTGAGCTGGAAAACCCTCAAGTTATTCCCCACACCATAGTAGGTTCTCCTCAACTTCTCCCATACGTCTTTCACCATCTCAAGGCCATCCACTGTGGTGGCGATCGACTGGACCAAAGAATTGAGGAGCCAAATGTATACCACCATATGAGTGGACTTTCACTCGTCGCATCCTGTCGAGCCCTCATCCGGCGCTATCTTCTCTCCTGACAAGGAACCCTCCAGGTTCTTCCCTGCGAGGGTTCTCCTCACCCGTCGTGACCAACTCAGATAGGTGGCCGGTCCATCATGCTTCAGATCAATGGATGGAAGCTCCAACTTCGTCAATGTTCGTGCCGCGCTCTCACCAGCCGACAGTTTCATCAGCTTTATCAACGTTGCGACTTCCGCAAAGTCCAACTCTTTGATGATCTCCTCCATCGATTCTCTTCTCCGATCACCTCACACCCATCCCACGATTCACGTTCGTCCTCTTCGTCCTCTCCTAGACCCGATCATGTCTCTCCCCCACCAGATTTAGGCCTTCGATGTCAACGTCTGCAACGATCCGCGGGAGACGTCAAGAACTGCGACAGAAGGCGAAGCGGGAGTCGCGACTTCGCGGTGGTGGTGGCGAGCGAGCGGCGACGGTGGTGGCGGGTGTTGCGGTAGCGGTGGTGGCGGGCGGTGTGGCAGCGGTGGCGGTGGTGGCGGCTAGGGTTTGGGCTCTAATACCATGTAGAATATTTTTGAGTAATTATATTTTTTATTGATAATCTCTTGGCTATTTATAGCCTTACAACCCTTCATTCTTACATTAATACCTCAATAAAATCTCCTGTAGAATATTCTAATATCCCAACAAATATACCAAGAATATTCTAATATATCAATAAATATACCAAAAATATTCTAATATACCAATACTTCTAAAAACGATAGAAAAAAAAATCAATATTGTTGCAAGAAACTAAATATATATGCTGTCAAATCTTGATATGTTTAGTATAGTGTTTCATATTGGATTCCAGAGGTAAACATGGATCCTTAATGCTAGGGTTCAGATATGGCTTCAACCAAACCTGAAACCTAAAAGAAACCTGAATCCCAATAAGAAACCCGAAGCAAGAAACCTGAAATGGATATACATATATCAAATATCAAGTTTATCACGGAAATTTGATTGAAAATTTTGAATGCTTTATCAAATATTATATAAACAAGACTCAAATAATATTTCATGAGTATGTATCACATGTGAAAGCCATCTTGTTATTGAAGAAGTAAAAATCACCAAATACTTTAACATAAATGGCAATATAAACATATTAAACTTAAATAATATATTCAGCAATACTTTCAAATAGCTTAATATACCACTACATAAAATCTTAAACCCAACCTGAATCCGATTAGAAGGAAAGGCATTCGAGTCATTTGAACCTTACTGTTGATATGGTATGTTGGGTGTCATATTTAAGTATAGTATAAGCACATGGGAATATCCTGAGGACATATTTGGGATGCCAGAATATGTCACAGGATATTCCATTATGAGATTATTATCATAATGATTGAGATCATTGTATTAATGACTGTAAGGCTATATAATGCCAATGAGACAATCAATCAAATCATCAACTAATTTCAACATGGTATCAGAGCCAAGTTTCCACAAACCCTAGCCGTCACCAAGCTTCCACAAACCCACAGGAGGATTTTCTAGATCTCCTCCACCGAACTCTTCCACGCCCCCCTCCCTTCCCGCCTCGTCTACCCCCCTCCCTTCAAAAAAAAAAAAAAAAAAAAAAAAAAAAAAAAAAAAAATCTTCACGGCTGCTGCGACTGCTGCTGCTGCTGCGACGGCGGCTGTGACATGCGTGCTGCCGCCTCCTCCACACCAGCACTAGACATCGCCTAATAGGGATGCCTAGATCTGGAAAAAGGGGGGACATGTTCGGATCTAGGAGCGGACGACGAGGACGAGCGTGAGTCGTGGAGCGGACGTGACGTGATTGGATAGACGAAGCATCGATGGAGGAGATCATCAAGAAGCTAGATTCTGCAGAGGTGGCGACGTTGATGAAGTTGTTGACGATGTCGGCTGGTGAGAACACGACACGAACGTCGCCGGAGTTGAAGCTTCCCTCCATCGATCTGAAATTAGATGGACCAGCCACCTATCTGAGTTGGTCACGGCGGGTGAGAAGAACCCTCGCAGGAAAAAACATGGAGGGGTTCCTGACGGGCGATACGACAGAGCCGAACGAGGGCTCGACAGGACGCGATGAGTGGAAGTCCACTCATATGGTGATCTACATCTGGCTTCTCAACTCCTTAGTCCAGTCTATTGCCGCCACAGTAGACGGTATTGAGATGGTGAAAGATGTGTGGGAGAAGTTGAGAAGGACCTATGATGGTGTGGGGAATAACTTACGGGTCTTCCAGATAAAGGGGGAGATTGATGATACCGTACAGGGAGAGAAGACGGTGCAGGAGTATGCCACGGAGTTGGAGCGTCTGTGGTTGGATTATGATCACTCCTCAGATCGGGCGAGCTGCGGGGACCCTAAGTGTAAGGAGAGACAGGTGTGTCTGCAGGAGAGGACGATGAAGTTTCTCAAAGGGCTGACTGCAGCTTTCGCACAGAGGACGGCCCTACTTCTAGCCCAACCAAAGATCCCTAGCCTTGAGGAGGCTATCTCAGCCATGATCCAGGAGGAGACACGCATCAGGCTGCAAGCAGGGACATGTGGTCCCCCCGAAGCAAAGTCAGCACTAGCGATCACCAGCTCAGGTAATACACGATCTAAGGGAGAACCCTGGCAGGATAACCGGCAGTGCTACAACTGTGGGGAGATGGGTCATCATCGATATGCTTGTACCAAACCACCTAGGGAGGGAGACTCAGGTGGTGCACGAGGACCGTTCGGCGGACGAGGATATAATGGAGGACGTGGTCGTGGTCGAGGGGGTAGACGAGGCGGCCGAGGAGGTTATCGAGCAAACCTCCTGATATCAGAAGGGAACGGAGAAGCTGATGGCACCATTACTGTGGAGGACCAGGCACTGGGAGACATGAGGAGTAGAACAGAGGAGGCGTCCACCTCATTCTTTGTTAGGGGCAACGCTGCCATATATGCCCATCCATCAGAAGGTACTGACGAATCACTTGCCCTTGCGTCTATCTCTTCCCTTAAATCATCAGACTGGATTATCGACTCGGGAGCATCTCGACATGTGACTGGGAATGCTAGTGAGTTTTCTTCCTACACTCACCTAGCATCAACAGACAGCATTCAGACAGCTGATGGCACTTTCCAGCCAGTGGTCGGTAAGGGTACTGTTAATTGTACAGGTTCAGTAAGATTATCCAATGTTTTACATGCTCCATCCTTTCCAGTCAGTCTCTTGTCCATTAGTTCTATAATCCTCCAACTTAAATGCATTGTTTCTTTTGATATTCCTAAGGTGACCTTCCAGGAGAAAGGGACAGGACGAAGACTTGGGACTGGCACTTGGCATGAGGGACTGTGGTACCTAGATCGAGAAGGACTGGACTCAGCATTGGTATCTATGGCAGAGAAGGCTGGCATGGAAGGACTGCAGCAGAGGACTGAGGATACCTTGATGCTCCATCATCGGAGGATGGGACATTCTTCCTTTGATACTCTAAGTAAGTTATATCCAGAGATTTATGCAAAAACAAAAAAAGAGAAATTAGTATGTGATGCGTGCGAGTTAGGAAAACTTACTAGGAGCTCATATGTTGGCACGGGTCATAGGAGCACTTTTGCTTTTGAGGTAGTACATTCTGATGTCTGGGGTCCATGTGCTACTAACACTATGAATGGTTATAAGTACTTTGTTTCTTTCATTGAGTGTGCCTCTCGTGTTACCTGGTTATATTTGATGAAAAATAAGAATGATGTACCTGCTTGTTTTCGGGATTTCCATAAGCATGTCCAGACTCAGTACAAAGCAGTTGTGAAGGTACTGAGGTCTGACAATGGAACGGAGTATACCAACAGGACGCTTGCAGAATACTTGTCAGCACACGGAATACAGCATCAGACCACCTGTGCATACACACCAGCACAAAATGGAGTTGCAGAAAGGAAAAACAGACACCTTCTGGAGGTCGCAAGAAGTATGATGATCGACATGAATGTCCCACAGAGTCTGTGGGGGCATGCAGTGTTGACAGCAGCTCAACTCATCAACAGGATGCCCTCGAAGGTCCTCGGATGGAAGTCCCCATGTGAGGTATTGCAAGGCAATAATAGTGGGATACTCCCACTGAAGGTGTTTGGGTGTGTGTGTTTTGTGAAGGACAACAGGCCATCAGTTGGGAAACTTGACCCTAGAGCGGTCAAATGCATCTTCGTAGGCTACTCGGCGACCCAGAAGGGGTATGTGTGCTGGAGTCCAGTAGAGAAGAAGAAGTTTGTCAGTATGGATGTCCACTTTCGGGAGCATGAGCCATACTACCACCAGGACGGAACTTCACACAACACGCCTAATACTGCCAGTATTAGGCGAGAGGGGGAGATGGAGAACTTTGTGGTAACCGATTTAGAAGTTTGGCATGGAGGCACGGAGAAGGGACAAGAAGGTGAAGGTGTTAGGCCTACGGCTCAGGGAGAGTTACTTACCTACAGCAGGAGAGAGAAGCAAACTGCAGGACCAGTACCGACAGTGCCAGTGCCAAGTCCTTTGCCTGCGTTCGTCCCAACTCCTGAGGCACCGACACCAACCCCCCTTCAGGTGATACCCCCTCTTTCACAAAATATCATTCCTCCTACTTCTACTCCTCCCACACCACTATCTGTACGGAGGACCACTCGCAGCAATGCAGGAAATCCTCCAAACAGATATGGTTGGGATATTGCTCAGTTTGTTTCTTATGACCATATCTCTTCTTCTCATGGAGCATTTATAGCATCTTTGGATAGTATTACTGTACCTAACAATTGGCAGGTTGCCAAGAACGATCCAAAGTGGAAAGCGGCAATGCACGAGGAGTTGGGAGCTCTGGAGAAGAACCACACTTGGGAGCTTGTGAGATTGCCAGAGGGGAAGAGAGCAGTTGGATGCAAGTGGGTCTTTACCGTGAAGCAGAACCCAGATGGACAGGTTGAGCGCTACAAAGCTCGACTAGTAGCCAAAGGATACAGTCAGACGTACGGCATCGACTATGACGAGACCTTTGCACCAGTTGCAAAGATGAGCACTGTCAGGACTCTGATTTCTCTGGCAGCGAATGGTGGATGGAAGCTACACCAACTGGATGTGAAGAATGCGTTTCTTCACGGAGATCTAGTGGAGGAGGTGTACATGGAGATACCACCAGGATTTGGCACCAATCAGACAGTAGGCAAGGTCTGCAGGTTGAAGAAGTCCATCTATGGACTGAAGCAGTCTCCTCGAGCGTGGTTTGACAGATTCAGAAGAGCGATGATAGGGATGGGATATCAGCAGATCAATGCGGATCATACTGTGTTCTTCCGTCGGAGTGGAGGCCACATCACCATGCTTGCGGTGTATGTGGACGATATGATTATCACAGGAGATGATGAGCAGGAGATCGCCCAACTCAAAGGAAAGCTTGGCAAGGAATTCGAGGTGAAGGATCTCGGCCTTCTTCGGTACTTCCTTGGGATTGAGATTGCTCGAGAAGCAGAGGGGATTGTTCTCTCTCAAAGGAAGTATGCACTGGACCTTCTCACAGAAACTGGGATGTTGGGGTGCAAACCTGCAGCGACACCAATAGATCAGAGGTTCAAGATTGATGCTGAGGCTGGAGAACCAGTTGATCGGGACAGATACCAGAGACTGGTTGGCAAGTTGATCTATTTGAGCCACACACGTCCTGATATCTGCTTTGCAGTAAGTGTGGTGAGCCGCTACATGCATGACCCACGGAAGGGTCATATGGATGCAGTGTACCAGATTCTGAGGTACCTGAAAGGTGCTCCCGGGAAGGGACTAATATTCAGGAAGAACAATCACGTAAGCATCGAGGGCTACTGTGATTCTGACTGGGCTAGTTGTGCTGATGACAGGAGGTCTACCTCAGGATATTGCATATTTGTAGGAGGTAACTTGGTCTCCTGGAGGAGTAAGAAGCAGTCTGTGGTGGCCAGATCGACAGCTGAAGCAGAGTACAGAGCTATGGCCTTGGGAGTTGCAGAGCTGCTATGGTTGAAGAATATGCTGGTGGAGCTGAAGCTGGATCAAGGAGCCAAGATGAAGCTGTGGTGTGACAATCAGTCAGCTATTAGTATCGCCAACAATCCAGTACAGCATGACAGGACCAAACACATCGAGATTGATAGATTCTTCATCAAAGAGAAGTTGGATAGTGGATTACTGGAGCTTGGCCATGTTCCAACAAGGGATCAAGTAGCAGATGGACTAACCAAGGGACTCGCCTCAGTGAGCATGATTAGAGGATGTGACAAGATGGGCTTAGTGAATATCTTTCACCCATCTTGAGGGGGAGTGTTGATATGGTATGTTGGGTGTCATATTTAAGTATAGTATAAGCACATGGGAATATCCTGAGGACATATTTGGGATGCCAGAATATGTCACAGGATATTCCATTATGAGATTATTATCATAATGATTGAGATCATTGTATTAATGACTGTAAGGCTATATAATGCCAATGAGACAATCAATCAAATCATCAACTAATTTCAACACTTACCCCTGAAAGGCTTATTGACTTGGACACAATAGAGCTTGCGCTTCTAGGAGGCATTCTATTCTGGCGGGGGAAGCAAAGCCCTTCTGGCGAAGCTTATAGAATGCCGAATGCGCCAAGCTGTGACCAGAATTCCGTCAGTGACCGGCTAACCGAAATTTCGTTTTTTGCAAGCTTCTGCTCGGGGAAACCTGTAATTCAGGTTCGAGGCAGTGCAAACAACTATTTTGGGCGGATTCGGCTAGATTTCATCAAAATTTTCGATTAGGATTTATTTTATTGCTTTCCTAGTTTGATTATGATTTGTTTCTTAGGGCTTAAGTAGGTTATTTATTATAAATAGAGACTTTGTAGAAGAGGAACAAACAAGTTGATTATTATTATTTTGAGTTGATCAATAAGAGTTATTTCTCTTTTCTAGTTCTCTACCAGAGTGTTGAGACCAGAAGGCCGGCAGGTTGACAACCCTTACCCTAACTATGTCATCATTAAATTTTAATACTATATATGTTATGTTAAGATATTCACAATTGTTTCAAATTTAAGTTGTTGATTTAGTGCATTTTTATTATTGATCTATAAAGCTAGTAATATTATCTTTTGACTCTGTTGGTCTTTTAGCTTGTGAAAGTGGCAGACTTTGGTGTTGCTCGGTTCCAAAATCAAGGGGGAGTCATGACAGCAGAAACTGGAACATACAGATGGATGGCACCTGAGGTGGGTTTATTTTTATTTATTTAGGCACTTAGTCAACATTTATTTACAATTATTCAAGTTCTTAAAACCTAACAATATTGTTCCTATAACATTGAAATACTTCTTTTAGATCCATACACTATAATATTATTTTTAATGACTAGTTCTGTTGTCTGTATAATCTAAGTTTAGTATGTAAATGTCATTGCATTGAATATTACCGTATTGGAAGTAGGACATGTGTACACAACCACCACTTGGTTTGTATCATGATTGGTGTTGGGAGGTATGTGAAGTTGGATTCCCATTGTAGAAAACATCCTGACTTCACCAAGGTTGTACTATTATCAATCAGTTATTATTATATAGTCGGTTTCTTTAATTAATTAGTTTGTAATATTATCTAAGACTGTTAAACTAATAAAAACTTATATTGCATTAGTTAAGTCATTTGGATAATTGCAGAAACATTTGCAAACTAATTGTTGAAAAGTACTGGTAAATATATATTTTTAGCTTAATGTATCAGACAAGTAGCCTGATAACTAGTGCATAAGATGAAATTAAAATGTGTTGAACCCTGAAATTAACCACCATATCGCTATTTTTTTTTTGAAATGTAAGTTTGCTTCTATTGCCCGACAAGTAGCCATACTTCTTTCTTCTGCTTCTAATCCATCTGGGGTTTGATTTCATTGTGAAGGTTATTAATCATCAAGCTTATGATCAAAAGGCGGATGTTTTCAGCTTTGCTATTGTGCTTTGGGAGTTAGCAACATCAAAGGTATAGTGTAACTTTGCTCCTCTAATCAGATTAACTTGGTTTATTAATCTACATTAGTGATAACTTGGTTTGCAGATTCCATATGAATTGAAGACACCTTTGCAAGCTGCCATAGGAGTAAGACAGGTTAGTACCTATTACCAAGGAATTGGCCTTTCGTATGTAATCAAGAATAATTTTTGTGGGGGTCAATTTTTATCAGTATTGGTAGTTTTTTGTCATTCCAACAAGCATAAACTAAGTTGTGCTTTTGATGCTTGAGCTTTAAGATTCTGTTTGGTTTGGTAGAAAACGATGGAAAGGAAAAGAAAATGAAACCATTTGGTGTAGAAACAGCAACCCGTTTGCCCATGTTCATGTTCCTTTTAGTTTCTTTTTCCTACTTTCTTAGCTACCAAACACAGCCTAAGAGTTGGACCTTTTAGGATTGTCAACTTTCTGATTATACATGCCACTGGCCTCACTCACATGAGTACTGTGCCAAGGACCAAGGGAATCATTTCTAACCTATGATGAATGACTGTGAAACAAGTTTATTTTGGGAATGTCCCTCCTTATGAGGTGTATTCAATGAATGCATGCCTTCTTTTGGAAGATGGAATTATTATTAGAAGATGAATGTCTTTAGTGGAAGAGGAAAAGTCATGGTCATGTTCATTGAACCTTGGGAAAGACTTACGGACACTTTAAGCCATATAAGGGGCTATTCGGTACATCCTCAAGGCATCTAAGCAAGCAAGCAATCTTAGAGCTCATTCAACTCCACTCAATTACTCCTTACTCCCTAATGATATCCATACGAGGCGGTTTGAGCGAACGGACGAAGGAACGAAGTGAAGAAGTGTTGGTATATTAGAATATTCTTGGTATATTAGAATATTCTTGGTATATTTGTTGAGATATTAGAATATTCTACAGAAAATTTTAATGGGGTATTAATGTAAGATGAAGGGTTGTAAGGCTATAAATAGCCAAGAGATTATCAATAAAATATATAACAATTACTCCAGAATATTCTATATGGTATCAGAGCCCAAACCCTATCCACCACCGCTGCCGCGCCGCCATTACCGCTGCCGCGTCGCCACCACCGCTGTCGTGCCGCCTGCCACCACCGCTTTTGCACCGCTCGCCCGCCACCACTGTCGCCGCTCGCCCGCCACCACCACCGCGAAGCCGCGACTCCCGCGGGGCCTTCTATCGCGGTTCCTGGCGTCTTCCGCGGGTCCTTCCAGACGTTGACATTGAAGACCTAGATCTGGTGGGGAGAGACATGATCGGGCCTAGGAGAGGACGAAGAGGGCGAACGTGAATCGTGGGACGGGTGTGAGGTGATCGGAGAAGAGGAGGATCGATGGAGGAGATCATCAAGAAGTTAGATTCTGCGGAGGTCGCAACGTTGATAAAGCTGATGAAACTGTCGGCTGGTGAGCGCGACACGAACATTGGCGAAGTTGGAGCTTCCATCCATCGATCTGAAGCTTGATGGACCGGCCACCTACCTGAGTTGGTCACGACATGTGAGGAGAATCCTCGCAGGAAAGAACCTGGAGGGTTTCTTGTCAAGAGAGAAGACAGAGTCGGATGAGGGCTCGGCAGGACGCGACGAGTGAAAGTCCACTCATATTGTGGTATACATTTGGCTTCTTAATTCTTTAGTCCAGTCGATTTCCGCTACAGTGGATGGCCTTGAGATGGTGAAAAACGTGTGGGAGAACTTGAGGAGAACCTACAATGGTGTAGGAAATAGCTTGATGGTTTTCCAGATCAAGGGGGAGATCAACGACACCGTACAGGGAGAGAAGACGGTACAGGAGTATGCCACAGAGTTGGAGGGTCTGTTGTTGGATTATGATCACTTCTAAGATCGGGCGAGCTGCGAGGACCCGAAGTGTAAGGAGAGACATGTATGTCTGCAGGAGAGGACGTTGAAGTTTCTTAAGGCGCTGGCTGCAGTGTTTGCTCAGAGGACAACACTACTTCTAGCTCAACCGAAGATTTTTACACTTGAGGAGGCTATCTCGGCCATAATCCAGGAAGAGACTACTATCAAGCTACAGGCAGGGACATGTGGTCCTCCTGAAGTGAAGACAGTACTGGCGGTTGCCAATTCAGGCGGCACATGACCTAAGGGAGACCCCCGACAGTGTTATAACTGCGGGGAGGTGGGCCATCTAAGGTATGCTTGCACCAAACCACCTAAGGAGGAAGATTCAGGTGGCGGATGTGGACAGTTTGGAGGACGTGACCGTGGTCGAGGGGGTCGACGGGGTGGTCAAGGAGGTTATCGGGCAAACCTGCTGATAGCAGAAGGCGAGGAGGGAGCTAATGGTGCCTATACTGAGGAGGATCAAGCACTACTGGACATGCTGAAAGTACTCAGGAGAAAGCAGAGAACGTCAATGGAGACATGAGGAGTAGGACTGAGGAGGCGTCCACCTCAGTCTTTGTCAGAGGCAACGCTGCCATGTATGTCCATCCATCGGAAGGTACTGATGACTCACTCGCCCTTGCATCTGTCTTCCCTTAGATCGTCAAACTGGATTGTCGATTCGGGTGCGTCTCGACACGTGACAGGGAATGCTAGTAAGTTTTCTTCCTACATTCACCTAGCATCTGCAGACAACATTCAAACAGCCGATGGTACTTTCCAGCCAGTGGTCGGTAAGGGTACTGTCGATTGTACAGCTTCAGTAAGATTATCCAATGTTTTACATGCTCCTTCTTTTCCAGTCAGTCTTTTGTCCATTAGTTCTATAATCCTCCAACTAAAATGCATTGTCTCTTTTGCTATTCCTAAGGTGATCTTCCAGGAGAAGGAGACAGGACGAAGACTTGGGACTGACACTTGGCATGATGGATTGTGGTATCTGGATCGGGAAGGACGGGATTCGACATTGGTGTCTGTGGCAGAAAGAGCAGGAATGGGAGGACCAAAGATGAGTGCCAAGGATACACTGATACTCCATCACAGGCGGTTGGGGCACTCCTCTTTTGGTATTTTGAGTAGGTTGTATCCATATATTTATGAGAAGACAAATAAGGAGAAACTAGTATGTGATGCATGTGATTTATGCAAACTTACTAGGAGCTCATATGTTGGTGCGAGCCATATGAGCTCTTCTGTTTTTGATAGTATACATTCTGATGTCTGGGGGCCGTGCGCCACAACTACTATGAATGGTTACAAGTATTTCGTCTCTTTTATTGATTGTTCCTCTCGTGTCACCTGGCTGTATTTGATGAAGAATAAGAGGTCTTTGCCTGTTTTCGGGACTTTAATAAACACGTCCAAACTCAGTACAGAGCAGTGGTGAAGGTACTAAGGTCTGATAATGAAACAGAGTATACCAACAAAGCACTTGAGGAATACCTGTCAGCCCAAGGGATACAACATTAGACCACCTGTGCATACACACCAGCACATAATGGAGTGACAGAAAGGAAGAACAAACACCTTCTGGAGGTGGCAAGGAGCATGATGATCTCCATGAATGTCCCAGTCTTTGGGGGCATGTAGTGTTGACAGCAGCTCGATTGATCAACATGATGCCCTCGAAGGTACTGGGATGGAAGTCTCCATGTGAGATATTGCAAGGATATAATAGTGGGATACTCCCACTAAAGTTGTTTGGCTGCGTATGTTTTGTGAAGGATAACAGACCGTCTGTTGGGAAACTTGACTCCAGAGCAATCAAGTGTGTATTCGTGGGCTATTCGGCGACTCAGAAGGGGTACGTGTGCTGGAGCCCAGTAGAGAAGAAGTTTGTGAGCATGGATGTTCACTTCAGGGAGTTTGAGCCATACTACCGTCAGGAGGAAACCTCATCTATGAGCAACTCACCTGATACTAAGAATATGAGGCGAGAGAGGAAGATTGGTGAGAGTATGGTGACCGATTTAGGAGTATGTCATAGATGAACGTTTGAGGAGGAGTAGGAGAGTGAAGAGGAACAGGGGGAGGCGATGAGAGGTGTTAGGCCACGGCTCAGAGGGAGTTACTTACCTACAGCAGGAAAAGGAAGCAAACTGCAGGACCAGTACCTATAGTGCCAGTGCCAAGTCCCTTGCTTGCGTCCGTCTCAACTCCTGAGACACCTACACCACCACCACCAGATTCCCCTTCAGGTGATATCATTCTTCCTACTCCTTCCACACCATTATCAGTACGAAGGACCACTAGCAGCAATGCGAGAAATTCTCCTGATAGATATGGTTGGGACCTTGCTCAGTTTGTTTCATATAATAACATCTCTTCTTCTCATGGAGCATTCATTGCATCTTTGGATAGTATTACTGTACCTAACAATTGGCAGGTTGCCAAGAACGATCCAAAGTGGAAAACGGCGATGCACGAGGAGTTAGGCGCTCTTGAGAAGAACCACACTTGGGAACTGGTAAAACTGCCAGAGGGGAAGAGGGCAGTCAGATGCAAGTGGGTCTTTACTGTAAAGCAGAACCCAGATGGAAAAGTAGAGCGCTACAAGGCTCGACTGGTGGCAAAAGGATACAGTCGGACGTACGACATTGACTGTGATGAGACCTTTGCACCAATGGCGAAGATGAGCACCGTCGGGACCCTGATTTCTTTGGCAGCGAATGGTGGATGTAAGCTACACCAACTGGATGTGAAGAATACGTTTTTTCATGGGGATCTAGTGGAGGAAGTGTACATGGAGATACCACCAGGATTCTGCACCGATAAGACAGTGGGCAAGATCTACAGGTTGAAGAAGTCCCTCTATGGACTAAAGCAGTCTCCTCGAGCGTGGTTTGACAGATTCAGTAGGGCGGTGATAGGGATGGGATATCAGCATATCAATGTTGATCATACTGTGTTCTTCCGTCGGAGTGGAGGCCACATCACCATGCTTGCGGTGTATGTGGACGATATGATTATCACAGGAGATGATGAACAGGAGATTGCCCGACTCAAGGAGAAGCTTGGCAAGGAGTTCGAGGTGAAGGACCTTGGCCTTCTTCGGTACTTTCTTGGGATTGAGATTGTTCGAGAAGGAGAAAATTTTTCTTTCTCAGAATGCGCTGGACCTTCTCACATAGACATGGATGTTGGGATGCAGACCTGCAGCGACGCCGATCAACTAGGGGTTGAAGCTGTGTACTGAGGCTGGAGAACCAGTTGACTGAGACAGATATCAGAGACTGGTGGACAAGTTGATCTATTTGAGCCACACACGTCCTGATATCTGCTTTGCAGTGAGTGAGGTGAGCCGCTACATGCATAACCCAAGGAATGGTCATATGGACGCAGTGTACCAGATTTTGAGATACTTGAAGGGTGCCTCCGGAAAGGGGTTGATATTCAGGAAGAATGATCACTTGAGCATCGAGGGCTAGTGTGAGTCTGACTGGGTTAGCTATACTGATTGCAGGAGGTCTACCTCGGGCTATTGCATATTTGTATGAGGCAACTTGATCTCTTGGAGGAGTAAGAAGCAGTCAGTGGTAGCCAGATCGACAACTGAAGAGGAGTACAGAGCTATGGCCTTGGAAGTTGCATAGCTGTTATGGCTGAAGAGTATGCTAGTAGAGCTGAAGCTGGATCAAGGAGCCAAGATGACTTGTGGTGTGACAACCAGTCATCCATTAGTATCGCCAACAATCCAGTGCAGCATGACATGACCAAACACATCGAGATCGATAGGTTCTTCATCAAGGAGAAGTTGGACCGTGGACTACTCGAGCTAGGTCATGTTCCAACCAAGGAGCAGGTAGCAGACAGTATGACCAAGGGACTTAGTTTTGCAGATATGATTAGAGGATGTGATAAGATGGGCTTAGTGAAAATCTTTCGCCCATCTTGAGGAGTATTGGTATATTAGAATATTCTTGGTATATTTGTTGGTATATTATAATATTCTTGGTATATTTGTTGGAATATTAGAATATTCTACAAGGGGTTTTAATGGGGTATTAATGTAAGATGAAGGGTAGTAAGGCTATAAATAGCCAAGAGATTATCAATAAAATATATAACAATTATTCCAAAATATTCTACAAGAAGTTCCACTGGTGGTGTGATAAGTGATCGAGATCGATTTAAGTTGTCTAGTTGTGTCAGTGAGTTCATTCTTGCTGTGATCCACTCTAGATGTGAAGAACTCTTTGTTGGGAACGAAGCATGGAAACCGTTCCCCCAAACGAGAGAGCCCTGCGAGTAACCGAGCAAAATCACACAAACAAAAAACGTCAAACACAAATCGCAGACACAGATTTTTACGTGAAAAATCTAAATAAAAAACCACAAGACGATCGGAGTTCAACCCTGAAGAACCTCCACTAATGGAATAAAGAGAATACACCCTCTACAAGCTTCTCCCGATCCAAACGGATCACCACAACTCACTGTAACAGAAAATAGATTACAACCACGAAGATAGAAGACAACGAGAGATGTAGGCAGTATGCTTATTCTAACGTCCCTTCTCTCGACGATAGATGTGGTAAAGCTGAGCAGGAGACCTCCAAAGCCGTCGCCTGCACTGGGGGTAGATCTCGGGAAAGATGAACTCAAGGAGTACGTAGCCGCTCATGCTAACGTCCCTTCTCTCGACAATATAATTTTGGTAGACGAGATACCTTATTTTATCAATAAAGGGCTATCTTTGAACTACGCGGATGTTGCACATCTCAACACGCTATATTCCCTTGAGCACGGTCTGGACCTGCATTTTCATACACAGGTGACTACCACCTATGCAGTGAACCGAGTTCTCCCCAGTCAGAACTCCTACTTCATTGTTCCAGCAAGGAAGAAGGGAGACAAACTCATCATCTTCGGCAGAGTGGAAAGTCCCCAATCATCCGTCTCAGAGGAACTGGAACCAGAACTCGATACCACAAAATACCATTTAACCGGTACAGCTCTCAAACCAAGCACCTCATCCAGAAGATGAGATACGATCTGAAAGCCGCTAGGGACTTGAACTACGGCAAAGGCCGACGGCTACCTCTGCGTATGCAGGATCTTGTAGGCAAGTCCGATGATTACTACCATAAGACCAAGCATGACTTAGAGTACGTCACGCCTCCCATAGCCCCCGAAGGCTCGGATAAAGAAGATGAGTTACACTCTCACTATTCAGAATCTTCCTCTTGGGACTCCGACATCATTATCAGGGAGATGCTCAAACAAATATTGTCTGCCAGCATGGTGTCAATTGACCCTGAGGGAGACGACGAGGATCCACCTGAACTCTTTGAAGGAGAACCGTGGGCCCAACGCCTAGCGCACAATGGGAGATGCGGTTCGAGCAACAGGAACCTCCTACTGAGGACAAAGTCGTACAAATCGATTTGGACGACGAATCCTCTCCTAAATCTATCTTCATCGGCAAGAGTGTCCAATGAGGATCGGGAATCCCTGCTACGGCTCGTCAGGGAATACATTAATGTCTTTGTCTGGATATGAAAATATGCCAGGGCTGGACCCTCAAATTGCGGTCCACAAGCTCGATATCTTGCCAAACTCTGAGCCGGTCAAGCAACAGCAACGGCGGTTCCGGCTTGACATCATGAACGCCATCGAAGATGAAGTTAACAAACTGATAGCTAGTGGCTTCGTCCGCGAAAAATAACATCTGGATTGGGTAGCCAATATCGTGTCCGTCCTCAAAAAGAACGGAAAAATCCGGATTTGCATTGACTTCCGTGATCTAAACACGACGTGCCCTAAGGACGAGTTTTCCCTTCCGATCACAGACATAATGATCGACAACACTTGTGGCTTCGAGCGCATGTTCTTCATGGACGGGTTCTCAGGATACAATCAAATTAAGATGTTTCCTGACGACGAGAAGCACACATCGTTCCGAACGCCGATAGGAGTGTACTGCTACATAGTCATGCACTTCGGCCTGAAGAACGTCGGTGCTACATACCAGCTAGCTATGAGCACCATCTTCTGTGAACATCTACGCAAGACGGTGGAGTGTTACGTTGATGACATTGCCGTTAAGAGTCGCTCCAAAGATGATCACCTCTGGGACTTGAAGACTGTGTTTGACCTCATGCATGCGCACCAGCTCAGGATGAATCCCACCAAATCCTTCCTAGGAGTCCAACGGCAAGTTCCTGGGTTTTGTCATAACTTCGAAGTGTATCCACGTAGACCCTGACAAGAATAAAGCAATCCTTGAAATGCGCCCACCATAGAACCTCAGAGAACTTCGTGGCCTTTAAGAAAGACTGGCATACATCATGAGATTTATATCAAACCTCTCTGGACGTTGTCAGCCGTTCACTCAGCTTATGAAGAAGGGAGTTTCCTTTGTTTGGAACGAAGAATGCCAATGCCTTCGACGACATCAAGGTGTATCTCATGAATCCTCCAGTATTGGTGGCCCCCGTTGTGGGAAGACTCTCCTTACTGTATGTGCGGACAATTGATCACTCCCTCGGGGCTCTGATAGTCCAGACAAGTGATGCAGGTCACGAACATGCCATCTACTATCTCAGCAGAATGATGGTCGGCGCAGAGCACATGTACAACCCAGTTGAGGAGTGCCTGGCTCTAGTCTTCGCCATTCAGAAGACCTGACATTACGTGGCAGGACAGACCATCCATGTGATCTCGCGAGTTAATCCTCTCAGGGTCCTTATGACTAAACCCGGAGCGCTCAACTCTCGCCTAGCCACATGGACAATACTGTTGTCACCATACGACATGGTATTTGTCCCGCAAAAGGCGGTAAAAGGCCAAGCATTGACAGATTTTCTTGCAACCCACCCTGTACCGGAAAGCTCAAAGCTCTACGAGGAGATCCCAGACGAAGTAACGAACTCAAACATGACCACAAGCGCAGAAGTCGTTTGGCGAATATTCTTCGACGGTGCTTCAAGAACAGTGCCCAAAGGCGATATTGTCGCTGGCGTCGGGGTAATATTGATTTTCCTACACGATCTGGTCATCAATTGCGCTTACTCCCTCACAGAGCCATGATCCAACAATGTGACAGAGTACAACGCCCCCATCATTGGGCTCCAACTTGCTAAACAAGTGGGAGTAGACTACCTGGAAGCCTACGGCGATTCCAAGCTGATAGTCAGTCAGGTACGGGACGAATACGAGGTCCGGCACGAGGGCTTGATTCCCTACCACCAAGCCGCGCTCGGCCTTATCTCCACTTTCGAGGGGTTCTTCATAGAGCACGTCCCTCGACTGCAAAATATCGAGGCTGATGCCCTGGCTGGCCTCGCAGCCTCTTTAGCTGTTCCAGTCAATACTCATGAACTGATCATCGTGGTCAGTCAAGAGCTGGTCTGCCCGAAGAACCTATGTCTGTGCCTGAGCTACTCAGTAGAGACAAGCATCGACTCCCAAGACTGGAGATTCCTATTTATCGACTATGCAGTCTATGGACCCGAGAACCCAAAGGAAGCCACTTCCATCAGAAGACGTTTCCTTTGGTTTTATTACGATACGGCTACCAAAATGCTGTATCGCCGTTCCTACGACGGTCTTCTGCTACGATGCCTATCGAATGCAGAAGCGAAACAGGCTCTCCGCGAGGCTCACGACGGGGTATGCGATGCCTATCAGCCTGGACCCAAGCTACATGACTGTCTCCGGAGAATGGGTTACTATTGGTCGACAATGGTCGCAGATGCTGTCAACTACGCAAGGAAGTGCTAAGCGTGCCAAATCCACGTTGACTTCATCCACCAACCCTCGGAGTACCTACACCCGACCGTTTCTTCTTGGCCGTTCGAAGTCTGGAGAATGGACATTATCGGGCTAATTAGTCCACCTTCGTCGAAGGGACATCGATTTATCATCGCTATTACCGACTACTTCTCCAAGTGGGCGGAAGCTGTACCACTCGCTGAAGTCAAAACATCAAACATGATCAGCTAAGTCAAGCATCACGTCGTATACCGCTTCGGGTTACCACGGAGGATCATCCACGATATTGGCCCACAGTTTGCAAGTCATGCTTTTTATCAGTTTTGTGACAAAAACCGAATCCAGAATGTAGCCTCGACGGCCTACAACCCAGCAACAAATGGTCTGGCGGAAGCATTCAACAAGACCATCATAAAGCTACTCAAAAAGTTCGTCATCCAAATAAGCGTGACTGGAATGAGAAGCTGAGTGAATGTCTCTGGACTTATCGAACAACGGTTCGGACCCGACTGGTAGCACGCCATTCTCCTTGGTCTATGGGAGCGAAGCGGTCCTCCCCCTCGAGGTCCAAATTCTCTCGTTCCGAGTGGCTCTCTCCAACCGGATAATCGTCGACGACAATCACCGCCGACGGCTACAAGAGTTAGAAGCACTCGACGAGAAACGCCACTTAGCTCAACATCGCATTGAGCTGTACGAAGCGTGCCTCTCAGGAGCCTTTAACAAACGGGTTAAGAAGATGACCTACCAAGTGGGTGACCTCGTATTGACAGTAAGAAGGCCGGTGGTTATGACCCACATGACGGCCGACAAGTTCCAACCCAAATGGAAAGGTCCGTTCGTCGTAGAATCTGTATTCTCCAACGACGCTTACCAACTGGCAAAACTTAATGGCTACTTGCTCATAATGTCCATCAACGACAAGTTCCTGAAAAGTACTATGTCTAAGGCTAGGTTTGTACTTCTCTCTACCCCCATCAGGACAACAAAAATGTACAGGGTTTCAACTTTTTGTTGTTCATCCCTAACGAGTGCTTATGTACGATATTACCCTTCCTCAACAAGCCATTATCGGTATTCAGGAGTCCTGGATACGCATGGATAATGGATCCTCAAAAGCTCTCAAGCGGAGCAGTCCTCAGGTCCATCTGCACACTCCCGTAGGGACCACTAAAAAAAATCAGTCTCGTTAGACGCTAGCCATGTCCATATTACCTCTGAGCTATCGGCCCAACGAACTCCCCAGTGGAGTAACCTCAGGTCTATCTACATTCTCGGATAGACCACACTCAGCAAACCACCCCTCGGTGAGTTTCTCGGACATTGGTTCACTTCCATATTACCTCTGAACTACTGTCCTAACATTTCTCCCCGGCCGAGTTTGTCATGTCCATATTACCTCTGAGCAAACTTTCGGATTTGGCTATCGATTATCACATCCACATTTACCTCTGATATTGGTTGTCATCTCAACTTGTCACCCGTACTTAACTCTAAGTACGCCAGCGGTGTTAAGTCCACAAAACCTGTCACGTCCATATTACCTCTAGCAGGGCTCGTCTCAAACCTATTACTTGCACTCAGGTACGCAAGAAGTAATGGGTCCACAAAACCTATCACGTCCATATTATCTCTGATAGGGTTTCGTCTCGAACTTATTACTTGCACTCGTGCGCAATAAGTAATAAGTCCCCCAAAGATTCTCCAGTGGGATGTCCTCGATGGAAGCAAACAGTTCACGTCCATATTACCTCTGAACTATGAGCTGTCTATGATTACTCATCCAAAGAAAACCGCCACGTTCATATTACTTCTGGCTCGTTTTCTTTTCCTTCCACAAAGATACCAGAATCGTACCTAACTTCTCGGTATGACTATCGATTAGCTTACGTCCACGTTGTCTCTGAACTATCGTCCTCACATCCTCCACAGTAGGGTTTGACATGTCCTTCTTACCTCTGAGCAAACCTCCCTACTTGACTATCGATCATCACGTCCATATTACATCTGATATCGATCGTCGTATAAACTTAGCACCCGTACTTAACTCTAAGTACGTCAGCGGTGTCCACAACTTGCCGCGTTCTTATTACCTCTGGCAAGGCTTATTTTGAATCTATTACTTGCACTGAAGTGCGCAAGAAGTAATAGGTCTACTAAAGATCTCCCAGTGGAATGTCCGTGAAAGACTACAGTGTTGTGCTACGTCCATATTACCTCTAGTACAATACCCAAAGTCCACAACATATAATGTGACAAATACAAAGAAGAAATTCTGAAAAAAACAGACTTTATTGATTAATATTCAAGATCATGAGTACATATGATGGAAATCCATTACATTCAAGGATTTTTCATTAGTATTCAAGGTCATGAGTACATATGATGGAAACCCATTTTAAGGGTTTCCATGAAGTCTCGCTGATGCGAACCTTTTTTATTAGAGGTGCGTCTCCATGTTGTCGTTGCTACTGACACAAGTCGAGCCCGCAGCAGAACTCAATGCTTTCTGGATCATCCCTCCACAGCGCAAACCTCAGTATATGGAAAAGAATCCATACTGATGGATAGCAAGGGAGGAGCAGGAGCAGGCACTCTACAACCAAACCGAAGACGAGAACCGCAAGGATCTCCAGCAGCATCAAATTCCAACAAAACGTCCATGTGGCAGCTTGTCCTGGACTCAACTCATACTATGCGCCTACAGTTGCCACCGCATTCGGTTGAAAGAGCCCCCTGCGGCCACCAAACAGAAGTACATGCGGCACCTATAGTCCATCAACATGATGGCTATAAATAGAGGCAACTTGGACGTCTCAAAGGCTGACTTTTTTTTCTGCTTCAGAGAGACCATACCCCTCCAGGCGAGCTACGTATGTGCACACAAGCTCAGGAGAGAAGAGCATCCCACATTCACTCGTCGGATCGTCAACGGAGTTAAATAGTCGCTGCAGTACTCGATCTCCATCGTCACACTATCCAGATAAAAAAATATTGTACTTAGATTGTCTGTATAGGATTTCTTTGTACTTTTTTTGTTTGTTATTAAACGAAGGTTTTCCAAACCTACTATAATGACGAACAATCACTTCTTCTTATACTACTACTTGTTGCTCTTCTTCGTGAGCGCAACTGCTCAAATCGACCCAAACCTCGGAGCACCTACATGTCGGACACGAGTCGCGCAGCAGCAACCAGTCGTTGATGCACTCGGAATGGAACACGTGCCCACACCCCGGGATCACCTTCACCTTCTCCATCTCCTCGAATTCGAGGGGAGCAGTGCATTGAAGGGTGCAATTCCCGCGACAACGTCAATGAAGTAGAGGGGCCCACGTCAGAAAACGCCCAATGGAAGGACGATTTCTCCATGAGAAGTTTCCTGTTTGTTTGTAAAAAAAAATTCTGTCAGTTAACGTGGCCAACGACGACTAACGGAGTGGAGAAAATATTTTTTTGGGATGTAAAACGTCTATTCGAAAGGCATTTTGTAATTTTTTTTTAATAATAAAACGCCATTTCGTAGGGCATTCTTGTGCTTTGTCTCAATTTATTTAAACTATGTGCTTTCACTGCAATTTATTAAAACTTCTATGCTCTGTACAAAAATTTCCGTTATCAACATGATGACTACCACTATTGTTACTGTTCTGAAATCTAAATCACCAATATGTTCGGTTGAAGACAGTTAGAGCTGTTCATATGCATTGAATTGCATCCATTATGAACATAATATACATCTTCTCACAATTTGGAAAAAGTCTAGCACAAGTGCTAGAAATTATAAAAATTTTGCTGGATAAAAATTTGAACCAGATCAGTCAACATTGTCTATAGTGGCGGACCCAGAAAATATTTCGGGGGGAGCAAAAATACACTGACTTTGTTCAAGGGGAGCAAAAATACACTAACTTGGAGAGGTATTATTAAGAATTATAAAAAATGAATAAATATAATGTGATTAACAAGATTTGAACTCATGATCTCTTGTATATAATGCTCCCTAATTAACCAATTGAGCCAAGTAATTCTTATGTTCTTTAGGACACTGAAGTTTTATAAGATGATCAAAGACTATATACATATACCCAACAAACCGAAAACTCGGGGGGAGCGTCCGCTCCCCCTCGGCCTAGGGTGGGTCCACCCTTAATTGTCTAGTTGTGATGGTGAGATTGTTCTTGTTGTAATCTACTATTGGAAAAAAGAACTATACCTTGGTTATCCTCAGGTTTTGTTCTGATTCCATTATTCTTATAATTAAATATTAATTTACTGGATAGGCCCCATAATCGTGTGTTTTGTGTGCTTGCTCTTCACCTCTTTTGTTGTCTAGACGAGAAGAGATTATTCTACACTTGCTCTTCCCCAATACATAAAAGCAGAGATTGCATGTACTTCAAATCTCATGGCGAACAATTCATCCTACCCCCATGTACCGAAAAATAAATAAAGACAAGTAGCCTGCCCTATTCCTGTACCCATACCATGAACCAGGAGGTAATATTCAATGTAACTATGGTGTGCATAAATGCTGCATTCATGAAGCTGTCAGAAGTCACCACTTCAAACAGGTTTCCCTTCTGTAGCAGCAATGGGTTAATACTTAATACAGTAGGATGTGAATTAAGGGCATGTGATGTCCAACGTAATGTCGTATTGACTACAATGGCCACCTCTTTTCTATACATTGTATGTTCACTTGGTATTAGGCTTTAGTTGGATAGTTAGATTATTCCAACTTCACCTCAATTTTAAGCTAAATATTCGGTTAAGAATTTCTTCACCACCTCATCTTAGCATCATCTGCTGGCATGCAAACTTGTCCTGCATTTGTTCTGTTGTGGACATGTTAATGAGGAGTCTTACACAAAGTGGGATAAAGGTGGTTTAATCAGTCTCTTTTCAAAGGGAGGATCTTTTCATTAGTAGTTTTGTAACTTCTGTTGCTGCCTGGTTGTTGATGCGAGTGGAACTCTCTATGCTTACTCTTTTCTTTGTTTTACTTTGTTGTATGTGCAACCATCAGGGTGATCGTCCTGAACTTCCAGAGAATACACACCCCAAATTGCTAGCTCTGATGCAGAGGTGTTGGGAGGCAAATCCCACAATTCGCCCTTCATTTTCAGAGATAGAAATTGAACTTGAGGAACTTCTCAAAGAGGTTCAGGTATGAACCCCAAACCTGTCACTAAGAAACATATCATGTGTACAGTCCATCTCATCTTCATCACAGGTTTGTTACTGCAATGAAGTTTTCTATTTGTATATAAAACTTTAGGGGCTAATAAACTACCATTATAGTGACCATGTCCATGTTTTCATTGGTTGATCAATAACTTGAATTCTTATTCTGGCAGGCTACTGAGGGAACTAGTCAACAAGCAAGGGAGGTTTCATGTAAAAGAGCCAGATGAGTGACTATTCTATAGGCTAGCAGCATCATTTTCTTTGTGAACAAGTGCTAACTCCCAGTTATAAGTTGTTTCCCAAATTTGTGCCATTTGTCCTCTATGGATTGTCTCAAATCAAAGATAGGATCTATGGAAGATTATGTTAGTTATTGCATCACTAATTGGAAGAAAGAAAAACAAAAAAACCACACCAAAGGTAATGTCTGCGGCGCATAAGCATTTCATTCTTACAACGGGTTTTATACACGTAAGATATAACCTTGATATCCGAGCAGCACAAATTGTAATTTTAGTATAGGCATGTTGGAATTTGTAAAAGCAATTGGTTAATTTACACGGGATATAAGGTGCTCCTGATGTACTGAATTAACAATTTCTCCCTCGGTTTTTTTCCCTTACATGTTGGATAGTTTTAACTGTCGAAGGATAGAATCAATTGGGATTTGACTTACAGAACTCTTTGTTATGGTGGAATTGTATTGGACTAATGTTATATAATTCTTAACCCTAATCTCGACTTAGAGATTTGGTAACAGATTGCTGATTATTCTTTTTTCTTTCTTTTTCGCTTACATTGTTTCCTTGTCTTGAAATCTTAGTTCCAGCTTATATTATCAAGTGACGGTGGAAGGATACATGTTCCTATTTATTGTTGATTTATCACATTAGTTTCATGATGTAGTTTAGTTGGTGTCATTGATTGATGGTGTTACTGTCAAAAAAAATTGTAATTAATGCACTCAACCAACATATCTAGTAAAGCAAAAATATTCTAAAGGGGACTTGGGTTTTACTTTCCTACGTATATGGGAATCTGAAGCTTTCCATATTTTTCTTCAATTTTTAATTTCACACTTATCAAATATAGATAAGGAATACAAAACTCTTTTTCAGATCTTTAAAATTTGAACCGAACAGTCCCTTAAAAGAAAAGAAAAAAATGGAGCAAAGGCTCACATTACCAAACTCGAGGCTGGCCATTTGTTGAGATTAAAATACATTTCTCGGATGAAACAAATGTCAGGAGGGCAAAATATTTGTCGTTCTTGAGTTATACGTTGTCTCTGTTGTACGTTTTTGCACTGATTTTTTAAACCATTCACGAGCTGTTATTAACAAATCAGTCTTCTTGGTGATATTACTTGCGTAGTAGGTGAAGTGGCTGTCAATTCCAGATTAAGCAGCAGCGACAATTCTATTCAGACTCGAACCTTTACTCCGCAGAACGGATCTCTTTACCTGGCGATATGGATTGTATGCCTGCCACGTCAAAGACACACAGGAACTTCTTCACCAGACCTATGCTGCCGATCCATGTGGCATGTTAACCTACCAAATGGACATTAGGTTGCAATGAGAGACGCTGAGTGAGGGGTCACTATGGAACTCAGACAACTTGAACTTCCAAACTTCAGACGACAGATAGTGCTGGAGGAGCTCATGATCATGAGGAGTTTCCATCCAAGCAAATGACGGTGTCATGGGACTGACCGCTTCGTCTGCTGTGGAGCTAAGCAATGGTCGTGTATGGTTCCGATCAGCAGCACATCCGGCTGTTCGTCTCTGCCATGACCCTGCCAAGCCAAAGATGTACAAGTTTAGTTGTCATCTGCTAATAATTGTTTTTGTCACCGAACCATAGAATTAGGGCTAGTTAATTTGGATTGTTGTTTCAAATGTCAATTTCCGAAATGTTGGTTGGCTTAGGGGTGCAACTCGGACGGGCTAAACCTGAGTCCGATTGGACAAATTCGTTAATGGGTTGGGTTAGGGTTGAAGATACTCGGGTTCGGGCTCGGATTTGGGTTAAAATATTTGAACCAGATCAAAAATCGGATTGGACTTGGGTTCATATGTCGGGTTACCCAAAGAACCCGAAACCTGATGTAAAAAACCTTAAATATTTTTTTATCCAAATTCTTCAATTCATTATCCTAAATCTAATTTCAGTTTGTATTTTGTAATGATTGAGACTTGATTGCTATTTGATTATGTGTTTAATATTACTCTTGTTTAAAATTATTGTAAATTTCATATTATAGTCCGATGAATCTGATATATCCAATCCAATTCGAGTCCAACCCGATCCTCCGGACTTGGTCTTGGGCTACATATGTTGAACCCGAGGTCGGGTCGGACTTGGGCTAGGGCTAGACTTATGATTCATCGGGTTAGACTCGGGTTGAGCTTAAGTCCGACTCAATCCGTTCGAGTTGCACTCCTAATTGGGCTAATGTTTTGACAATGTCTATTTGAGTTCCGAAATGAATAATACGTTTGTGTAAGCATCTATCAGTCTGACACTGAACATGGTGGGTTGAGTGGCCTGGTCCTAGGAGAAGGGAAAAAGAAGTCAACTCTTCTTAGATTTCTGTTTTGTTCTGTATGTTTACCTTGCATTGTCATTATATCATTTGGTACACGAAAGCTTTTGATTAGATTACTATATGCGCTTAATAATGTCTAAACTCATCCATGGCGATGTACAATAATTCTTATGTACAACATCGAGAAGGTCCCGTTCTACACCCTTGTGATTACGCTACATGACATCTGTTGGAAGAAATCTTTGGGTTCCAGTCTCGACTCGAGATATGTGAAAGAACAGTCTATGACGTCGTGAAGTATCGACGGTAGCTGTAATGAAGGCAATGGAGGATCGGTGGCTGAATTGGAGCTCAAACAGAACAAACATCAACGGTGATATATAGCTGATATATGTTTTTTTGGGAGTTCGTTCTAGAAAATTAATTTTCTGAAGGTATGGTGATACACCGCGGTATACCAACGGTATATTGTTTGTCGGGATTTGGTTCATATGTGGACCCCAAGTCAACATATATTTTAACCATGTGATATAATCTGAATGATCATGATTATTGCTGGACTAATTTAGGAATTTTCTAATCATAAACTAGGTTTCTTAACATATATAAAGAGACTGTTGGGGGAGGGTTGCTCAATAGAAGCTGAAGAAAGAGATCCAAGAGAGCAAGTCCACATAAATCTAAGAGTAAATTCGTACTTTATTGTTAGGGCTCGCCTTTCGAGATATACTGAAGGAAAGATATATTCGAGGAGTCGTCTACTTCGTTCATAAAGATCATCACATGGTTGGACGAGTGATTTCAATAGTACTATTCTTCTTCTTTCTTGAGATTGGTGAGGGGTTGAACGAGGGGACAGATGATTCAACTATTTGTAATCAATCTTTTATTAGTTGAATATATAGATTGTGATTTGTCTATGCCACATAGTCACCTAACATATACTGTGTTTGATCTGTCTTGGTGCTTGCATGAAATGGAGGTTCGTTATCTTCGGATGGGTTGGTGTCATTTCTACGCCATTTTTCGGCCAACAATTAGTATCAGAGCTCTAAAGTTTTTGAGAGGGAAGGTGCAACCCTATCCCTGGAGCAAAACACACGTATGGTTACTCTCACATGGGGGAACTAGACCGTCTGAAAAATAAGGATAAAGGATTTGCTCTGGTGTAAAGATTTGTATGATCCTTTGGAGGGTGATAACACCAAGCCATCAAACAAATCTGTTGATGACTAAAAAATGTTAGATCAGAAGGCTGCTGGATTCAACCGTCAATGGCTAGACGATTCCGTATTTTATTTGTCCATGGAGAGTTCGACAAAATTATTGTAAGAGAAGTTGCATTCGTTGTATAAACAAAAAACGGCTAACAACAAGGCATTTCGTATTATACAACTCGTCAACTCAAAGTACATTGAGGGAACCTAGGTTGCACAACATTTGAATGATGTTCACGGTATCATCAATCAACTATCGATGATAAAAATAATGGTTGAGGATGATCTTCAGTCCTTGCTACTTGTAAACTCCCCTCACCCAAAATAGGTATTTTATGTATATTTTATATTATTATATTTATTATAGATGTTGAATTTATTTAGAGTATTCTCTTAGTTAATTAGAAAATAAATTTTTAGTATATTTACTTATATAAATATTTATTTAGAATTATTTTTAGGCTATTTTAGATTATTGGAATTTTTCCATAATTTTTAGTTAATTAAAAACTAGTAACACTAATTTTCTAGGACTTTGAAGAATTTATTTTATGTTCAAACTTAATTAAAAATATCCCAAACTTTTATTTTAGGTTCTAAATAATAAAATATATTTTCCAGAATTTTTTGGGAATTTTCTGATTATTTTTAGCATTTATTTTGAGTTAATTATGAAAAACTGAATTAAAAACTAATTTCTGAAAAAGAAAACCCAAAAAGTAATTATTTCTGCCCAGTCAGCCAACTGGGGCCCACCTGTCAGCCTCCCGTAGCCAATAGTGCGGGGCCCGCCTATCAGCGACCGCGGGGTGGGTGTGGGTGCGGCAAGCCGAGCCGAGCCGAGCCGCGTCCTAGTCCGAGTCGGACTCAGCTGAACCGAGCCGCGTGAATATCTGACCGTTCGATCTGAGAGGGGAGCCACGGATGGATGCCACGTGGCAGAATCCGAGCCGCGGCTGCTCTTTCTCTCTCCTCTCTATATATAATAGTTTAAGTTATTTTCTAGGGTTTTTCTTGAGCCGATTTTTGGAGAATTGCCATCTAGGATTCCTTCATCTTCCAAAAGCCATTGCGCATAGCTCCGGACTCCAAATGAGGCCTAGTTTTTTTTGTTAGAATGATATTGAGGTTAGTTTTCTGATTATATAAATTTTTTTACGAAATTATGAGTATTAAATTCTGAAAAATTCGTAGAGCACAGCATGTCCAAAAATAGACGTGTTTCGATGTTTTCGCGATTCCGGGAGAACCAGGAATCCGAATCATGAACCGTTTAAAGTTTCGGAAAGCTAATGTCGAGATAATTGACATATATTTTTCCCAGAATTTAATTCAAAGTATTTATATACTGTTAATTCTGTAGAACTTCTAGGTTAGAATTTAACCATCGGTGCACAATACAAAATTTGTATGTGCCATAATTTCCAAATGAATTTGAATTCGGACGAGCCATAAATTCCAACATGTTTTTGACACTGAAATATACAGGAAATCATGCATGAAAGTTGAGTTTGTGTCGGTTGACTTTTCGGTCAACAGATTGCCTCGGTTTGCGTGCCATGAGTCTCGAGTTGATAAAATTCAGTTTCTTTGGACAAAATTTAGGAATTAACATAAAAATCAGAATAATAAGATTAAAATAGGATTTTAGAATAATTATTTCAGAATTAAATAAATTAAAATAAATTATCTTTTGACGTGATAAATTTGTAATACATAGGCTATTTGGACTGTGACTTGGACTCTGATTCATACCAGCAGTAGGACCCCAGGCGAGTACATTCTCTGACAGTGTTCCAGTAGGACGTTAGTATTTAGCCACCACGGTTAGTTTACATCAGACCCTGAGTCGGAGAACTCAATGCGCGTTCGTACATTTACATGTACGCAAATATTATTCAGTTTGGTATATATATTTATGTACATAATTACTATATGTATTCCAATAATTATGTAAATAAATTGATGGTTATATTATTATATAGTTATATGAATATATATGTAAGTAAATGCTAATTGATAATTATGACTAAATATCAGACTGTACGACCCTAGGACACCGTGGACTATCCCATACTTACCTTGACCATGTTGACCCTAAGAACTTGTGAATTTGTCCGCCTTGCGTACATTAACGTACTGGCATAGACACCTGTCAGTTGACTGACTGATTTCGTAAAGTACTTGAAGACGCGACACCCGCGTATTCAACGCATAATTGACCGTGTTAGATGACTAGTGCCACCCCTAGTGTACCCCGAGTCCAATATAAATATTGTTGTGTGTGTACTAGTGTAATGACTAATGATTTATTTGTATTATATTATATGTACATAGGATGTTGGATTTATTCTGCGCGACTTTTGGAGCAGGTTATTGGTACATCGCAGCTTTCTTGCCAGGCAAGTATACCTTGCCATTGTACTGTTATATATATTCCATATGTTGCATGCATCTTTATTTTCTGTCTTTATTTCATATATTTTAACTGTTATATAAAATACGCGCGACGGTGTCGTCGCGATATATTTTTATTTATGTATTTGCATTGACCTTGTTTATGAGACTACCCCATTATCATGTAGCATCATTAGGTTCATTGGCCGTGACACAGTTGTTACACGAGTTGTGAGTCTCATGTAGATCACGGACTTGCATGCAGGTTTGGCCTCCTGTACGTGTGGGCCGTGCGTTAGGAATAACTGTTGTTATAAACTTTGCATGCTAGTAGACTTAGCAGTTATTAGAGGTCTAGGGACATAGCCTATTGTAGTACGGTGGTCCCATCCTTGTCCTTGTTTGGTTGCAGGATTTGGGCTAGGGTACTAAGAATAGGCTATGAACCAAATTATGTCATGGATGTGACATGCTTAGAGCATGGGGTGGGGAGAACAACAAGTACCGCATTTGAGCTCCTTTGCACTTTTTCTATTGTGCGCCCGGATTCTCCGCTGGAGATACGGGTGGTGATGACCACTATATATTATATTATTATCAGGCGGGCCTCCGACGTAAAAAAGTCGTCGTGCCTTTTTAGGCCCCTGGATCTCCAATAGAGAACCATGCCAATCCCAGGTTTTCAGCCAGATAGCTCACTTGTGGGAAAAGTTGTTCTTAACTGCATTCACTTAGACGGTTAGGTGACCCCTTTGGATATTTATTTCAGTACTTTATTGGCATGTGTTTAAGTATCTTGTTATGTCCCTCTGAGGACCTGGTCCCCTGCCAGGTGTATCTGTTCTTGAGTATTCGCAGGAGCGCAGATTCGGATGGTTACAGATGTTTCGAGGATGTCTTCTCTTCGAGCCCGTGATTGATAGCTGGTATTCTTATATAACATTTATTGTGTTGTACTCATATTGTATTTACTCTTATATTCGAGTTGGTAGTGGATTTGTTTTCATCCAACTATCATCCTTAGATACTTCTTATTGAGATCTAGTTTCATAGATGTTGGTTATTATTTATATTTGATTTTTTGTGGATGAGATTTAGATTATACCCTGTGACTTGTGACATATGTTATGCCACTTGTGGATTTGATATTCATAATACAGCGTACGTGTGGATTTGGTTTTCATATATTGGAGTTGCCATATCCATGCGGCTGGCATGCTTACGTGTCCTAGTCCTACGTATTTTGGGACTGGGGCATGACACTACTCTTGAGTTATCTGCCAAAAAGTTGGGAGACGTTGGTAGTGTGTATGAGAAACTTTGCGCCTGATGGAGTTATCACAATGGAGACAGTCAAAAGTTGTTTGTTGAATGAGGAGATCTAACGTAAGCAATCATAATCATCATAGGAGTCTACTATGGTTGTTTTCTACGGATTGGGAAGGCTGAGGTTACAGTCGAGAACATAAGAGACTTCTCGGATTTTTGTGAGGGTAGAATGTAAAGAGGGTTGCTATCACTTTGTTGAAATGTGTCATTTAAAAGGGTCTGTATGAAGATCAAAGATGGGAAGGATAAGGGCAAGGACGATTGGGTTGATTTTACAGCTATAGAAGATATCATCATCGCAACAACCGACAAAGAGGAACCTTGTGGCACATGTCATGACAACGAATGAATCTTGGATATGGGGGTGTCCTATTACACCACTCCACAAATGAGGATCTTTACAACATACTGAAGCAGCAGGTTTGGACATGTAAAGATGGTCGACAAGGGGATGACTGACTACAAATCTTGACACCAAGTTTGGGCTATAACTTGGTCTCTGTAGGAAAGTTAACAGATGATGACGGTCAAGTGTGTTGGGACAAAATTAGAAGTTTATAAAGGGCTTCTGAGATATATGTTGTGGTATGTACATGCTCAAGCTACTGAGGTGCATATGCATCGGATGAAGGCTCGAGGGATATTTGACAAAAGCTTGTGGATCGTCGAAAACTTGCCAAGGGGAGTCTTATAGATAATTTAAGGGGTAAGAAGGATTTGGTTGGTCCGAACAAATCGACCAATATAGGTGCTTCAAATATTGAGGGCCAGCCTATCCGTCCCATGACAGGTGGTCGATCTCTAGGTAGCGGTTTGTCACGACCCGCACCCGGTATAGGGGCACGAGTACGTGGGTACGTCAAGCCTACGCCGCAGTATCGGCGGTAGAACATTGTCTAAGTCATGATACTATCTAATCAATCTCTCACGAATATCCAACTCCATAAGGAGACACAGATATCACAATATAATATGGAATATACTCAATCACATAAGCTAAAGCACGATGAGATATCGAAGCAAGCAATAAAATACAAGACAAGTCCAAACAACAATAAATAGTCTAACCTGCAATCAATAACATCCAATCTCCAAGTATGTCGGAAACAAGTCCTCTATGTTATAGTCTGGAAAAATATCCAGTCAGGATTGGAACGAAATACACCTCTAACAGCAGTTCCCAATATATTGACAAAATCTATAGCATAGTGTAAAGAAATACAAGACAGATAGGAATACTGGCAATAAGAAATACTGGAATAATGAGATACTGGAATAATGAGATACTAGAATAAAGAAATACTGGAGCATGTCATCATCAATATACATCTAGCAATGAATAGAAATACAAGTACACGCAAGAACAATGAACTAGTATATAAGTGTGTACAAGAACAATAACTAGAACATGTGGAGATGCTAGATCAATATACTAGAGATGCATGTCAAGAATCATTTAACTACATGTGTGAACCATCAGCATATCATGTAATCGGCTTGGGGCTAATAAGACTCATTACATTGATTAACGATCATCCCTACAAGGTCAGGCTAACCACATGTAACAGCGATGAGGCGTGTAATGGTAAGGCTGCACCGACGTGAGGTGTGGGTGAGCTATGATGCATGTAAAGTTGGGTATGATCACATAAGCTACTAATATTTCCTCTTTTTTCTCTGCTAGTACGATGGATTCCAATTACGACTCCTCGTGACAGGTCTCGATGATGCCAGCTCGTGTAAATCACAGTGTCAGAGTCATGTACGCTATACAACAAGAATTATAGAGATAATCAACATAATAGAAACTGTCAAAGAATGTACTCGCCTGGGGTCCTACTGCTGGCAATAACAATATCTGTTTCCGAAGTCTTGTCTGAACAATCCAACAATCCTATAGACATCATATAATACAATATTGCATCAGACATTACTCTAACACACATTTATAAATACACTGGACTCAGGGCTATGCTAGGTATGACTCTGGTCAACTAAGGTCAAGTGTACGTCAATTGCACGGGTGTCGCATCTGTAAATGCTGTACAAAACAGACAGTCAATGATACGGGTCTTGCCAGTACGTCAGTGTACCTATGGCAGTCTTCTAACATGCTACATGGTCACAGGTCAAGATAGCTACGGGTATCCGTAATTTTATTAGGGTCACCTAGTACACGGGCATATAATACCTATTATTATTTATCACAACATTAATACTAACTAATTACAATTATAATAGATATATGCATTTGGATACTTAATAGAGTTTATATTATATATATATTTATATGCGTATACATATACATACTAATCAATTTATACTATGTACATATATATATATATATTAAACAGGTACTAGGATGCACGTACGTACAATACGTATACATATGTATATATATACTAGTTGAGAAATATATTATATATATATATATATATATATATATATATATATATATATATATATATATACTAATATACACTTGAATATATACCAATATATATGCTAATACGTACCTACATACATCCATACAAATGCGTATACTCGTACGTATGCATACACAAATAAAAGAAATACTCCTCACCTTGGTTTTTGGCATGAACGTGCACGAGCGCGGTGATGACGATGATGGCTACGACGATGACGTAGGTGATGACAACGACGATGGTGGTGAAGGTGATCGTGATGGTGAAGGCGATGATGATGGCAAAGATAATGGTGAAGGTGATGGTGTTGATAATGGTGATGGTACTGATGACGATAACGGCGACCAGGGGTGGCCGGGGCTGTCCAGGCGAGGTGCTCAGGTGGTTCAGTCGAGGGAGGGAAGGATCTGGCGGTCGGTGGCTGCTCGAGAGATGGCCGATCGGGATCTGGTCGACTCCGCGGGTTGACAGGGAGGAGCGGAGGGTGAAGCGTGGTAGAGTCGGGGTCAGGTGGTCGGAGCTCTGGACGGTCGAGTGGGAAGGAGCGGGGTACAGGCAATGGCGGGGTGCAGCTCCGGTGGGGACTGCTCGGAGGAGACGGCGAGATGGCAGCAGGATGTTAATTGTGTTCGGTGGCTGCTCGAGTCGAACGGTGGGTTGAAGACGTCGACGACTGCAGAGGGAGGTGCTCGGCTCAAGTGCTCAAGCGGTTGAGGACTCAGTCGAGGCAAGGCCGGTGGGGGTGTCACGCCCCGATTTTGGCTAATCGATAATCGTCCCCCGGGCGTGATGCCGTGCACGCGTAGGGCGCGCGTGCACAAGGCCTTAGGCATAAGGATATTCTTTAGAACAATGCAACAGAGTGGACATATAAGATAACACAAGGTTGAGGCATAGAAAAGTTTCTCTTTTATTCATAATGAACATCTTTTTACATCGCTTGACTCAAAAGTATAAAATGCCCCACGGGCTTACAAACTTGGACGCAAAATGAGATAGCCGATCCATACATTATGTCCCTTTACATAGATTCAAAAACGCAAAACCACCTTGGGTGCGAGTAAGCACCATCGCCTTAGCGATATTCAGCAACTGGAGAGAGAGTGAAAGGCTTCTATCTTGAGCCTCCAAAAGTCTTGGCCACGAACCGCCAAGGATCCCAAAAGTTCGGAGAGAACTTCAGCTCCTCGCCGCGTTGCCTTGCGCCGGGGAACCTGCTACAACGAGGGTCAGTACTTCGGAAAGTACTGGTGAAGGCTAGCTGCTCAACTTTACCAAGCTCATGAGATGAGATCTAATGAGTATGCTACAATTATGTTCTTAGGTGGGTTTCTATTCTTGCCTAGTTCAGATTTCATTTAGCAGGTATGCAAGAATAAAATAACATAACTTCACATGCCACCGTTCGGTGACTTTACCTGTCCCGTCTGAACCACCTGTACAACTTACCATAGCCTTCCCTGTCACGAAGACATAGTTAGTCTGCACAGTTTAATATACACAATATCTTTCTTTGTTGTTTACCAGCCATCATGGGTTTAGTCTGGGCTGGCGGCGACGCTTGCAGCGCGGGTAGCTAGCCCCGCTACAATTCCCCGCTCCCACGACTAAGAAAGTAGATTCCGCCCGGGTCGAAACGGCCCCGGTGCCCTGGTAACCGTTCGCAGGAACCTGGATCCCTTGTGCACAAGAATTCCCATGACCATTTCTATGAACTCTACTTCACAGATTTACTTACTAGCGATTTAAAGAATATCATGAACGAAACTGCTTTACTGTACTATCACAATCAACCAACAGTTATATGAAATAACATGCAGCAGTTTATGGAAGAACACTTTGAACTATCAATAAATACCAACCCATTAAACACCCAACGAACATGCATGCATCAATGAATTTATGCAAGGTTTTGTATGACAAGCAATGGGTGTTCCAAGCCTACTTCTTATCTTATCTTGTTATCCAACTTGTTACTTAATTGGTATCGTTTGATTGAATGCACCACTGAGTCAATGTTATTATGAACGGAGCCCTTGGAAAGAAGGTGCTTATCGAAATAGAGCCACTCACAAGTTTGTTGAATAGGAAGAAGAAGGAGAGATCCCTAAGACTCCGCTCGCACGTCGTCTACACGATCACCTGCACGCACCAACGGATGATCAATACCTCCTGCTTCGGTCTCCAAGGCCCGATACGAAATGCGAAATCCTAAGAACGAAAGCAATGAAATCCATTGAAACCGTTCAAGAAAACGCAAGTCATAAAACCAACAAGAAAGCATCCAAGCGGCACAAAAACGGACAAGAAACCAACGCAACGGAAAGGCCCCTCTCGACTCTGCCGCCGAGTCCATCCTCGAGGCACAATCCATTGTATATGGGACCTGATTCTGAAGAAACCAATCCATAACGAGGAAAGGATCTTAATTCAATCTGTCCCGTTCGGACGGTCGTAAGTATTTCTTGGCCGCGCTCCCCGAATAGGGGGAACGGGGCATTACATCATAACCATCCAAAAGAAAGTTTCGTCCCGAAACTTAGGAATAGAACCTACCACTAAGGAATAATGAGGGGAACCTTTCCCTCATATCAGCTTCAAGTTCCCAGGTCGACTCCTCGACCGAGTAGTTCCGCCACAGGACGCGCACTAGCGAGACGGTTCGGTTCCGCAACTGCTTCTCTTTACGATCCAAAACTTGGACAGGCTCTGCCGCGTACGACAAGTCCGCTTGCAGATTCAACTGACCCAAGTCGACTATGTGGTTCGGGTCGTGTACAAACTTTCTCAGCTGTGAAACGTGAAAAATATTGTGTACTTCTGATAGGGCAGGCGGCAAAGCAACTTGATAGGCGACCGGAGTAACCCGTTTGAGAATTTCAAACGGTCCAACAAATCTCGGACTTAGCTTTCCTTTTACTCTGAATCGCATAACTCCGCGCATAGGCGAGACTTTCAAGAATACATGGTCCCCTTCAAAGAATTCAAGGGGGCGACGTCGAGCATCGGCATAACTCTTTTGTCGGCTTTGTGCTGTCTTCAACCGTTCACAAATCAACTGAACCTTTCGGATGGTTTGTTCAACCAGCTCCGGCCCAAGGATTTGCCGTTCTCCGACTTCGTCCCAGCAGATTGGTGACCTACACTTCCGCCCATACAAAGCCTCGTACGGAGCCATCTCGATGCTGGACTGATAACTGTTGTTGTATGCAAATTCGGCCAGCGGCAGGTAGACGTCCCAACTTGACTTCGAATCGATCACGCAGAGGCGCAACATGTCTTCTAGTATCTGATTCACTCGTTCCGTCTGACCATCGGTTTGTGGATGATAGGCTGAGCTAAACTTCAACTTGGTCCCCATCGCCAGCTGAAGGCTCTCCCAGAAACGCGAGATGAATCGCCCGTCCCGATCTGATACTATAGAAACTGGCACTCCGTGCAGCCGGACTATCTCGTCAAGGTAGGTCTGGGCGAGGCGATCGGTGCTCCAAGTACCAATATGTCATGCCCCGATTTCGGCTAATCGATAATCGTCCCCCGGGCGTGATGCCGTGCACGCGTAGGGCGCGCGTGCACAAGGCCTTAGGCATAAGGATATTCTTTTGATGGCAATGAAGTGTGCAGACTTGGTTAACCGGTCGACGATAACCCAGATCGCGTCGTTCCCCCGTTGCGTCCTTGGCAGGCCAACAATAAAATCCATGCAGATGTGCTCCCACTTCCATTCCGGGATAGCAAGATTTTGCATCTCCCCGCCCGGCCTCTGATGCTCTGCTTTCACCCTTTGACAAGTTATGCATTGGGACACAAAGAGTGCAACATCTTTCTTCATGCCGTGCCACCAGAAGGTCGTTCGGAGGTTCTTATACATCTTCGTGCTCCTGGGATGGATCATATAGGCTGCGTAATGAGCTTTCGCAAGGATCTCCTTTCTAAGTTCTGAATCATCGGAGACGCATAGCCTTCCCTTCACCCGCAACGCTCCATTTTCATCTACTGCAAAGTCCTTCGCTTTCCCCGCTAGAATCTGCTCGTGCATCTTCCTTAGGAAAGGGTCGTCTTTCTGAGTAGATGTGACCCGCTCTATTAGGTTGGGTACGAATCGCATTTGAGCGACCCGTGCGCCACAATATCGAATTCGGAGTTCGATGCCCATTTCTTCTAAGTCTCTTCGTAACCTGCGATCGACTGACAGAGATCCAACGAAGATCCGACTCAAAGCATCCGCTACAACGTTCCCTTTTCCAGGCGTGTAGTCTATCGTCAAGTCGTAATCTTTTATCAATTCTAGCCAACGGCGCTGACGAAGGTTGAGGTCTGTCTGGGTGAATAGGTACTTTAAGCTCTTGTGATCAGTATAAATTCGGCAAGGCACTCCATAAAGGTAGTGTCGCCACAATTTCAGGCCAAAGACAATTGCCGCTAATTCCAGGTCGTGTGTAGGATAATTTTTCTCGTGCTTCTTTAGTTGCCTGGAGGCATAGGCTATCACTCGATCTCGCTGCATAAGTACACACCCCAAACCTTGTCCGGACGCGTCGCTAAATATTTGGAATCCCGAGATCTCGTCTGGTAGTGCAAGTAACGGGGCAGAGGTGAGGCGATGCTTTAACTCTTTAAACGAAGCTTCGCAGCCGGCGGACCACTCAAATGCGACTCCCTTTTGTGTGAGGCGAGTCAGAGGTAGTGCAAGTTTGGAAAAATCCTTTACGAACCGTCTGTAGTAGCCCGCTAGCCCGAGGAAGCTTCGAATCTCGCTAACGGATGCAGGTCGCTTCCACTCGACAATGGCCTCCACCTTCTTCGGATCGATTGAGATGCCTCCCGCAGAAATGATGTGCCCGAGGAAAGATACACTACTTAGCCAGAATTCACACTTACTCAGTTTAGCATATAGCTGGTTGTCCCGAAGAGTTTGTAGCACGGTCCGCAAGTGCTCTGCATGTTCTTCCTCACTCTTCGAATACACCAAGATATCATCGATGAATACTACTACAAACTTATCGAGGTAGGGCCGGAACACAAGGTTCATTAAACTCATAAAGGCAGCGGGTGCATTGGTTAGTCCGAACGGCATCACCAGGAACTCATAATGGCCATAGCGAGTTCGGAAAGCTGACTTTGGCACATCGTCTGGCTTGATCTTTTGTTGGTGATAGCCCGAACGGAGGTCGATTTTAGAGAATACCGTGGCAACTTGCAACTGATCAAAAAGATCGTCTATTCTTGGAAGAGGATACTGGTTACGAATGGTTGCTTTATTCAATTCTCGATAGTCGATGCAGAGCCGCAACGAGCCATCCTTTTTCTTTACGAATAGTACTGGCGCACCCCACGGGGATACACTAGGCCGAATGTATCCTCGATCTAGCAAGTCTTGCAACTGTACTTTAAGCTCCTTCAATTCTGCCGGGGCCATTCGATACGGCGTCTTGGAAATTGGTCGAGTTTCTGGGAACGTGTCTATAGTGAACTCTGTCTCTCGATCGGGCGGCATGCCTGGCAACTCGTCGGGGAACACATCAGAAAAATCTGCCACAACGGGGATAGACTCAACGTTTGCGCAATCTTGCCGAGTGTCTCGAACGGACGCTAAGTACCCTTCACAGCCGGAGTGAATCATCCGTCGAGCAGACATTGCTGAGATCACCATGCAGGCATTCGACGCTTTCGACTCAGGACTGCACGTGAAGCAAAACTCGGTCTCGCCGGGCAAACGAAACATGACTTCCTTTTTCGCACAGTCGATTGTAGCTGAACAAGCACCGAGCCAATCCATCCCCAGAATAAGATCGTAGTCCCTTATGTCTAGAACTATCGCATTTAATGACAATCTCCGTCCCCCGATACAAATGTTACCTTCACGACAGACTAAGCGAGCCGATAAATCTACGCCCGAAGGAGTGCTAACACTTAGGTTTAAGCCTAGCGGTGTCATAGGGAATGTGTGTTCGGCGGCAAAATCTGCCGAAATGAAGCTATGTGTTGCACCAGAATCAAATAATACTCGAGCAGGTACATTATTAAAAATTAATATACCTGACACCGTCGTGTTCGATGCAAGTGCCTCATCCCGAGTCAAAGCATAGACTCGGCCCTGAGCGTTTTGCGGTGCCTGGTTCGCTCGTTGAGTTTGCCCCTGACCCTGAGCTGAGTCATTATTATGCTGCGGACGGTGTGAAGATGGATCGTTGGAACGTGTTGGACAATTACGAGCAATGTGGCCCACCTTGCCACACTTGAAACATCCTCCTCTGCCCGCGCGACATTCGCTGATGTGGTGTCCTGGCTTGCGGCAGTAAGCACAATTTTGTCCTTGCTTCTTTCCCTGATTCGAGTCTTGGGAGCCGCCGTTGTTGTTGTGGCGCTTATGCGCGTTGTTTCCTCCTGTGTTGGCAGGACGCTTGTGATTGTGATTTTGCACAGCGTCGGTGCAAACTGGAGGATACTGCGACTCTAGGGACAGTGCATGATTCAAGGACTCCCGCATGGTACGATATTGAGTCACTACAACGTGAGCACGGATAGAGGGTCGTAGTTCGAGCTCGAACTTTCGCGCACGACTTTCGGCATCGGCGAGCTGAGACTTGGCAAATTTTGCAAGTCGGTTGAACTCTGAAGCGTACTGACGCACCGTCATGTCTCCCTGCTTCAGTAGCGCAAACTCGTCTTCTTTTTCGCGACGGACGGCGGGTGGAAGGTATTCCTCCAAGAAGGCCTTGCGAAACACGGACCAGGAGATAGCCGTTGTGCCACCTTCACTCAAAATAACTTGCTTGTGCACATCCCACCAATCATGTGCATTTTGTCGGAGCTGAAGCTGGGCACACGCTACTTTCTTGGTCTCGTCTAGGCACAGCGCTTCGAAGTGGTCCTCCAACTCAACCAGCCAGTCCATCGCTAAGGATGGGTCCTCGGTGCCTTTAAACGTAGCACGGCACATCTTCTTAAATTCTGATATCGACACGATTGACCGATTCTCGCCTGAGGGTAAGGTACCCTGGGAATTCTGCGGTCCGGTGGCTTCAGCAACTATAGGCACGGTTGCGGGGGCGGATGCAGAATGATTGTTGGCGACCATATTCGTCACCATTGTTTGCAGACTATTCATCTGCTTCTGTTGTGTATCTGCCTGAAGTCGCTGCGCCACGAATTGAGCTTCAATCCGCGACTCGAACTGACTCTACCGTAGTTCAGCTTGTTTCTGCTGCGTCTCCATCAAACGCATCATTCGCTCGAACGGATCGGCAGAGGGTGCGGCAGCTGGACTCCCAGAGCTGCCCGAGGTGCCTGAACTACTCGCTTGCACTTGCGCCACCATCTGCGCTTGTGCACCCGGCTCGGAAGTCGTTCCTTGAAAGGAAAGTAACTTGTATTAGTCTCAAGGTATATTATGGACTCACTGTATGGAACGTATCTCATTTTGGCCAAGCGAATTCAAGGGTCTACTCGGAAGGAACAAGGTCCTCTTTAGAAACTTTCTTTGTGAGATCAAAGGACCTGAAGCATGCTCTGATACCAATATGTCATGCCCCGATTTCGGCTAATCGATAATCGTCCCCCGGGCGTGATGCCGTGCACGCGTAGGGCGCGTGTGCACAAGGCCTTAGGCATAAGGATATTCTTTAGAACAATGCAACAGAGTGGACATATAAGATAACACAAGGTTGAGGCATATAAAAGTTTCTCTTTTATTCATAATGAACATCTTTTTACATCGCTTGACTCAAAAGTATAAAATGCCCCACGGGCTTACAAACTTGGACGCAAAATGAGATAGCCGATCCATACATTATGTCCCTTTACATAGATTCAAAAACGCAAAACCACCTTGGGTGCGAGTAAGCACCATCGCCTTAGCGATATTCAGCAACTGGAGAGAGAGTGAAAGGCTTCTAGCTTGAGCCTCCAAAAGTCTTGGCCACGAACCGCCAAGGATCCCAAAAGTTCGGAGAGAACTTCAGCTCCTCGTCGCGTTGCCTTGCGCCGGGGAACCTGCTACAACGAGGGTCAGTACTTCGGAAAGTACTGGTGAAGGCTAGCTGCTCAACTTTACCAAGCTCATGAGATGAGATCTAATGAGTATGCTACAATTATGTTCTTAGGTGGGTTTCTATTCTTGCCTAGTTCAGATTTCATTTAGCAGGTATGCAAGAATAAAATAACATAACTTCACATGCCACCGTTCGGTGACTTTACCTGTCCCGTCTGAACCACCTGTACAACTTACCATAGCCTTCCCTGTCACGAAGACATAGTTAGTCTGCACAGTTTAATTATACACAATATCTTTCTTTGTTGTTTACCAGCCATCATGGGTTTAGTCTGGGCTGGCGGCGACGCTTGCAGCGCGGGTAGCTAGCCCCGCTACAATTCCCCGCTCCCACGACTAAGAAGTAGATTCCGTCCGGGTCGAAACGGCCCCGGTGCCCCGGTAACCGTTCGCAGGAACCTGGATCCCTTGTGCACAAGAATTCCCATGACCATTTCTATGAACTCTACTTCACAGATTTACTTACTAGCGATTTAAAGAACATCATGAACGAAACTGCTTTACTGTACTATCACAATCAACCAACAGTTATATGAAATAACATGCAGCAGTTTATGGAAGAACACTTTGAACTATCAATAAATACCAACCCATTAAACACCCAACGAACATGCATGCATCAATGAATTTATGCAAGGTTTTGTATGACAAGCAATGGGTGTTCCAAGCCTACTTCTTATCTTATCTTGTTATCCAACTTGTTACTTAATTGGTATCGTTTGATTGAATGCACCACTGAGTCAATGTTATTATGAACGGAGCCCTTGGAAAGAAGGTGCTTATCGAAATAGAGCCACTCACAAGTTTGTTGAATAGGAAGAAGAAGGAGAGATCTCTAAGACTCCGCTCGCGCGTCGTCTACACGATCACCTGCACGCACCAACGGATGATCAATACCTCCTGCTTCGGTCTCCAAGGCCCAATACGAAATGCGAAATCCTAAGAACGAAAGCAATGAAATCCATTGAAACCGTTCAAGAAAACGCAAGTCATAAAACCAACAAGAAAGCATCCAAGCGGCACGAAAACGGACAAGAAACCAACGCAACGGAAAGGCCCCTCTCGACTCTGCCGCCGAGTCCATCCTCGAGGCACAATCCATTGTATATGGGACCTGATTCCGAAGAAACCAATCCATAGCGAGGAAAGGATCTTAATTCAATCTGTCCCGTTCGGACGGTCGTAAGTATTTCTTGGCCGCGCTCCCCGAATAGGGGGAACGGGGCATTACAGGGGGTGTGTTCGCGTTCAGTCAGGCGGAGGACGGTGACATCGGGTACTCCCTGGTGAGTTCCCGGCGGAGATGGCCGCAGGGTCGATAGGCGGCTGGGGTGGCGAGTGCCTGGCCGGGCGGAGGAGTCTCCGGCGAGAGTCCGGTGGAGGGTGGAGGCGAAAACAAAGAGAGGGAGATGATGAATAGGGGTGTAGGTGTATGTCGGCTGTGATATGTTGTAAATGAGGAGAAAGGAAAAGTAAAGGAAAATAAATAAGAAAGGAGTATTTATACAAAAGGGGGGTTTTTTACCTAAACAAGTTTGACTGGTCAACCCCTCTTGGAATTGGGCTTCTCATGTATGATTTCAAGGGCCATGATTCAAATGGGTTCAAATGAATGGCTCGGATTACATCAGTTCAAGGTTTGGAGGGCCAGGGTCTTAAGGAGCTTGGTGTTGAATTATACACTCCTAAAAAATTATGGAAAAATATCCATAAATGAGAAATAGGTTTATTACTTGTCGTGTCCAACGGGGTGGACACCTTAATGCACTTTTGCACAAAAGTGCCCGACAATTGAAAAATTACACGAAGTTGGATTTTGGTTTAATTAATTAAAAATAAAAGCAATTGGTGTTCTAAAATAAATTAGAAGTACAAGGGACTGACATTAGGTGGGACACAAGTGTCATGAATAAAGTAGACTCAGAATAGAATATTACCCTAATTTGGGTTGCACGAAATAGGTCGAGATTGTGTCTCCAATTTCGATTGGAACGCACAAGGATACAAAATTGTATTTTTTAAGAATTAAATAAAGACGTCCGTGGCGAATATTGTGCGACTAAAATGAATCACAAGAGAACATAATTATAAGTTACACAAAGGTCAAAAAAGAAGACAGGCATATCTAGGACAAAGATGTGGAATTTTTTGGAAGGCAAAGGCTAGGGTAGCGCTCCAAATATCGAAGCAACGGTAACGCGCAACAATTAAATAAAATTACAACAATTTAAATATAATCAAATATTATACAATCATTTACACATTAATTATGAAAATACAAAAATATCCCTAATCCGAAATGTTGGGGTGACACGGTTGCTCTACAAATTTGATTTTGGTGACGAATGATTTGCCAAAGCTTAACAGAGCAACATCGATTTCAACAGTTAAAAGCCAAGGAGAAAATCACGGAGTGAAACAAACTCAGGCTGAGGCGGGTACATCTCTATTTGTACAGTTTATGAGGAGTTATGGGTCATTGATGACAAGCACAGTGTATAATGTTCTGCTCATTGATACGGGTGTACGTGGGAGTTTTGGTGTCTGACACGAATGTAGACATGTTCATGAACTTGAATCTCGAGGGAACCGTATCATCCACTTTGTTGGGCCAGTCATGGGTGAGGAAGCTCGACAAAGGAGAAACACGTTCAGGTAGAACACGAAAGTCGGAGACATGCAACCAAGTACTTACGGTCAGGATGATAGTCAGGAACTTTGACTTTAGTCGAGTTGTTGATGTTGGTGAGATCCTAATTGTTAAGGACGTGCTAAGTATTGCGGTTAGCATCGACGTGATAGTCGAGGAGATGGAGGTGAAAGAAGATGCATAATATTCAAGGAAATTTGAGATCAGTAACGAGGGAGAGCAAGAATATTATCACTGGACGAGAAGCATGGAGTCTGTTTAAGGAGTCATGTGGTCAATATAGAAGCATGAAAAAAATTCAAAATCCATGCGCCAATGCCAAAGAGGAAGGGGCCTATCAGGCTGCATATCCTCACAACTATGCGGCATGAAGCTCATGCGACATGAAGCTAATGTCTTCGTCGATGGGATCAAGCAGTCATGCGGCAAAGGAAGTCATGCGGCAGATACCTCAGCCGCGTAGTATAAAACCCCTAAATTTTGAAATTTTAAAAATTATTACTTTTACGGAATTATAGGAATTTTCTAGATATTTTAGCTAATAAGAAAAATATAAAATTTCTCGAAGGATTAACTTATATAAATATTTATTTACATTTAATAATTACAAATATTTTATGAAAATAACTTTTTGGGTGTAAAAGTATTTGTACAATATTATAAAATATTTTCTAGAATTTATCCTTACCTTAAGCTATTTTGATATAATTTTATATATATAAAGAGAGAAAAAGAAAAAAATAAAGTAAATAAAACCAAAATCCTTAAGCCCAAACTCTAAACTATAATTTTTCCCCTTATGCGTACATGCCGACCCGACCATTTCCTCCCCAGACCCGCGCGGTTGCCTCCCCCCCTCTCTCTCTTCTCTCTCTCTCTCTCTCTCTATATATATATATATATATATATATATATGATCAAAACCCAAACCCTAACGCTCCACCACGACCTCAGCCCTCCATGGAGACCACCCAGCGCCGCCCGCGGCCATCCCCGACCGTCGGCACGGAAGCAACAACTGCAAAGGCAACAACAACAACCCAACGACCCAACATCGCACGCTGATTACTTCCTCCTCGCGTGTCCGATTCATGAACCGTCTTCGCAGTTATAATCATTATCTAACCCTCTTTCAGCGTCTTTTAATAGTTTATTTTAGTTTGCATTAGATTGGAAGTTAATCGAGTTCCAAAACCAAGAAAAAATTATTTTCTAAAAACCAAAATTTTCCGATACGGGGTGCGTCCAGCCAAACGATGTGACTTGTGCGAATTACACCAAAAGACGCGTATTGTCAACGTGGATGTGTGGCTTTCATGGAACTTGATTTGGACGTGTGTGTGCGCCAGAATCAACCCGTATTCATCGAAAAATCTCGTATCGACTTTTTCGAATTTGTGCAATTATTTTGTGTGTGCTTGTCTTCTCACAACAAAACATATGCCATTGTACTCGTAGCATTACGCTGGTCCTGTGACCCAAGTTTGGTTCGATTATAAGAACATTGACGAAACACCATTTCGTAGGCCCTACGGTTTCACTTGACGGACGATTTCGTAATCGGCTCCTCGAAATCCAATTCTGAATATTTCGTTGAGGTTGTATCATCATTCTCGACTCATAGACACTAAGTTTGTCAAATTTAGAGAATTTTGTCTCTGATATATTTTTTGGTGCAAAGTGGGCCACACGTGGACCCCGCTTTGACCCAAAATGACCATTTTAGCCCCTGTGTTCAAATTAGACGAAATGATATTATTTTCTGACTATCTCGCTTATTTCAGGATCGTTGGTGATGTCTAATTTAGCATCCAAAAATGTTTGTTCAACTTTCGCATTTTTTGGTTCGTTGTACTGTTGTTTTGCATAGTTTTATCACCAAACCATTGTCATGCAAGTATACATTACCAAGATTACAGCTTATTTACATTCATTTATGCATGTTTTATTTTTGTTATTTATTTTCTTATTATTTTATATTATTAAACTGTCCATCCAAGAAGACTTGGGTGCAATGACGAGATGCGTCGATATTTGTCCATTTATTGATATTATGCATATTGACTTAGAGTTAAGAGACTAACCAATGACTTTGAGGCATCATTATATTTTATTTGGCCATAACACAAGTGTTACATAAGTTATGAGTCTCATATAGATCACGGACTTGCGTATTGACTGATCATCAGTACATATGGGACGTGTGATAGGAATAACTGCTAATAGAGATATGCTAGAAGACTTAGCAGTTACTAGAGGTATTTGTATGTCATGGATGTGACACGTTAGTAGCATTGGAAGGAGAGAAAAATGAGTAAGCGTATGTGACTCATTTATACTTTCCTTTATTTGTCCATAATCTCTGCCGGAGATGTGAGGCGTTATGATCCCATAATTTACTGCAGGCCTATGATGATCGAAAGACGTTATGCCAGTGGCCCCTGGATCTCTGAGGGAACTATACCCACCCCATTATATTAGCCAGATAGTTCATACGCGAAAAAGTTGTTCTTAAACAGCATATCACTTAGAATGGTTAGGAACCTTGTTGGATGTTTATTGCAGTTTATTGTGGAATACTTTTATGTATCTTGTTATGTCCCTCTGAGGACCTAATCCCTTTGCAGGTATAGACGATCATGACTATTTGCAGGAGCACGAATCAAGACTTGTTACTTCTCTCTCTTTCGAGGAGGTCTTTTCTTCGAGCCTCTCTGATCACTAGATGATGTACTTATTATATTTTCTTTCATATTCTACTTTGGTAGTGGATTTGTCTCCACCAAACTATTGGTCTTTTCGACTATTTTATACTTGGTTCATTGCCATATTTGGTTATTTATTTCTGTTGGTTTTGTGGATAAGATTAATATTGCCTGTGACTTGTGACATTATATTCCACTTGTGAATTATTATTTATAATACATCGTACGTATGGGTTATGGTTTCCATATATTAGAGCTTCCATATACATACGGCTGACATACTTATGTATTTCTAGTCCTACGTATTTTGGGACTGAGACGTGACATATTTTTGTGGTAGCCTACGCAGGTCGAGAGTATATTGCCTCGGTTACATTACTGTACCGAGCAAGCATGCATTTAGGATTAGTGTATAGGATCTCGTCCACATATTTGACTTTATTCCTTGATTACATTCCAAATTCTTGCACCTAATTATTTTCTCTCGCCTTTGAAATTATATGTAATTCTTTCCCCTAACCTCACTATCATTGTTCCTCACCTCTCTATATCCCGGAGGGATGAACGTACTTTCTTGATTATTTCGTGCGTTTAATTTTCTGCTAGAGTAGAAGTCCATATTGTTAGAAGGTCTCAGAAGTTGACTAGGATGACATACCTCTTAGGAAACAAACTAGAACATTGACCACTTTAAATGCTTAGTATAAAGAATGAATCTTAAGCATTCAACACTTGTAAGTTGATTGACCCTTACCCTTGCTATATTTAGGCATGACTTGAAAGTAGTATGGATACTACTAGATTTAGGTAGAAATTTGATCAGATTGTTTGACTCTAGTATTGAGGAACCAATAGAAATTCGAGGTTTGATATTAGGACTAAATCTAACTTCCATAGTGAGATAATATAAGAGAATTGTAAATTTAGATTCTTGTCATGGTATTAGCAGAACGGTATCTTAGAAAACCAAGAGGAATGAACCAATACCTTAGTAGGAGCAAGGATACCCTATCTTTAGCCTAGCAGATCCCCTAAAATCCATGATCTTCGTTGATTCATATTTGAGTATTCATGAGTCACCGACCGTGCCATATCATCCAACATTGAGTAATTATCTTTCCTTTATTATAACTTTCTTGTCATTTCTTTAATCATCTAACCACTGCAAGGATCTGACTCTATTTCTAAATCGTGCCAACCTAGGAGACTATCATATCCTCGCGAATATTATCTCCTCTTAGGAAACATGCTATTATCCAACTATTTATATACTTTTTTATCTTGAGTTAATCCATCCACCAATAATAGATCAATTATCATAGCTCTTAAAATAATTGAACCTAGTAAATGATTAGAACCTTTTTTCTTGACCATACCCTGAACACGGAGACTAGCATATCACCTTCTCTTAGGACACCATGTTATTCATTTGTGTTACTTATCCCTTCTATCAATCATAGATCCCTTGTCATGCTCTCTAATTCTTTGCACCTAAGAAATAATTAAAAGCTTTCCCTTATTATATCTTGACCTCGATAACTTGCATATTATCTTCTCTTATCAAACCATGCTACCATCAAGTGTCTCTATTTATTTTTACATCATGTTTCCCGTAACCTTAACTTTGACGCTTGTTATTTTATGCGATGACTAAATTTGTTTTCTTTATCTTTCAATTCGTGCCACGATCGCTGAATCCAATACTATTGAGTATTTCTTCTTCCAATTATTTCGCTCACCCTCTTGAGGTTTACTCATTATTCTCTTGCGTGACTCTCGTGATCTCGCTCCATAACCGTTGACCTCAAACGATAATAAAAATCAGATCATGCCACCTTACCCTTCTAATTGTAGGCCAATAAATCCTATTTATGATAATGGTTATTTAGGATTATAGTTTGTTAATTTTAAATTCTGATTTTGTTGTTAGTTGTTAGAACTTGATAGACTGAGTTTGTTCTTTTAGGTTAGATTATAATTTTGTAATTATCCCTTAGTTTAAAATATAGTATCCTTTAGTTGATACTAATACCTTTTGTTCTATAAGCACTGCTTATGATTAAAACTTAATGATGAATACTTTCTTAGAAAGTCTTAATGTATTAGGGTATCATAATAGATCTCTCCCTTGTATACCTTAACAAGAGTTTCTAGTTTATTTACAAGAATAATGCTATTAATTTGAAGAGTATTATTGTGAGAAGTTGTATCGTAGAATTTCAATAAGATAATTACACCACTAGTTGAATTTTGTATGTTGGATAGCGTGTCTTACAACATAGAATCTCATAGAAGTTAAAATACATCAGTATGGTATAATTGAACGACACCCGAATATATGCTAGAGTAAGGAGATAGTGTTTGCTAGGACTGCAGAATTCTACATGTCCGAACCCTAATTGGTCAACCATAGACTTAGACAAGAAGTTAGTAAGGCAACTGTAGAGGCACAAACACCGGACGAATCTTAGATTCTTGATGAACTTGAACTATTTGTACCTTCATTCATCATAAACCCACGTGCTTATATTTTGGACTATCTTGACTTATGCTGCTATTATAGCCTAGTTTTGCAAGCTTATTCTTTTATCGGACTTGCTCATGACATATGTGTTATTGGGGACACCACTAATATATTATATAATTAGAATTAGTGTATTATGTTCTGATTAATCTTAGTGCACTTGGTTCGCTCTTCGTATGACTATTTTACGTGGATTGAGATATAGTTGACTTAGCTTATTAGACGAATATACTTGCCCTTTAGACAGATCTGAGCATATCGTATCAGTTACATAACTGTACTGATACGAGCCCGCGAATAGGAATAAATAAAAATAGGATCCAGATCCACAACTGTTTTGACAACTCTCTTTTGAATTCTTCAATCGCATTTGAATCCCGTATTTGTATTTGATCACATCTTTCTTGAACTCTTTTTTATTATTTTTGTTTTTCACTATTTTGGAAGGACGAACACTCGTGCTTGACTTTTAGTTATATATTTATTATAGGTGTTAGTAGAATAATTTATAGAAAGGGTTATCGAAGTTAGAAGTAGCTAAGATAGATGCATGTACTAGGCAGACTATTAGAACGAGTTGATAACTTGGAGTTATATATAAGGATTAGCCTTAGCAGAGAACTTTCCCTTATTGAATAGATATTAGAACTCCCACCAACAGTTAGAGATGGATTAGAAGCTTTACCCATTTATAAAGATTAGTCACGATAGATATAGAAAATCCCATAATGACTGAGACAACTATGGTCACTATTTGAGAGAATACCATTTGAACCTTAGAATTAGTTATAGATCCATGAAATAATAGGACCAACTTTAAGGAAGGCCTACAAGATAGGACATAGGATCCTCATAGGAGTAGAATAGTACGATAAACCTTGTGTTAGGGCTAGATGTAAGCTTGTACAAAAAATCTTATCATCTCCTAGAGTCGAGGAATTTATCACTTAGAGGTGACTAGCATGACTTCATGCTTGTGTTATAGGGTAGTAGCCTAGCCGAGAGGATTCTTGTGAGAAGAATAGGTGTTAGAGCACAAAAACTAGAAGAACGATAGTACAGAGGGATGCAGAGTAATTTCTCTTATAGAGTTGTTGACCAAGAACACCTTGATAGTATCTAGGTTTTCTTAGAGAATCTTGGTTACAGCTAGTAAACCCTAGAATTCTTTTATCCTTATTCGGAAATAGGCCCTTCCTGAAATCTTGTTAGTATAACCATGACTTTAGTTTTGATACCAACTAAATTTTTATAAGTTCGTAGATTATAATCCCCTGGTTTTAGTGTAGAGTTTTTATTGGAATTTTGGGGTAAATTTGAAATTAATTGGTATTAATTAGTTTTTATCTCGAACGGATTAAATTACATTTTTAATTTTGTATCCTTGATACTCTTTGTTGTTGCTCGGATATTTGGAGTACAACACTATCCTTTCCTTTCCAACAACTTCCACCATTATGTCCTCTAGACTAGCCACTACATCCATGACATGACTATCACTCTCAAACTCACCTTCACATGCATCGTTTTAGTCGCATAACATTCGCGACACATTTGTACATACAAATGAAACATAGATATCCTTTTTCGTTGTGGGAGATTTTAATATGCAACACCAACTCAATTCTTCGGACAATATTGACATTCATGAGCCTAACTGGACACCCATGACCCAAGCTGTTACTCCCAAATATACACTTCCATGCTCCATATAGACCGTACAATATTTGGCTTATCTCCTTCTAAGAACCTATACTAAAGTATTTAATTCCATTGCAATTAAATTAAATTGTACATCGACAACCCAATTTCTCTAACTATTAATATGCTCGTAGCCCACTCGAGTCAAACTGCGTTCATGACACTTGTGTTACATTAAATTGAACCCCCTTGTACTCTCTATATAATATTAATCACCTCGACCAATTATATTATCTTTTGACACTTATTGTTGAACTATTCATCGGCATCCATGATACTTGATGAATGTGTTCCTCTGTCCCATCTCACCTTAGTTGTATTTGATTAAGACATTTCCTATTGTCTTATAAATTCATGATATAATTAGGAGCAATAAGAACTGATAAACTTTTTTTTATAGAGTATTGACCCAATAGCATCATGGTAGTGCCTAGATTTTTCTTGCTAGTCTGTGACTACGGTCACAAAAGCCTCATCATCTCGTATCATTTCTTGAAGTTAGACTTTCTATAACCCTTGTAAATATGATCGTGATCAAAAATTTTAGCCAACTTAATCTCTATAACTTGGGTAGTGACTTGAACTACGTGAATCCTTACTCTTAGAATGAGACATCAAATTAGGATCCCATTTGTATCTGCGTCCCTCATCTCTTGAAAATCAAGTATAACCTTGCATACTTAAATCTTTTCCTACCATGATTATTTTGAATTTCGAGGATAAAATTTTTATAAGTTGGGTAGATTGTAAAATCTCTCAATTTTAAAAATCTAAAAATTTAAAAATTATTTTTTTTATTGAATTATAGGAATTTTTTGGGTATTTTAGCTAATAAGAAAAATAAAAAATACCTTAGAGGATTAACTTATATAAATATTTATTTACATTTAATAATTATAAATATTTAACAAAAATATATTTTTGAGTATAAAAGTATTTGTACAATATTATAAATATTTTCTAGAATTTATCCTTATCTTAAGATATTTTGATATAATTTTATATATATAAAAAGAGAAAAAAATTAAATTAAATTAAATTAAATAAAATAAAGTAAATAAAACCAAAAACCTTAAGCCCAAACTCTAAATTATAATTTTTCCCCCTTATGCGTACAGGCCGACTCGACCATTTCCTCCCTAGACCCACGCGATTGCCGCCCCCCCCCCCTCTCTCTCTCTCTCTCTCTCTCTCTATATATATATATATATATATATATATATATATATATATATATATATATATATATATATGTGTGTGTGTGTGTGTGTGTGTGTGTGTGTGTGTGTGTATTCATGATCAAAACCCTAACCAAAACCTTAACGCTCCACCACCACCACTACGACCTTCGGCCTCCATGACGACCACACAGCGCCGCCCGCGGCCATCCCCGACCGTCGGCAAGGAAGCAGCAGCCGAAAAGGCAACAACAGCTGTCAATACCCAATTCTAGAAAATAGGATTATTTTTTTTATTTTATTTGGTAAATTGTGTATTAATTATAAATAATTATATTTATATTTAATTGATGGTTATATTATTTTTTATTGGTTGTTTTAGGGTTTTGGCTAGTTTGGACCCATGTGAGACCCTAGTGGACCCATGTCAGACCCAACCAACACCCTTCTAAGGCCTATTTTTGGGTTTAGAATAATTATTATATTTTATTTTAGTTAGTTGGGGAGTTTTTGTTTAGTTAGAGTGTGTTTTGGAACCCCAAACCCAAATCCCAATTAGCATGACTAATTAGAAGGGCTTTTTAGTCATTTTCATCCATGTAAACCCTACTTTTGCACTTGGCCGGCCCCCTTTTAGCATCTGGACAGCAGCCCCCCCCCCATTCTCTTCTTCATTCCATTTTCTTTTTCTTCTTCTCCACTCTTTCCTTCTTCTTTCTTATTCCAATTCCTACAACTTCAAGTAAGTACATCATCCTTCTTCTATTTCTTTCATTTGTGTTAACCCTAACCCTAACCTAGGTGTGTAGAGCCTAGACTTAGTGTGGAGGCTTGATTTAGAGGCTTGGAGGCTTGAGGGTGTTGATTTCAAGGGTTTTGGAGACTTTGGCCTTGGGATTCCAACTCCCAAGAGGTAAACCCTAACTTTCCTCTTAGTGGTTGCTATTATATAGTGTAAATAGTAGTTTAGAACCTTTCTAGACCTTAAGGCTACCCGTGGAAGGAAGTTAGAACTTGTTTGGTTGTGTTTGGAGACTTTGACATTAGATTTTGTGTCAATTTTGGGTGAAATCCGAGATTGGCCCAATTTTGGATGATACCCTAGGTTAGACGGACTTAGGTAGACATGTTTGGGTGTCTTGAGGGTAAGTACATGTCTCCATTCGGACACGTGAAGTCGTATCACGGAGAAATGGGCGTTTCGGGCGATTTGGGGGTTTTCGTCGTCGTAGGTTCTATGTGCGTGCGTATTTTTGCCACGGACCTAAAATCGACGAGTTAGTATTTTTCTAGGATCTAGACATCGATTAGAACCCGTGGATAAAATTTTGGCCAATTTTGAGTAGATTTGGTGTGCGTTTCACGAGGTTTCGCGAACCGCACTCCACGTGTTCGTCGAAATGACCGAACGGCCATTTCGACTTAGTTTCTTGGTTTTGGGCTTGTGCGCGCGTTGGTTTAGCTTTAGGAAGTGTGTGCTAGAGTTCTCGGGTTGTATTTTATATATGTATAGTTATTTATTGGTGTTTGGATCATTGTGCGTATGTTGGTGGGATGTTTTGTGTGGTTGTGAGTGTTGTGTGTGTTATATGTGTTTATATATATGTATATATATGAGTTTATATATATGTATGTGTGTCCCTATATATATATATATATATATATATATATATATATATATATATATATATGTATGTGTGTGTGAGTGTTGTATATCTATATGAGTGTGTGTATTTATATATATATGCTTGTGTATATATATATATCTATAAGTGAGTGTATATATATATATATATATATATATATATATATATATATATATATATATATATATATATATATATATATATATATATATATGTGTGTGTGTGTGTGTGTGTGTGTTTATATATATTTGTGTATGTGTACCTATATACATATATATATAAGTGTGTGTGTATATATATATATATATATATGGTTGTGTGTGTGTGTGTGTATATATATCTATATATATATATATATATATATATATATATATATATATATATATATATATATATATATATGTTTGTGTATATATGTATATATATGTGTGCTTGTGTGTCTGTGTGTGGTGTGTCGAGGAGCAGCGAGCAGGGAGGAGGCCAGCGCAGCAAGCTCAGCAGCAGCAGCCGCAGCGCAGCATTGCATTAGCAGCGGGGCAGCAGTTCGCATCCAGCGCGGCGTCGCGTGGCGAGGCAGTAGCAGTAGCACAGCGAGAGGGAGAGAGAGAGATCTATATATATATATATAATGTATAGATAGATAGATAGATAGATAGATAGATTAGTAAGTATATATATATATATATATATATATATATATATATATATATATATATATATATGAGGTGGGTTTGTGTGTTTGTGTGGTTATATATATTATAGATATGTGTATGTATATATATATATACATATGTGTTTATATATGTAGTAGCCTAGATAATTACCTAGGTGTATATGTACATACATAAATAGTTAGCTAGAGGGATAGTTAGTGAGGGATTAGAGGGATATCTCAATACCTTGAGATATCAAGGTATCTCAATACCTTGAGATACCCAAGGTATTGAGTATCATGTAAGGTTTTTGAACAATTGCGTAGGAATAGGATTATAGTTGCTTTTATATGTATATGTGTATATAATTACGCGTGCTAGCATAGGTTTTAGCGGGTGTAGGCGGGGTGCGTAGCTTAGGTCGAGGTATCGGATACCGAGGGTATCCCGGTATCTCAAGGAGGCGAGTTTGAGGGTTTACAAGCTTAATGAGCTAGTTTTGACCTAGAATTTTAGGGGCACACTAGTTTGACCTAGAGTTGACCATAATTGCCCTCGTTGACCATAAAGTCAATATTTGACCTAGTTTTGACCTAGAGTTGACTTTTTGGACCCCGGATTGACTTTTTGACCCAAATTTTACCGGTTTGACCCATTCGACCTAGAATACCCCTAGAACCTTATTTTTAGTTATTTTATATCAATTTAACTCATTAGAATCCCGTTTAATCTTGCTTTTCACAATAGGTTCTTGCGACGCCAGTCCGGATCTCGATCCTCATCAGTTGCTCAGGACGTCAGGCGAGTACCTACCTCTGATTGTTTCTATTTTATGATAGCATTTATATCACCTATTCTAGAACTATAATACTTGATTCTGACATATTGTTACACGAGCTGGTACTACTGGATCCCGTCATGAGATGTTATCCCCCTTACCGTGTTCAGCGGGTACTCTATCACGTGTATTTCATCATGTGCTTCGGGTATTGATTCTCATGTGCTATCATGTGCTTCGTGTGCTCTCGGCTTCATGTGCGCGAGTTATTTATCATGTACGTAGCGTATCATTGTTGGATCCAAGAGTATTAGTGGGGGAGGAGAGTAGGAGTTGGTTATGTGATCAAAGCCAAACAGTATTCGTGTGTATGTCGGTTATGCAACTCACGTATAACGGAGTTATCGTAGATTATTCATGTGCAACCTAAGCCGATCACATAACGAACTTGTGCTCGAGGCACTTAGCTAGTATTCCTATTTTCTCACATGCAGTTAATTCTCTACTACTTGTATTGTTCTCCAGTTTTACATTGCAGCTACTTTATCTGCTCCACCATGTATTTATTTTCCTGTGCATCTTGTATACTTTTCTATTGCTAGTCATATACACCTTACCATGTATTTGGAGTTACTTTTAGAGTTATGTACTTCGCTCCAGTCCTGACTGGGCATATTTTTTTTCAGAGGATCCTGAGGATTTTTGCCCGACATTATACGGGCCGGGCGTCGAGGAGTGTTGTGACCCGGAGATTGAGGAGGAGCCCGTCGAGGAGACGCCGTTAGCGCCCTAGTTAGCTAGGTGGGTTTTCCTGGGTTGTTCCCAGTTGCTATTCTGGATGACTATATTTATTATTTTGTTGCTTCTGTGAGATGTTATGGACTTTAGACTTGGACTGTATATTTGGATATTGTACTTGCTCTTTGGTTCTTGTTTCTTTGTGATATCTTATCGTGCTTTTACTCTTCCCCTAGTTATTGTGATTGAGGCATATATATATTGCGTGGTTGCCCTCCTTTTGGAGAGGTTATATTGACTGATCATTGTGAGATATAGATATAGTGACCTAGAACGGACCTTTACAGCGTTCTACCGCCGATTCTGCGGCGTAGGCTGGACGTACCCACGACTCATGCCCGATTTTTGGGTGCGGGTTGTGACACATTTTTGGTGGCGGCCCATGCATGGTCTAGTATGCAGGTCTAGTTTCTAGGTCTACCTGCGATAGGATATAGGATATAGGCTGAGAGAGAGTGTGCTAAATCATAACTAGGACCCTTCCTGATTTCTTTTGCTATCTTTAATTTTTCTGAAATTGTTTTCTTTTGCAATATTACTGTCCTTCTTTGACGATATCGTATCTTACACCGTTGGTGATATGATCTCAGGTTCTGTTCTTCTTGATTCCATTCCAACACTTGCTTTATTTGATTCCGGTGCTTCCCATAGCTTTGTGTCTGTATCTTTTGCTGTTAGACACCATCTTGTTGCTAAACCTTTAGCTAGACTCTGTAAGATCACGATCGGGGGTGGCATCATCCTAGTCAGTGATGTCTGCAGAGACCGGAGAGTTACCTTGGGAGGCCGGGAGTTGAGTGTGTGCCTACTCGTAATGCCACTTTCGAGCTACGATATTGTACTCGGGATGGATTGGTTGAGTATGCATTGTGCTAGTATAGATTGTAGTGGAGGCAGAGTGTTGTTTAGTCCGCCGGGTGAGCCAGAGTTTCAGTTTGCCAGAGAAGCAGCGGAGCAGAGCGAGGGAGTCTTCTGCGGAGCCCTGGTGGTAGAGCCGAGGTTGCTACATCCACTGATAGCAGAGTACATGGATGTCTTTCCATAGGAGTTGCCAGGGTTACCTCCGGACAGAGATGTGGAGTTCTCTATAGACTTGGTGCCAGGCGCGGAGCCGATATCCCAGCACGTCTATAGAGTCAGCAACAGTGAGCTGATAGAGTTGAAGAAGCAGGTGGATGAGCTTCAGGACAAGGGATTTATTAAATCTAGTTCTTCTCCATGGGGTGCTCCGGTACTTTTTGTGCCGAAGAAGGATGGGTCGATACGGATATGTATCGACTACAGGGCTCTGAACAATCTCACAATCAAGAACAAGTATCTGTTGACGCATATTGATGATCTCTTTGACCAGTTGAGCGGAGCGAGGGTGTTTTCTAGGATTGATCTGAGGACAGGCTACCATCAGGTGAAGGTTAGGAGGGAGGATATTCCGAAGACAGCTTTTCAGACCAGGTATGGACAGTATGAGTTCATGGTGATGCCGTTTGGGTTGACTAATGCCCCGACAGTATTCATGAATCTGATAAACAAGGTGTTCCATCAGCATCTGGACAGGTTTGTGGTGGTGTTTATAGATGACATCTTGGTGTATTTGAAGACCCCAGAGGAGCATGAGGAGCATCTGAGGATAGTGCTGGAGACTCTCAAAAAGGAGAAGCTTTATGGAAAGCTTTCGAAGTATGAGTTCTTCCTTGACAAGATTAAATTCCTTAGTCATATAGTGACTGGAGAGGGGATCTCGGTGGATCCGAGAAAGATCATGGCAGTTGAGGCATGGAGTGCTCCGAGTTCAGTAGCAGAGGTCAGAAGTTTTCTGGGACTGGCAGGTTACTACAGGAGATTTGTTCAGGATTTTTCTCGGATTGCAGAGCCGTTGTCCAGGCTGACTCGGAAGGACATGGAGTTTGTTTGGTCAGAGGAGTGCCAGATCGCCTTTGATGAGCTGAAAAGGAGGTTGATGACAGCTCCAGTATTGACGTTGCCATCAGGGTCTGGAGGATTCACTATCTATAGTGATGCATCGGGAAAGGGACTGGGTTGTGTGTTGTAGCAGAATAGGAAGGTGATTGCCTATGCTTTCAGGCAATTACGTCCTCATGAGAAGAACTACCCTACCCACGATTTGGAGTTGGCAGCGGTCATCTTTGCTCTGAAGTTATGAAAACACTATTTATACGGAGAGCGTGTGGAGATTTTCACAGACCACAAGAGCTTGAAGTATGTGTTTGCCCAAAAAGAGCTGAACATGAGGAAGAGGAGATGGTTGGAGTTGATGAAAGACTTTGACATATTATTGCAGTACCATCCAGGGAAGGCGAACGTAGTTGCAGATGCGCTGAGCAGGTATCCGGTAGCTATGTGCCTGACTACAGATCGTTATCTTCTGGCATATCTAGAGAGCTTGGGCATTGAGGTGATAGTGCCTGGAGTTGAGATGCAGATGTGGAGACTACAGATTCAGTCAGAGTTGGTAGACCGGATCAGGGCTACACAGTTTGAGGATGAGTCCCTGAGGAGCATCAGGACGCAGGTTCAGATTGGATTATCAGATGACTTCACCATTGCTGATGATTGTTCATTGCGACACAGTACCAGGTTGTGTGTGCCGAGTGGGTCGTTATGCGAGAAGGTTCTTCAGGAGGCGCATCGATCCAAGTACTCTATGCATCCAGGTGCCAACAAGATGTATAGAGATCTGAGAGAGCATGTATGGTGGTAAGGGATGAAGCGGGAGGTAGCGCGCTTCGTAGCCCGATGCTTAGTGTGCCAGCAGGTGAAGGCGGAGAGGCAGAGGCCAGGAGGATTGCTCTAGCCGTTACCCATTTCGGAGTGGAAATGGGAGCATGTGACCATGGATTTTGTTTCTGGACTTCCCCGTTCTCCAAGCGGAAAAGATGCGATTTGGGTCATCGTAGACAGGTTGACCAAATTGGCCCACTTTCTACCATTCAAAGTGGGTATGTCTATGGAGAGACTAGTAGAGATGTATGTGTGCCAGATAGTCAGACTGCATAGAGTGTAAACCCCCTCACCAAAAATAGATATTTTGTATATATTTTATATTATTATATTTATTATAGATACTAAATTACTTTAGAGTATTCTCTTAGTTAATTAGAAAATAAATTTCTTAGTATATTTACTTATGTAAATATTTATTTAGAATCATTTTTAGGCTATTTTAGATTTTTGGAGATTTTTCTAGAATTTTTAGGTAATTAAAACATATGAAACATAAATTTCTAGGACTTCTATGATTTACTACGAGACCATACTTGCATATTGTTCCTACAAAATATTTATTTTAAGTTAAAATATTTAATTATATTTTTTTGTAATTTATTTAGAATTTTAAGAAATTTATTTAGATTTTTGAAATTATTTAGGATTTATTTGGATATATATAGTCTTAATATTAGATAGATAATAATTTAGTGTTAATAGATATTAATAAGATTATATATAAATTATTTGAATTATTCTTAATTTTATTTAAGATTATAAATTATTGAGATAAACTCAAACTTTGTTTTAAATTAATTCAAATCCTGAGCCTACTAGGAAAGAAACTTCATGCATATCCTATCATTATTTAAACTGATCCTAATCATATCCAAATTAGCCAATCCTAGTCGTATTCAATTAAGTAGCATTCACCATTATAAATACCTCATCTTTCATATATTTTTTCCCCAAAATCATCTTTTTCGTCCAAAAAGAGTCAAAATTAGTCATTAATTCAGCCTCATTTTCTAGTAGTTATGACGACTTAAAAAGACGATATCTCCTAGCTCCGGACTCCAACGCGCTCTAGTTTTTTTTATTAGAACTATATAAAGGTTAGTTTTTGAATAAATAAATTATTTTAATAATTTATGAAACTATTTTTCCAGAAAATTCTAAAAGTGTCAGTTGTTCGAAATCAGACGCATTTTCGTATTTTTGAGATTTTGGGAGATCCCGAACTCGAAATTATGAACCGTTTGAAGTTTCAAAAATCTGACATGATAAAATTTTATAAAATTATTTTTACAAAATTTAATATATAAGTTTAATCTACTGTAAAATTTGTGCAATATAGACGTAAATAGAAAACCACCAAAAACTATCATCTATTCGCCCTTGTGGCCATAACTCTTTACCGACTTATGATTTTATAAAACCGTCGATTCTGGCATTTATGTAGCGCTAAAATCTATAGAATTTTATACACAAATCCAAGATTTTAGTCGGTTGACTTTTTGGTCAACGGATTGTCTCGATTTGCGTGTTACGGATCACAAATTCGTAAAGTTAATTTTTTTGGGACCAAAATTAGGGTTTAGTAAAAAAATCAGATTATAATAAGATTAAAATACTATTTTAGGTTATTTTATTCAAAATTAAAATAAATTAAAATGGAGGAACCTATTCACCCACTTTTGTAATCTAACTTGTTTAATTTATGTGACGGATAGATCGAACGACGCCTTGAGTTGGGACTTCATTCTTTTTCAGATCAGACAAGATACCTTGCTAAATTGTTTATAGTACTTTGCATGCTTATTATATTTTTGTATATTTATTGTATTTTTGTATATTCATTGCATGTGTAGTTTCTTTCAGTCATTACTATATATTAGATATGTTGACACACACATAACACTTAATATTATGAGAGAACAATCAGTAGGCGTATGGGCTTTAACCACTCTGGTGAACCGTAGTAACTAGCACGCACTATGGTAGTCGTGTCCGATGGTCGCTACCCCCGCAGTATGTCGATTGATGGTGTCACGAGGGTCGCTACCCCCGCGGTATGTCGGCTGATGATGTTCTTGACGTGTGTGTGAGTTATGAGATTAGATAGAGTAGCATACCTGTGCCCATACGTCAAAAAGTCATCCTCATTATGCATTTCATATAGATTGTCTTATACAACGTACTTACATATTTTCTATCTATTATGCATGTTTACTGTATTCAAATTGGCATGCTTCTATGTATCTTGTTACGTCCCTTTGAGGACCTGGTCCCTTTCCAGGTGTAGATGTTCATGACTTTTCGCAGGAGCACGGATAGGACTTACCACTTATCTCTTCCGAGGAGGTCTTACCTTCCGAGCATCATTGATTATCTCTAGTGATGGATCTTCTTAGCTGATATACTTCTATCATCATCTTAATTTATATTGGAGATTTACCCTTCTCCCTCATTTTAGTATTGATATAGTCATTGGTAGTGGATTTGTCTCCACCCGACTATTATTTTGGATTATTCAGACTCATTATTCTAGTTTAGTTATTTCTTTTCTATGACTTATTGTGTGGATGAGATTAGTATTTATGTGACTTATGACTATATATATACCACATGTGAGTTAATATTCATATTACAACGTACGTATGTATTATGGTATCCATATATTGGAGTTGCCATATACATATGGCTGGCATGCTTACGTGTTCCTAGTCCTACGTATTTTGGGACTGGGACGTGACATATTTTTGTGGTGGCCCATGCAGGTCGAGAGCATATTATCTCGGTTACGTCACTGTACTGAGCAAGCCTGTGCATAGGATTAGGATATAGGATCTCATCCACTTATTTATCACCTTCCTTGATTTTATTTCGTATTCTCATTTGATTGCTTGCATTGCATCTTGCTTGATCCCTTCTCAACGTCAATCTTATCTTATCTTTCGTGCTTGATAGGGGTTATGAAGATGATTTATACTAAGTATATACACTCTAGTATTCAATAACACTATTAGTTAAATTATTGCAAGTTGGATAGTATGCCTCATAACCTAGTAACACATAGTCCTCTTGACTCATTAATGAAGTATAAATGAATGACACCAACTATAGACTTGCATAAAAAGATAGTGTTTAGCCAGACTGTAGAACTTAGAGGCCCATACACCCATTTGGTCGACTAGAGACCTTGACAAGGAGTTATTATGAAAGCTGTAGAGGCACAACGCCGATCTTCTTGGTGAACTTAGATTATTCTGTACCTTCCTCCATTATAATCAAGCATACTTTTTTTTTACTACATCGACTTATGCTGCTATTATAGCCTAGTTTTGCAAGATTATTCTTGTTTTGAGCTTGTTCATGACATATGTATTATTGGGGGCCCACACTAATACATTGTCTAAATCAGAATCAGTGCATTATGGTCTGATCAACCTTAGTGCGCTTGGTTCACTCTTCGTATCACTACTTTATGTGGATTAAGATATAGTTGACTCAACTTGTTAGACGAATATACTTTCCCTCTAGACTGGTCAGAGCATATCATGTCAGGTACATAACTGTTCTGATGTTAACATACAAATAGGAATTTACCAAAATAAGATTTTGATCCACAACTACCTTGGCAACTCCCTTTCGAATTCTTTAATCCCTTTGAATCCCGTACGTGTATTCTATCACCTCCATTGAATTCTTTATTGTTGTCTTCCGTCTTCCCCTATTTTAGAAAAATGAACGTTCGTGCTTAGTATAAGTTTGATACACGGATAGTACTAGATATATCACATAGGCCAAGCGCTCATGATGACAAATAAGGAAGCGCAGGCACAGGAAGTCGTAGATACAGGTACGACCTTTAGTTATATTTGTCATTGCATACTCATGACCCCTTTTATGACACGAGATCTTAGGTGCATAGTAGACGTAGAATTATATATATGGTGGTTTAGCAGTTATAGGATATATTGATATTCTACCCAGATGGCATACACGCGATGCTAATAGATGATGCGAGTAGCAGCAGTAGTATTCTTTCCCTATCACCATTTCGCCCTTGGGAAGGCTTATCTTCTCTTCTATATCCATTCCATATCTCGTACTTAACTCTTCCTATCATAGTCGTATCATTTCGTGCCATTACGAACTGTTTGAATTACTTCAACCTCACCCTTATTTTGTTAGTTAAAAACATAAAAGGTCTAGTAAATGATTAATAACTAAAGGATGAGTTCATAATAATAACCCTTATGTATATGCACTATAGCAATATCTGTATTCTTTTATTAATTTAACCCTTAAGTAGCATCATTTAGCCTAATAAAAATTTGTTAGACTGTTTGAAATAGTTCATACTTCTAATAGTTTTATAAAGTTAGTCAAGACCTTAAATGTTACCCTAAAATCTAGACTAAACCTAGGAAAGAGTTGAAGGCACTTGTTACGAACTGACAACTATGACAAATCGCTGGCAAAGTAGCGACAGCTGCAGCTAGACCGTTGTAGTATTCGAAATATTTACAGGCATATTGGTCAGGTGGCATGGCAGTATTAGACTATACTTGACGGTTACAAAGAAAAATCGTGGTTGTGAGATTCAAGACAAGTACCCCAAGATTCTCGACCCAATAAATAAATTCGTCTAACAACCTAGACAATAGTCAAAAAAGACTTTGACTAATAGTAAATTCTTTTAAGTTGGGTAGTATAGATGAGTTAGAGAATAAAAGAATAGTATATGGACAATAAGGGAGAAAAGTGTTAGAATGGCAGAGCACGACTTTTAGGAAGCATTGTAAGCTAGCAACTAAGTGTTAATAGCTATTGTGATTTATTACGAATATTGGTTAGTGTTAATTTCGAGGACAAAATTCTTTTAAGTTGGGTAGATTGTAAACTCCCTCACCAAAAATAGATATTTTGTATATATTTTATATTATTATATTTATTATAGATATTAAATTACTTTAGAGTATTCTCTTAGTTAATTAGAAAATAAATTTCTTAGTATGTTTACTTATGTATATATTTATTTAGAATTATTTTTAGGCTATTTTAGATTTTTGGAGATTTTTCTAGAATTTTTAGATAATTAAAACATATGGAACGTAAATTTCTAGGACTTCTATGATTTACTACGAGACCATACTTGCATATTGTTCCTACCAAATATTTATTTTAAGTTAAAATATTTAGTTATATTTTTTGTAATTTATTTAGAAATTTAAGAAATTTATTTAGATTTTTAAAATTATTTAGGATTTATTTGGATATATATAGTCTTAATATTAGATAGATAATAATTTAGTGTTAATAGATATTAATAAGATTATATATAAATTATTTGAATTATCCTTAATTTTATTTAAGATTATAAATTATTGAGATAAACTCAAACTTTGTTTTAAATTAATTCAAATCCTGAGCCTACTAGGAAAGAAACTTCATGTATATCCTATCATTATTTAAACTGATCCTAATCATATCCAAATTAGCCAATCCTAGTCGTATTTAATTAAGTAGTATCCACCATTATAAATACCTCATCCTTCATATATTTTTTCCCCAAAATTATCTTTTTCGTCCAAAAAGAGTCAAAATTAGTCATAAATTCAGCCTCATTTTCTAGTAGTTATGACGACTTAAAAAGACGATATCTCCTAGCTCCGGACTCCAAACGCGCTCCAATTTTTTTTATTAGAACTATATCAAGGTTAATTTTTTGAATATATAAATTATTTTAATAATTTATAAAACTATTTTTCCAAAAAATTCTAAAAGTGTCAGTTGTTCGAAATCAGACGTGTTTTCTGTTTTTGAGATTTCGGGAGATCCCGAACTCGGAATTACGAACCGTTTGAAGTTTCAAAAATCTGACATGATAAAATTTCATAAAATTATTTTTACAGAATTTAATATATAAGTTTAATATACTGTAAGATTTGTGCAACATAGACGTAAATAGAAAACCACCAAAAACTATCATCTATTCGCCCTTGTGGCTATAACTCTTTACCGACTTGTGATTTTATAAAACCGTCAATTCTGGCATTCATGTAGCGCTAAAATCTATAGAATTTTATACACAAATCCAAGATTTGAGTCGATTGACTGCTTGGTCAACGGATTGCCTCGATTTGCGTGTTACGGATTTCAAATTGGTAAAGTTAATTTTCTTTGGACCAAAATTAGGATTTAGTAAAAAATCAGATTATAATAAGATTAAAATACTATTTTAGGTTATTTTATTCAAAATTAAAATAAATTAAAATGGAGGAACCTATTCACCCACTTTTGTAATCTAACTTGTTTAATTTATGTGACGGGTAGATCGAACGACGCCTTGAGTTGGGACTTCATTCTTTTTCAGATCAGGCAAGATATATTGCCAAATTGTTTATAGTACTTTGCATACTTATTATATTTCTGTATATTCATTGTATTTTTGTATATTCATTGCATGTGTAGTTTCTTTCAGTCATTACTATATATTAGATATGTTGACACACACATAACACTTAGTATCATGAGAGGACAATCAGTAGGCGTATGAGCTTTAACCACTCTGGTGAACCGTAGTAACTAGCACGCACTATGGTAGTCGTGTCCGATGGTCGCTACCCCCGCAGTATGTCGATTGATGGTGTCACGAGGGTCGTTACTCCCGTGGTATGTCGGCTGATGATGTTTCTGACGTGTGTGTGAGTTGTGAGATTAGATAGAGTAGTCTACCCGTGCCCATACGTCGAAAAGTTGTCCTCATTATGCATTTCATATAGATTGTCTTATACAACGTACTTACATATTTTCTACCTATTATGCATGTTTACTGTATTCAAATTGGCATGCTTCTATATATCTTGTTACGTCCCTCTGAGGACCTGGTCCCTTTCCAGGTGTAGATGTTCATGACTTTTCGCAGGAGCACGGATAGGACTTACCACTTATCTCTTCCGAGGAGGTCTTACCTTCCGAGCATCATTGATTATCTCTAGTAATGGATCTTCTTAGCTGGTACACTTTTATCATCATCTTAATTTATATTGGAGATTTACCCTTCTCCCTCATTTTAGTATTGATATAGTCATTGGTAGTGGATTTGTCTCCACCCGACTATTATTTTGGATTATTCAGACTCATTATTATAGTTTAGTTATTTCTTTTCTATGATTTGTTGTGTGGATGAGATTAGTATTTATGTGACTTGTGACTATATATACACCACATGTGAGTTAATATTCATATTACAGCTGTAGAAGCATGAAAAATATGCTGGGAGGATCTACGCAGCCTCTTGATGCAGAGCAGCGTAAACAGAGGCCTTCAGAGCCATCAAGCGTGCAATAAAGCTTTTTTTGCTAAAACACAGCATGAAGTATAAGCTCAAAGGACCATCCGCGTAAGTGCAGTACGTCCAGGCCGCTCCAGCGTAAGACAGAGTTCTTTATCGCCTCCATGGCGTAAAACTCAGCCGCTCTCAAAGCAGCGTTAATGCTTACGAGGAACGCTTCGTCTTCCCCGAAATGAACCTGTCAAGTCACGCAGTGAACCTGACCTCTGACTCCTGACAAAAAGTGCTGCACGGCTACCCAGACGACGGCTGGAAATGATGGCAGACCCCTCGGGACGCGCCCCACAGTATGATGGTGGATCTCGGCATTTAATGCAGAGGATTTGGTTAAAATATCACCAAACCGTCGGTTACCAAAGTCCCCCCAGCGTAAACCGCTATTTCGCGTACAAAGGAATACGCCGCCTTATTTTATACAGGCAAACATGAGCTGTTTTACGCTCCGCAGTAGACAAACCGCCTGCCACATCAAAAGCTGCACTTCGTACAGGGCCTGAGGCACGTCTCTACGTCAAATTGCACAGAGCGACGACAGTTTCCCTCAAGACACGTCTCTGCGACGGATGACAGAAGGGCTGCTGACCTTCAAAACACGTCTCCGCATTTAATACACAGGATGGTGGCAAATCTCTGTAAGAGATTTGATTACACCTTCAAAATCCGTAATTCCGGCGAAGACGTCCACATCAACACTCTGGCACGGTACGCAGCGGCTTCTACGCCCATTCAGGATCTGTGCTCATTCGGCTTCAAACGCCCACTCAGTCTCTACGACCATTCGGCTTCTATGCCTGTTCGGCTTCTATGCCTGTTCGGCTTCTATGCCTATTCGGCTTCTACGCCTGTTCGGCTTCTATGCCTATTTTGGCTTCTACGCCAGGGGTGACAGTCATTTGGCTTCTACGCCAACCTCTTCTATACGAGGGATACCTACCTACGTGGCTTCTACGCCGTGATCTTCGTAGCAGATATACGGGTTTTGTCCCCTTAGTTGGACACGCGTCACATGCTCACTAAAAAGGTCATTCATACGCAGGCATTGGTTATTTTAACCGTTATATAAAAGGGTGCTGTACTGTCCACTCCTCGGTTGTTACACCGACGGAGTGGTCACTGTCACCAAAACTCTATAAATAGAGACCCCTATCAATGGGAAACAAGGTCGACAATTTGGAAGATCGAACAAGGTCGGAGAATTGGTAAAAAGAGAGAGAGAGAGAGAAGGAGAGAAGAGTCCGGAGCTCAGGCAAAGAGTAGGGGTCGACGGCTTTGGCATCGTGCATTCATCCTCCTTCGCAACCTTCGAAGCTGTTACCCGTCTTCCACGGCACTTCTTCAACATCGTGTAGTCCAAGGGCTAAAGTGATCGACTGCAGATCAGACACCTATAGCAATTTATACCCAGATTAAATAAATTGTACTCTCGCATCCTCGTATAGGATCAAATTGTACAAGTTTGTTTGTAAACCAAAGGGCACGGGTCTCGTTTAAACCATGTCATTGAAATACACTTTCATTCTTTCGTTTAATACCACAAACAAGATGGCGACACTGCTGGGGACGTCTTTCTCTTCTGACGAGGAAGTAATTGCTCAATACAATGCGGTATCTGTAGAAACCGCGAAGAAGACACTGGTCATTCATTTTGACCAGTCCGCCTACGAAGACATGCTTCAGACTGGGGGTAGCTCTCACTCTCTCTCCGTCCAAGACAACAGGAAGCTGCACAAAGTGTGGATGCCCAGGACATCCTCCGTCGTTCCTGTGGACTCTCCGGTCTCTCCGATCTCTCCGATCTCTCCGACCAATGAGGTGGTAGCATCGTTCCCTCTGTGCCCCGCACGTAAAATTCAGTCTCCCGCTATGCGTGGTATAGACAAAACTTCGGGCAAAGCCTCGGCGCTAACCCAGGAGTATCCACTGTGCTTTACGCGCAGAAATCAGTCTTCCGCTACGCGCGGTACAGACAAAACTCCGGGCAAAGCCCCAGCGCTAACCCAGGAGTATCCACTGCGCTTTACGTGCAGAAATCAGTCTTCCGCTACGCGCGGTACAGACAAAACCTCTGATGGTGCCTCAACGCCAAATCAGAAGTACAGATCATGCTCCACGCGCAAGACAACATCTGACCTCTACGGTGAACTAGATGAGCGCTATGATCTCCGCAAGGGGAAGCAAGCAGGCGAATACTCAACTACTCGGCCTTTACGCCAGCAAGAGAACGATCTGCCTACCCTCCGGATTATGCGAGAAGCCGATGGCCGGCTGAGGGCCTCTCCAGCTTTACGCCAGACTGAGCGGATCTTCAAGTTACGCCAGGCACAGTCCCTCGGCGTAAAACAAGCTCAGATTGCGGAAAGGCACCCTCCCAGGGGATTATCTGCCATCCAGATGGCCAACCTGTCGTATACAAGTGGTATAGGGAAAACCATGGTGCCCAGTCTCCGCGTACCCGCTGATAGGTACAGAAGATACAAGCCTTCATCTTCCTCTTCGACAAATCCTCCTGACATGCGCAAATATCTAATCCAGAAGCGTAAAGAAAGGGGACCTTCCAACATGTCTATTACGCCTCCTAACGAACACTATTGTAATAGTCATAAGATTGTGATTAATTGCTGCTGCTCCAAAGCAAAACGATCGGTTTTCGACCGGTTGAGCTACTCGCTGTCTTCCCGAGAAGAGGAACCCGCGCATACATCTGTGAACATGGCTTCACATATACCCAGAGGAGGGTCGAGCCCAAGACGTCATCCTTCAAGACCTCCGAGCCGAAGGAGGTTCAGTAAGCTCCTCAGGGACGTTGAAGCCGGGGTGTTCCAAAACACTCGTGCAAGGTCCCAACAACCAGCTTCGTCCTCTTCCGATTCTGACGCAGGGGGTCGCCAAGCTCCCGAATCAGAAGTAGAAAGTGTAGAGTCGACTTCTACAGCGACCTATACTAATCCCTCGATGACACCCAGGGAGATGGGAGCTTACGCCGTTGAAGATGAACGCGAGGAAGCTTCGCCGTCAGGGAATACGGAACAACGCATCACTATACTAGAGACATCTCTGAAACAAATGCAATCCACGATGGAGAACATGCACCGGATGATGCTAGCTCAGCACGCAAACGCCATGGCTCAAGTATCGGTCCTGCCAACTCTGATACATGCGGGGGTGGACTTACCACCATCCAACCCGAGCCAAGAGCCTGCGCTAGATCAAGAGTCAGCAGTTCCTCCGCTCCCTCACTCAGAGAATGCCTTACCTCCCGCTGGAGTTACGATACAACCAACTCCGCACCACTCCATAGCCCCGCTTCCGACCGAAAATCCGATGCAGGCAGTACGGGAATTGAAAGCCCAGTTCGACGCCTTGAAGCACAATGATCAGCTCAAGAAACTGGGAATCAACCAACCCTACCCAGCTATCTGGGAGGAGGTCCCTTTCCTTCCGAGGTATAAGCCTCAGACTATGGCTCTGTTCGAGGGAAAAATATCACCAAGTCAGTACATGAACTATTTTAGTATGATGACGGTGTTGCTACAAGGGAACGACGTCCTCCTCACTCGGGTGTTCAAAGGCTGTCTCTCAGGAGTAGCCTATCAGTGGTACCGTAGCTTGGCGGACAACTGCATTACTTCCTTCGAGGACTTCAGAGCTTTATTCTTCACACGATTCTATGAGGGAGGAATGGACATGTCTATGTCCTCTCTCATCGAAGTCAAACAGAAGGAAAAGGAGGACGTTCGCATCTTCATCGAGCATTTTCGTCAGGCCACCTTACATATGCCTCCAGGAGTTCCAGACTCTGCGTTGGTAGATATTTGCAGGAAGAACCTCCTTCCCGTGGTCTCGGTGTTCACAGGACCATATCAGTTCCATGATTGGCCCTCGTTCATCATTTTGGCAGTAGCCGCCGAAGACAACAGTCACAAGGCGCGCGACAATGGCATCATGATCTCCGCCTCTGACAGAGGCAAGAGGTCATCTCCTAGCAGCGACCAACCTCGTGGTCCCAAAGGGAAAGAAGTCCTGGCAATCAACACGGCCAGGCCAAAGATTGCGGCGACCGCGCAAACCAGGCCCGGGACTTCCAGGCCCGCCGAAGTCTACTCTTTCGACGACGACGATATCCCAAGTATATTCGAGTGTCTCATCAAAAGTGGCAAAATCACCCTTCCAGAGCTGAGGCGACCCCAGGAAGTCGGCAATACTAACGACCCCAAATACTGCGTCTTCCACAGATACGTACACCACCCGACAAAGGCGTGTTACATACTGAAAAGGAAGATCCAGGGGTTAATCGATGCCAAGGCCATCGCTTTGCACAACATCGAGAAGACGGTCACGGCCAACATGATCTCTCTGCAGTTCGGCGATCTGCCTCCCCAAGAGGTCCCGGATGGTGTTGCACCTATCTCCCGGACAACGATGAACATCGTCAATCTTCCCCCAGCTAGGGGTCAAAATCATAACCTGGTACCCCTAACTACTCGGCAGGGCGAAATCATGTGGGTTCATCCAGATTTGGTGTCAGAGCTCGAGGAAGAGACCAAGGCGACTAAGCCTACATCCAAGAAGAGCCCCAAATACAGACCATGCCACATGGTCGCAACTTCTTCTGCATCGGACGAAGACGAAGTATTTGCCGCAACCCGTTCGGGGAAGGCCTACCTCAACGACAACGGAGCAGGTCAGGAAGGCGCACCGGCTGACGCTCCAGCTGCCAAACCTTCAGAGCAAGGTCCCGCCATGCAAAATATCAGCCCTGCGAAACCTACTCCGGCGGAAAAGAGGAAGCAGAGAGAAGTACGCTTTGATAAACCTGTGAAAAATACTCCTAGCAAGGGTTTAGAGAAGCCGTACAAATTTGACATCCTGGTCCAACTAGCCAATACTCCAGCCAGGTTGTCCATCTTTGAGCTACTCAGGCTCTCCCCAGACACTCGTCTAGCCCTGAGTGAAGCACTGATGCAGGCGGAGGTATACTTGACCCAGCTCAAGTCCTCCGACGAGGAACCAGTGGCGTGTCCTCAATGCCACAGCGTGATGGAGGTGGTCCCAAATATCACTTTTACTCAAGACGATATGCTGTTAAAACATAACAGACATGACAGGCCCCTCTATTACACCGGGTACGTCGGTTCCATGGAGATCGACCGGATTCACATAGATCCGGGGTCGTCGATCAGCATCATCCCTCACAGTCTGCTCAGGCCGCTAAGAATTCCTACCAGCGAACTGGCTTACACTACCACTACAATCGTGGGTTTCAACGCTGGAAGAAGTAAGCCATTGGGGAAGATCCGCTTAAGAATCCAGATCGGCAACCTTAGATCGGTGGCCACATGTTACATCATCGATTCAGAGGTGTCCTACAATATTTTGCTGGGAAGACCGTGGATCCACGACCACAACATCGTTCCTTCAACCCTACATCAATGCCTTAAATATGTAGACGCACAAGGGACCGTACAAACGGAAGTGGCTGACCTAAACCCGTTTAAAGGAATAGAATCCTACTATTCCGACGCCGTGTTGTACTCCCAGGACCACACGAAAGAAGCACCAGGCGAGGCAAAGGACGAAGCACTCGTCCAAGAGCCAGAAGAGCCCTCTGCCACACTGCCACTGTCAATCAAAGTGAAAGGACGAACCACTCGTCCAAGAGCCATAGAGCCTATGGCTATCCACCTTAACAAGACCAAGTCAGGAGAAGGGAGTGATCCTCTAGTAATCACTTTAAACCGGAAGCCTCCACCCTTGGCCATCAACCTTCGGCACAACAGGCAGCCGACTGATGTAAACGCAACCAGGAACGGAGTTCCAGATGATAATAAACGTCCTCTTTTCCGGTACATCGGTGCTCAAATTCCGAAATAGGAATCCACTCCCCATGACGAAGTAGAACCAATAGCACAAAAATTCTTGGAAGCTATAAACTCCTACCGTCCGTATGTCTGGGAAGTGGCGTCATTGTCCAACGTCGTCATGACATATGGGCCACACGAGGATTCTATCTTCATCGTCCCGCCTACCTGCAGCAGCCAGCGTTCGATAGTCTTCGGCCGCATGTGCAATCAACCGACTGCCCAGGAAGTTTCTTTCGACAACGATACTGGGAAAATGCAGGTTCACCGATACAGCCCGCAAGCGCTAAGGATCATGCAAAACATGGGCTACGACTTAAAGCGGAAGCCAGGCCTCAACTACGGAAGAGGCAGACGAACGCCGCCGCGCGGCAACACCCGCTATCGACAGACCCATTTCGGATTAGGGTATGCCACCTCCCTTACGACTTCCAAGTCAGATGAGGACATCTTTTCCCAGAATAGCTCGTCGCCCTCCGACTCACCTGATGCTCTTGAACAAACACTATCAGTAAATATGGTGGTGACAAATCCCGCAGAAGCAGATGAACAGGATCCTGAGCCATTCGAGAATGACTCCTGGGCTCAACAAATGGATACGCAGTGGGAATTCCGCTTCGAGTAGAGAGAACCTCCCACCAAGGATGAAGTTATCCAAATCAATGTTGGGGGTAAACTTTTGCCAAGACCAATATTTATCAGTAACAACCTTCCCCCAGCTGAAAGGGAAGAAGTTATACAGCTGATAAAGGAATACATCGACATCTTTGCATGGAATTATGAGGACATGCCAGGCCTGGACCCGAAGGTAGCTACTCACAAGCTCAATATATTGACCGATTCGAAGCCAGTAAAGCAGCACCAACGCCGGTTCCGCCCAGATATGATGGACGCCATCGAAGCTGAAGTCAAGAAGTTGATAGCCTGCGGTTTCATCCGGGAAGAACAATATCCCGACTGGGTCGCCAATGTTGTCCCAGTCATGAAGAAAAGTGGAAAGGTACATATCTGCATCGATTACCGAGATCTGAATGCTGCCTGCCCCAAGGATAAATTTCCTCTTCCCATCATGGACATCATGATCGACAACACCTGCGGCTTTGAAGGCATGTCTTTCATGGACGGGTTCTCAGGATACAATCAGATCAAGATGCATCCTGAAGACGAGAAGCACACCGCCTTCCGGACACCATTGGGAGTATATTGCTACACGGTCATGCCCTTCGGATTGAAGAACGCCGAGGCTACATACCAACGAGCTATGAGTAACATATTCCACGAGCATTTACGCAAAACAGTAGAATATTACGTGGACGACATAGCCGTCAAGAGCCGCCTCAAAGGTGATCACATTCAAGACCTGAGGACGGTATTCGAGTTAATGTGCCAACATCAACTCAAGATGAACCCTACGAAGTCCTTTCTGGGTGTATCTAGTGGCAAATTCCTGGGATTTGTCATTACCGCCAAAGACATCCAAGTGGACCCTGATAAAGTCCAAGCAATCGTGGAAATGCGACCGCCCCGTAATCTGAGGGAACTCAGAGGATTTCAAGGACGTCTGGCTTACATCCGGCGATTCATATCCAACCTCTCGGGGAGATGTCAGCCCTTCTCTCATCTCATGAAGAAAGGTGTATCCTTCGTATGGGACGAAACCTGTCAGCAAGCGTTCGGAGATATCAAGCGCTACCTCACCAGTCTACCAGTTCTGGTGCCTCCCATTATGGGAAAACCGTTCCTGCTGTACGTTCGAGCAATGGATCATTTGCTGGGAGCTCTCCTCGCACAGAAGAACGATAGGGGCCATGAACAGGCTATCTACTACCTCAGCAGGATGATAGTCGGAGCCGAACACCGGTACAACCCAGTGGAGAAAGAATGCCTGGCTCTGATATTCGCTATCCAGAAGAAGCGGCACTATGTCTCCGGCCAGACTATTCATATCATCTCCAGGATCAACCCTCTCCGAGTACTGATGAGCAAGCCAAGTGCCCTTAATTCCCGACTCGCGACTTGGGCAATGCTGCTAACACCATATAACATGGTGTACGTCCCACAGAAGTCCATCAAAGGCCAAGCATTGGCCGACTTCCTAGCCGCTCATCCGATCCCGGAGACCTCCAAACTATACGAAGACATCCCTGATGAGGTTGCAGAATGTAATTTCGCAAGGGAAAGTAACGTATGGCGAATGTTCTTTGATGGTGCCTCCAGAACCGGTCCTAAGGGAAATATCGTTTCGGGAGTGGGAGTCGTCCTGGTCGCCCCTGATCAGCTCGTCATCTACCGAGCATATTCTCTTAGCGAGCCCTGCTCCAACAATATGGCAGAGTACAACACTCTACTAATAGGGATCCAAGTTGCTAAAGAGCTGGGGGTAGAGTCCTTCGAAGCTTTCGGTGATTCTCTGCTTATCGTCAATCAAGTCAGGGGAATATATGAAGTCCGGAATCCAGACCTCATCCCCTATCACCAAGCGACGATCGAGATAGCCATGACATTCAAGGAGTTCTTCCTAGAGCATGTACCTCGATCTCAGAATCTGGAAGCTGATGCCCTAGCCAGTCTAGCTGCGGATTTAGCTACTCCCGTAAGAAGGCAGGATTCGGTAATCCTTCTTAACAGAGATTTATTCTGTGTGAAGAACAGCTGTCACATAGAACGCAGCTACGCTGTCAACACCGATCCTCCTATGAGAGATTGGACAAGTCCTTTCATAGATTTCGTGGCATACGAAATCTTGCCGGAGGACCCCAAAGAAGCAGTATCCGTCAAGAGACGATCATTACGCTTCTACTTCGATGCATCTTCACAAAGCCTATATCGCCGGACCTACGACGGATTACTATTGAGATGTCTCTCTAACGACGAAGCACAGCAAATTATCCGTGAAGCTCACGACGGCGTGTGCGAAGCGCATCAACCCGGTCCTAAGCTACAGGATCGCATCAGGAGAATGGGCTATTACTGGCCTACTATGATCGCAGATGCAATATGGTATGCAAGATATTGCAGAGCCTGTCAGGTTCATGCAGACTTCATACATCAACCGTCCGAACATCTACATCCTACGGTCGCATCCTGGCCTTTCGAAGCATGGGGTATGGATATCATCAGTCCTATTCACCCGTCTTCTTCCAGGGGTCACCAGTTCATACTGGCCATCACGGATTACTTCTCCAAATGGGCAGAGATAATCCCTCTCGCTGAGGTAAAGGCATCCAATGTGATCAGCTTCATCAAGCATCACGTTATTTATCGCTTCGGGGTACCCCGGAGGATAATTCACGACAATGGGCCTCAGTTCATCAGCCAAGCGTTTCATCGGTTTTGCGATAAAAATCGGATACACAATATTGCCTCTACGGCATACTATCCAGCTGCTAATGGTTTGGCGGAAGCTTTCAACAAAACTATTATCAAACTTTTGAAGAAATTTGTCTCTTCAAACAAGAGAGATTGGAATGAGAAGCTGGGCGAATGTCTCTGGGCATACCGCACAACGGTACGGACGCCGACAGGCCGCACCCCGTTCTTGCTGGTCTACGGGAGTGAAGCGGTTCTCCCCATTGAAATCCAAATCCCGTCGCTCAGGATAGCCGTGACTAATGAGCTGACTCGAGAAAAGAATGACCTGTTAAGGCTCCAAGAGCTGGAAGGATTAGACGAGAAACGCCTCCAAGTTCAACAGCGCATCGCGCTCTACCAAGCACGCATTTCCAAAGCTTTCAATCATAAAGTAAAGGAAAGGGTGTTCAAAGTCGGTGAGCTAGTTCTAGCCGTGAGAAGGCCGATGATCCTTACTCACAGAAGTAAAGGCAAATTCTAGCCCAAGTGGGAAGGCCCTTATGTGATCGAGACAACGTTCTCGAACGGCGCCTACAGGATAGCCCAGCCTAATGGAGACCAGTTAATGGCTCCTATCAACGGCAAATTCCTGAAAAGGTACTATGCTTAATCTCCCCTGCTCGGGTGGAATATAGCAAGGATCTCATATTCTGACAAAACTACTCCCAAAATAAAACTAGTTGGGTCATATCCTATCATGTCTGTACGACCTCTGAATAGATATGTCCTGCTAAGAAGTTTATCGAGAGTCTATCATGTCCATACTACCTCTGATATTACTCTCGCCTAAAAACTGTCATTTACATTCCGAAATGACGGGTCCACAAAAGTCAGAAAAGAGTCGCCTTTATTTATTCCCAAAAGGGAGCAGAATTACATCTGGGCAAGCAAAAAGGGAAATGATACATCATGATGGCGGAGTAGTCAGATTGCGAATCAGCCGCTCCAGTACAGCTATCCTCTCATTCCTAAGAGCCAAGACGTCGGCGCGAGCCTGCTCCAGCCGTGCCTCGGGAGTGTTCGTAAGGGTCAGATCAGCCTTTGCCCGAAGACAGCCCGCACGAGCAGCTTCTGCACGGTCCAAATCCTGTCGCGCTGCGCTCAGACGACCAGCCGCTACCTCTAGACCCGCCAACGACTGAGAAGTCCACTCCTCTGCCCGAGCGAGTTTTTCCCTCAGCTTGGAGACCCTCGCTGAGTTTCTTTCATGCTCGGAGCGACACTGCGTCTCAACAGCAAGAGCCTCTTCCACGACAGCTTTTTTCCTATCTATCTCCAGCTTATGCATCTGGATGGAGTTGTCTAGGCTTTTCAGCTTTGTAGTAAGCCGCGCAGTCATGAGGTCGAATCGAGCCTGGACATCAGCATCGAGGCTGCCCCGAGTCAGCTGCAAGTATTCGGTAATGGGTTGCTCTAACCTATTAACCACCGCCTCCAGGGCGTCAGCTACCCCAGGATCACCAAGCTCCCTGACAGCCCCGATCAAGAACTGAGAAGTTTTCTTCAGGCGCTCGAAGTCCAGATTGTTCGCCAACACCATCGATATCATCATTTTCAAACCGGTATAGAAGAAGCTGGCATGCTGCTCGGTCAACGCAGCTAGACCCGGCTGAACTCCAGGAGTGGCCGCGATACTAGCGAGTCCCTCTCCAGGAATGATTGCAGACGAGATGGCGACAACAACGATCGAAGTCGTCGGCATACTCACTTGAGGCGAGGTCACGATGACAGGTTCGTCCTCGCCTGGAGACAACGAAACCACTCCGGGCGAACTAGCCCCCGAGGACACTTCCTCCTCGAAGTCGGGTACCTCCGTGTCATCACCAGGACCCGGAGCAGAGCCAGAAGGTGCTTCAACGCTGTGCTCCCCGTGGACGTCATCCCCTGAAAAGAGGACAAGAAAGCTTATATCAATATAATAGTAATCTTTCTAAGGGGAGACCTAAAGACGATATTTACCCGGAGCCAACGGCATATACGACGCATCTGCACCCGAGGTAGCTAAACCACGCCTTAATGACGCAATGCGAACCGTCATACCTGGAGAAGGAGGTGGGCCGACCGACATCGCCAAGAGTTCTGTCAAGCCTTCACCAAGACGCGGTCGAGGTTCGTCAGCAGGAACCTCGCCAGGCATGCTCGCTGACACAGCAGGAACTTCACCCGCTGCTGACCTCGGGAAAGATCCTCCCATCTGTCGCGGCCATACAGGCAATCTCGTTCCGCTACCTGGAGCAGTAGCAGCGACAGCAACCTCTAGCAAAGATTCTCTGGCGCCACCCGCCAGAGCTGAAGAAGGTCCCTCTCTAAAAGGCGAGGAACCTCCGGCCAAAGAATCATCCCTGATATGGGGAGATGAAGGCTCAACCCCGGGAGCCTCAACACCAAAAATACGGAGGGGACGAGCAACCGTCTCCTTCCTCCTCTTACGAAGGAAAGCTTCCTTCGGAGCAGAAGTCCGCCGCTTCCCAGAAGAGACTACCAGAGCCCCCGCAGGCGGAGGTACTTCGCACCTCGGCACCGGCACCAGAGGCTCATCCGGAGTACCAGACTCCTCACCCTCGTCAGAAGAAACCGAGGGGACTTCAACTCTTCCCCCAGGCTTGGGAGAAGGCACCCTGAAGCTTCTACGCGTGTCAAAATCACGATGGAAGGTGTTAATCGCCACATAGAACTAGGCGTAGGAATGAAGGATGTGCAGCTCCGTGGAAGTTGTAACGACCGGCACGATAAAGATTGCCCCCGTACAACCCATGATGAAATATTGCCACCCTCTAGCTCCATCAATGAGTCCGCCCCTGGATCTGAAGCTGGTAACGGCATTGCCTACATGCAACTGATCGTACCCAAACTGCCTGGCGAACCGACTAGGCAAGTAGGGCTCGAAGAAGCAGTGATCTTCGCTCCTGTACAGCAGATGGGAGGGTCTAATACAGACCAACCAGTTAAAAGCTTCCGGGGAAAGGTCGGTCTTCTCTCCACCTGAATCCTCAAGCCGCACCCCTGATTGATTACGATGTACGGAGGGGACAATGCAGAGGATCTTCCAGCCGTGGCTGAGGTTCAACACCAGCCGACAGTCTAAGACTGTGTTCACATTCCAGGAGGAATCCTTGTAATTCAGCAAGAATATACTCCCCGAGCTGCTACCGGAGCCAGGAGACATCACCCGGGGATTGTGGAGAATTAACCATCCCATCAAGTATAGGTATAGTAATTCCACCCTGGGAAAACTCTTATGCCGAGCTTCGTCGACGAGCAACCCATCAGTTATGGCTCTCAGGCCAGCCTGTATACGGCACACCATGGTGGAAAGCAAGCCCAGTCTTGCCCCGAACACCAGGCGCACTGCCGGCCACAGGATGTTCCGGTGAATACGGTCCACGGACGCTGTGCCAGGCACTACTACTCGACGCAGCCATATGGAGAGGAAACCAGCCAACTGGGCTTCCTTAGACAGAGGCCGGAGACAGCGCCTCAAGTAACTACAGGCCTTAGTGCCTTCGGGGTACTTTTCTACCCCCTCGACGAGAATCTGATCAGGAGCTGTGGCTTCCTCCATAAGATCCTTGACGACCTGGGCGCTAAGCACGCCCAAACAGTTCACGAGCTCATTTTTGCCCCCCGAGGCTTTCTCCGACTTGGCAGCCCTAGCTCGGTGGAAGAAGAGGTAGGACATCCACTTGGTGGTATGAGCCAAATCAGAAGGCTCGTTATAAAAAGTGGTGCACGCGAAGTATTGACACATCAGCTCCTGATATACTTCCGCCACCGGAGGGTCCAAATCCCCCAACTCCCGGTTGGTGGGAACATACTCTTCATATGTGGTATCCCCCATCGGCAGTCTCGAGACAACTCCCATCTCGTGAAGCACCAATCCCAACTCCCCCAGTGGAGTGGCAAAGGTCCCAGTGAGCGGAATGTACCGCTCCATCAGCGCCAGGAACAAGTTAGGGTTCAGAGGCAACCCAACGCTCGTCGCACTCACAGCGGCATATAGCCCAATGACCTCCAGCTCTCTCCGGAAGTGCTTCAAGGCCCAGCCAACTAGGCATGTCCATCAGGAGTTTATTGGGGTGATCCACCCATTACACCGAGGATTCTCCTTGGGATATACCCCGCCTCGTCCCATGAAGTCGTTGCAGAAGGTCGGTAATTGGACCGGCTGGATCACCGAGCTGTCTTCACTCGGGACACTACCCGGGCACAGTCCCCGGAACAACGTCACAAAGCCGAAAGGGCGACTGACAAACGACCCCCGGTCAGCTTCTTTGAGATCAAAGATCTTCCCCGGCTTACCGTGAAGATCAGGAGTCAGCATCCACGACATCTTCCTGGGATGCGTCGCATGGAAGAAGGCCGAGATGGGATAATCCCTCGTCATCGTTGGCAAATACAAAACCAAATTCCCGGCAGGGAAAACCCAGGGCTCCCTCTTGGGCCTCGTCTGGGACTGTTTGTCAATCATGTCCCCAAAGAGGAAAGCCGGCTTTATGTACTGCTCCCCTTCTACGTAGGTCAGGGGCTCGCCATTAATCATGCTCAGCAGCGTCCGCTCGCCCTGAGCCGATATCAGAAACTTTCTTCCCTCAGGATACTGGGGTCCGGAGATAGAAAATGCCACGTGGGACAGATCCTCTAGATAATTCGAGTGCAGCATCCCGGCAGCGGATCCCATCACCTCGGCCAGTGGAGACTCGCCCAGATCAACTGCAAAAGTGCAAGGGAAATATGTCATTACAAATCTTGCACAAACGTACAGACCAAAGAAACGACAGTCTGTGCTCTATGCAGGATCATAACAATTTGGTTATTTTAAACCGGAAGTCCCCTCCACAAGCGTAAAAAACTCAAATTTTACGATATACGCCCATTTTCGCTAGCCAGAGCTTTTACGCTCAGGGCTCTGAAAATATGGAGTCTTTACGCTGGCACATTAGAAATGTGGGCGTAAAAGATGAAAATGCCTCCGTGCATCATCTTCCTCCAAAGAGGCTATCAGCACAGAAGACGACCTAGCGCGGTCACGTTCAACGTGTGCAAAGGATTTTTTGTCGTTTTTGTCACCCCAAAGGCTCTACCTCTAAGGCCGGGTGCGCTGCTCGTCGGAGGGATACTTTGCTCGGAAGGAAGTTCGTCTTGTCCGACCAGAGACTCCCTCGCTGGGGCAGAAGAATGAGATAAAGAACCTACGCTCTTTCCCTTAGCGGAGGTGGTTTATTTCGGCGCCATTTATGAAGACTCGAAGTGCTCGGAGAAGGAACGAAGAAAAACTCGAACAGTCGAAAGCTCTCTTTCGCAGAAGACAGATAAAAAAAATTTCTCTCAAAAACTTGGGGTATATATAGTCCGGGTCGACTCCTCGAATCCTCGGACGAACTCCTCGAGACCCTAACCAAATCTCACAATTAATAGATTGGTTATGATTGGATGCTACGTCAGCCCACTACCCTTGGAAGACGGACAGTCAGCGAATTCGAAAGTTTTTTTCCGTGCAAAACGGTTCAGCGGGTTCTACGCTAAAGGAGCTTTCTACGCTCGACAGCAACAGATCTACGGTTTTACGCTCGTAAGCTACAAGTCTATGGTTTTACGCCCGGATGCCTTGGTGCTCGGTAGCTTTTATGCTCGAGAGGCCACAAACCTACCACTTTACGCTCAACAAATACCAAATCGACGATCTCACGCTCGGTGGCGCTCAGTTTACGTTCAGAAGCAACAGATCCGCAAACTTCACGCTCGAAGAAATTTTCTTTTCAGGAGCTACAAATCAAACAGTTCTACGCTAAAGGAGCTTTCTACGCTCGACGGCTACGAATCTACAGCTTTACGTTCGACAGCTATAAGTCTATAGTTTTATGCCCGGATGCCTTCGTGCTCGGTAGCTTTTATGCTCGAGAGGCAACAAACCTACGACTTCACGCTCAGAAACCATAAGTCTACGATTTCACGCTCGATGGTGTTCTACGCTCACAGGCTACAGATCTCCAGTCCTACGCTAAAGGAGCTTTCTACGCTCAACGGCTACGAATCTACAGCTTTACGTTCGACAGCTATAAGTCTATGGTTTTATGCCCGGATGCCTTTGTGCTTGGTAGATTTTATGCTCGAGAGGCAACAAACCTACGACTTCATGCTCAGGAACCACAAGTCTACGATTCTGCACTCGATGGTGTTTTACGCCCAGAGGTTACAGACTGATGATTTCACGCTCCACGACTTTCCGCATATTCGAAACAGTCCCCAAAGCGGTCAATTGAAAAGAGTTCACACAGAAGATACTCGTTCTTGACCCAAAGCATCCCAAGTACCCGGAGCATACAGAGTTCAAACATTGAGAAATTACTCTTCTCGGGTCCAAAATTGGAGGTTCATCCAGACTCCAGTCTGAATATCTCGTCTATCAAGGTGGCAAATTAATTTGACAGCCAAAAACCTCGACCCTGTTCCAAGGGAGTTTCGAGAGATTATTCTTGAAGACGAAGTCTGAACAAAAAAAATCTGTTCATCAGAGAAGCAACAGTTCAGAAATTTTACGCAATCCCTCAGTCCTAGCAATAGGACAGTTCTAAATGTTCAAGATGCTAAACAGCGTTCTATGGACTATTCATTATACGTAAAGGACAGGGCCTAATACTCTTTCTATCAGAGTCGGCGTAAAGATTCAGACGTGTCGAAGCTACACATATTCAGACTTCACAGCAACATATGGCAAGACGATCATATGGAGAAGAAGATGATTTTATTAAAAGATTAAGATCATGATTACATATGAGGGAAATCCAATCTACAAGGGTTTTTTCTCTATTTTTTTCATGATTACATCTGAGAGAAACTTCGTCGACAAAAGGAGTCCCCCATCGTCATATGAAGATCGCCCAGAAGCTGTTCTGACAGGTTCTCACATGGGTGGAGATCTTTCTCTTCTTCGAAGACAGTTCATCGACTACCACAGTCATGAACAAGAAGATCCTCCATTCGCCATGGCCGATCCAGTTGAGGTTTCTTTAACCCAACTCGATCGAGGACGATAGATTACGGTTTATCTAATCTCGTCCGCGGGGATCTCAGGAGAAAATATACAGCTTGCCAGCCGTATGGTGAAATATGATCCTTCCCTTCTCCCGGAAGAACCACCATACAAAGTTGCTGATTAGCCCGAGCAAGGGAGGCTAAGGTATCCTTCCATGATCCATCGTTGCAGTGGACATTTGCTCGAAGACGCCGTCTTTTTCGGCTCCCTACATGCTGGAAGAACATGATCTCCTTCTTCCTCAGGTCGACCCGACGAACTCCGGCGATCATCTCTGCATGGTGATGGGAATGTGGTGAGAAGAGGTTCACCCCCCAGCCTTTTTATAGGCAAAAGAATCACAGCGGTCCCCAATAAATCTGCCATAAAGTCCGCATCGACCGTTTCAACGCTCCATTCAGAAACGTTTCGAGTTACGAGGGGCCGTTCATACTTCATTCAAAGCGTTTCAAATTCCGAGGAATTTAAAAGCTTTGAAGGGGGTCTTGTAGAAGCATGAAAAATACGCTGGGAGGATCTACGCAGCCTCTTGATGCAGAGCAGCGTAAACAGAAGCCTTCAGAGCCATCAAGCGTGCAACAGAGCTTTTTCCGCTAAAACACAGCATGAAGTATAAGCTCAAAGGACCATCCGCGTAAGTGCAGTACGTCCAGGCCGCTCCAGCGTAAGACAGAGTTCTTCATCGCCTCCATGGCGTAAAACTCAGCCGCTCTCAAAGCAGCGTTAATGCGTACGAGGAACGCTTCGTCTTCCCCGAAATGAACCTGTCAAGTCACGCAGTGAACCTGGCCTCTGACTCCTGACAAAAAGTGCTGCACGGCTACCCAGACGACGGCTGGAAACGATGGCAGACCCCTCGGGACGCGCCCCACAGTATGATGGCGGATCTCGGCATTTAATGCAGAGGATTTGGTTAAAATATTACCAAACCGTCGGTTACCAAAGTCCCCCCAGCGTAAACCGCTCTTTCGCGTACAAGGGAATACGCCGCCTTGTTTTACACAGGCAAACATGAGCTGTTTTACGCTCCGTAGTAGACAAACCGCCTGCCACGTCAAAAGCTGCACTTCGTACAGGGCCCGAGGCACGTCTCTACGTCAAATTGCACAGAGCAGTGACAGTTTCCCTCAAGATACGTCTCTGCGACGGATGCACAGAAGGGCTGCAGACCTTCAAAACACGTCTCCGCATTTAATGCACAGGATGGTGGCAAATCTCTGTAAGAGATTTGATTACACCTTCGAAAGCCGTAATTTCGGTGAAGACGTCCACATCAACACTCTGGCACGGTACGCAGCGGCTTCTACGCCCATTCAGGATCTGTGCTCATTCGACTTCAAACGCCCACTCAGTCTCTACGACCATTCGGCTTCTATGCCTGTTCGGCTTCTATGCATATTCGGCTTCTATGCCTATTCGGCTTCTACGCCTGTTCGGCTTCTATGCCTATTTTGGCTTCTATGCCAGGGGTGACAGTCATTTGGCTTCTACGTCAACCTCTTCTACACGAGGGATACCTACCTACGTGGCTTCTACGACGTGATCTTCGCAGCAGATATACGCATTTTGTCCCCATAGTTGGACACGCGTCACATGCTCACTCAAAAGGTCATTCATACGCAGACATTGATTATTTTAACCGTTGTGTAAAATGGTGCTGTACTGTCCACTCCTCGGTTGTTACACCGACGGAGTGGTCACTGTCACCAAAACTCTATAAATAGAGACCCCTATCAATGGGAAACAAGGTCGACAATTTGGAAGATCGAACAAGGTCGGAGAATTGGTAAAAAAAGAGAGAGAAGGAGAGAAGAGCCCGGAGCTCAGGCAAAGAGTAGGGGTCGACGGCTTTGGCATCGTGCATCCACCCTCCTTTGCAACCTTCGAAGCTGCTACCCGTCTTCCACGGCACTTCTTCAACATCGTGTAGTCCAAGGGCTAAAGTGATCGACTGCAGATCAGACACCTATAGCAATTTATACCCAGATTAAATAAATTGTACTCCCGCATCCTCGTATAGGATCAAATTGTACAAGTTTGTTTGTAAACCAAAGGGCACGGGTCTCGTATAAACCCTGTCATTGAAATACACTTTTATTCTTTCTTTTAATACCACAAACAACAGCATACGTATGTATTATGATATCCATATATTGGAGTTGCCATATACATACGCCTGGCATGCTTACGTGTTCCTAGTCCTACGTATTTTAGGAATGGGACGTGACATATTTTTGTGGTGGCCCATGCAGGTCGCACTCCGTTATCATGGGATGATGTAGGCGAGAGAGCTTTGCTTGGCCCGGAGATAGTGGTTGATGCGGCAGAGAAGGTCAAGCTCATTAGAGATAGACTTCGGGTGGCGCAGGACAGGCAGCGACATTGGGCCGATAGCCACCGAAGACCTTTGGAGTTTGAGGTATAGCTTAGAATCTAGATTTTGTTCTTGTGTTTGCTTGTGATTACTAGTTTTAGATTAAGTGCTGAGACCTTGTTTGTGCTAGGTTAGAGATCTGGTGTTTCTGAGGATTTCTCCGACGCGGGGCACTATTCGCTTCGGTGGAGGCGGGAAGCTTAGCCCACGTTTCGTCGGACCCTTCAGCATCCTTGAGAGGGTCGGCGCTGTGGCGTATAGGCTAGATTTGTCGCCTACGCTAGAGGAAGTTCATGATGTGTTCCACGTGTCGCAGTTGAGATGGTACGTGGCGGATCTCAGTCACGTATTGGACCACTCAGAGATCGTGGTGGGCCCTACTCTTAGCTATCCAGAGCAGCCGGTGGAGATTCTGGATCGGCGGAAGAAGGTGTTGAGGAACCAGACTATTCCCTTGGTTCGCGTCGCGTGGAGGCATCACTCTCCAGGTGAGTCGACCTGGGAGAGGGAGGATGAAATGTGCGAGCGATACCTTTATCTTTTCGAGCCCTGAGGTATGGTTCTTTTCTTTTTCTTGCATTCCTGTCCTAGTTTCGTATTTTAATTTCGAGGACAAAATTATTTTAAGGAGGGTATGCTTGTCACTACCCAATTCTAGAAAATAAGATTTACTTATTTATTTGGTAAATTGTGTATTAATTATAAATAATTATATTTATATTTAATTGATGGTTGTATTATTTTTTATTGGTTATTTTAGGGTTTTGGCTAGTTTGGACCCATGTCAGACCCTAGTGGACCCATGTCAGACCCAAACAACACCCTTGTAAGGCCTATTTTTAGGTTTAGAATAATTACTATATTTTATTTTAGTTAGTTGGGGAGTTTTGGTTTAGTTAGAGTGTGTTTTGGAACCCCAAACCCAAATCCCAATTAGAATGACTAATTAGGAGGGCTTTTTAGTCATTTTTATCCATGTAAACCCTACTTTTGCACCTGGCCGGCCCCCTTTTAGCATCTGGACAGCAGCCCCCCCCCCCCATTCTCTTCTTCATTCCATTTTCTTCTTCTTCTTCTCCACTCTTTCCTTCTTATTTCTTCTTCCAATTCCTACAACTTCAAGTAAGTACATCATCCTTCTTCTCTTTCTTCTTCTATTTCTTTCATTTGTGTTAACCCTAACCATATACTTTTCCCTAACTTAGGTGTGTAGAGCCTAGACTTAGTGTGGAGGCTTGATTTGGAGGCTTGGAGGCTTGAGGGTGGTGATTTTAAGGATTTTGGAGACTTTGGCCTTGGGATTCCAACTCTCAAGAGGTAAACCCTAACTTTTCTCTTAGTGGTTGCTATTATATAGTGTAATTAGTAGTTTAGAACCTTCCTAGACCTTAAGGCTACCCGTGGGAGGAAGTTATAACTTGTTTGGTTGTGTTTAGAGACTTTGACATTAGGTTTTGTGTCAATTTTGGGTGAAATCCGAGATTGGCCCAATTTTGGGTTATGTCCTAGGTTAGACGGACCTAGGTAGACGTGCTTGGGTGTCTTGAGGGTAAGTACGTGTCGTCGTTCAGACACGTAAAGTCGTGTCATGGAGAAATAGACGTTTCGGGCGATTTAGAAGTTTTTGTCGTCGTAGGTTCTATGTGCGTGCGCATTTTTGCCACGGACCTAGAATCGATGAGTTAGTATTTTTTTCTAGGATCTAGACATCGATTAGAACCCGTGGGTAAATTTTGGGCTAATTCTGAGTAGGTTTGGTGTACATTTCATGAGGTTTCGCGAACCGCACTCCACGTGTTCGTCGAAATGATCGAACGGCCATTTCGACTTAGTTTCTTGGTTTCGGGCTTGTGCGCGCGTTAGTTTAGCTTCGGGAAGTGTGTGCTAGAGTTCTCGGGTTATATTTTATATATTTATAATTATTTATTGGTGTTTGGATCGTTGTGCGTGTGTTGGTGGGGTGTTGTGTGTGGTTGTGAGTGTTGTGTGTGTTTATATATATGTATATATATGAGTTTATATATATGTATGTGTGTGTCTCTCTCTCTCTCTCTCTCTCTCTCTCTCTCTCTCTCTCTATATATATATATATATATATATATATATATATATATATATGTGTGTGTGTGTGTGTGTGTGTGTGTGTGTGTGTGTGTGTGTTGTATATCTATATGAGTGTGTGTATTTATATATATATGCTTGTGTATATATATATCTATAAGTGAGTATATATATATGTGTGTGTGTGTGTGTGTGTGTGTGTGTGTGTTGTATATCTATATGAGTGTGTGTATTTATATATATATGCTTGTGTATATATATATCTATAAGTGAGTATATATATATATATATGTGTGTGTGTGTGTGTGTGTGTGTGTGTGTGTGTGTGTATATATGTGTATGTGTGTTTGTATATATATATATATGTAGAGTGTGTTTATATATATATATAGATATGTGTGTTTATATATATATGTGTGTGTGTACCTATATACATATATATATATATATATATATATATATATATATATATATATATATATATATATATATAAGTGTGTATATATATATATATATATGGTTGTGTGTGTGTGTGTGTGTGTGTGTGTGTATATATATATATATATATATATATATATATATATATATATATATATATATATATATATATATGTTTGTGTATATATATGTATATATATGTGTGCTTGTGTGTCTGTGTGTAGTGTGTCGAGGAGCAGCGAGCAGCTAGCAACTAGCAGCGAGAGCAGGGAGGAGGTCAGCACAGCGCAGCAGCAGCCGCCGCAGCGCAGCATTGCATTAGCAGCGGGGCAGCAGTTCGCAGCCAGCGCGGCGCCGCATGGCGAGGCACTAGCAGTAGCGTAGCTAGAGGGAGAGAGAGATCTATATATATTTAATACATAGATAGATAGATAGATAGATAGATAGATAGATAGATAGATTAGTAAGTAGATATATATATATATATAGTTAGATATATATATATATATATTTGAGGTGGGTTTGTGTGTTTGTGTGGTTATATATATTATAGATATGTGTATATATATATATACATATGTGTTTATATATGTAGTAGCCTAGATAATTACCTAGGTGTATATGTATATACATAAATAGTTAGTTAGAGGGGTAGTTAGTGAGGGATTAGAGGGATATCTCAATACCTTGAGATACCCAAGGTATTGAGTATCGGGTAAGGTTTTTGAGCAATTGCCTAGGAATAGAATTAGAGTTTCTTTTATATGTATATGTGTATATAATTATGCATGCTAGCATAGGTTTTAGCGGGTATAGGCGGGGTGCGTAGCTTAGGTCGAGGTATCGGATACCGAGGGTATTCCGGTATCTCAAGGAGGCGAGTTTGAGGGTTTAATAGCTTAATGAGCTAGTTTTGACCTAGAATTTTAGGAACACCCTATTTTGACCTAGCATTGACCATAATTGCCCTCGTTGACCGTAAAAGTCTATGTTTGACCTAGTTTTGACCCAGAGTTGACTTTTTGGACCTCGGGTTGACTTATTGACCCAAATTTTACCGGTTTGACCCGTTCGGCCTAGAATACCCCTAGAACCTTATTTTTAGTTATTTTATATCAGTTTAACTCATTAGAATCCTGTTTAATCTTGCTTTTCGTAATAGGTTCTTGCGACGCCAGTCCGGATCTCGATCCTCATCAGTTGCTCAGGACGTCAGGCGAGTACCTACCTCTGATTGTTTTCATTTCATGATAGCGTTTATATCACCTGTTTTAGAACTGTAATACTTGATTCTGACACATTGTTACATGAGATGGTACTAGTGGATCCCGTCATGAGATATTATCCTCCTTACCGTGTTCAGTGGGTACTCTATCACGTGTATTTCATCATGTGCTTCGGGTATTGATTCACATGTGCTATCATGTGCTTCGTGTGCTCTCACATTCATATGCGTGAGTTATTTATCATGTACGTAGCATGTCGTGGTTGGATCCAAGAGTATTAGTAGGGGAGAAGAGTAGGAGTTGGTTATGTGATCAAAGCCAAACAGTATTCATGTGTATGTCGGTTATGCAACTCACGCATAACGGAGTTATCGTAGATTATTCATGTGCAACCTAAGTCGATCACATAACAAACTTGTGCTCAAGGCACTTAGCTAGTATTCTTATTTTCTCACATGTAGTTACTTCTCTACTATTTGTATTGTTCTCCAGTTTTATATTGCAGCTACTTTATATGCTCCACCATGTATTTATTTTCCTGTGCATCTTGTATACTTTTCTATTGCTAGTCATATACACCTTACCATGTATTTGGAGTTGCTTTCAGAGTTATGTACTTCGCTCCAGTCCTGACTGGACATATTTTTTTTCAAAGGATCCTGAGAATTTTTGTCCGACATTCTACGGGCTGGGCGTCGAGGAGTGTTGTGACCCAGAGATTGAGGAGGAGCCCGTCGAGGAGACGCCGTTAGCGCCCTAGTTAGCTAGGTGGGTTTTCCTGGGTTGTTCCCAGTTGCTATTCTGGATGACTGTATTTATTATTTTGTTGCTTCTGTGAGATGTTGTAGACTTTAGACTTGGACTGTATATTTGGATATTGTACTTTCTCTTTGGTTCTTGTTTATTTGTGATATCTTATCGTGCTTTTACTCTTCCCCTAGTTATTGTGATTGAGGCATATATATATTGCGTGGTTGCCCTCCTTTTGGAGAGATTATATTGACTGATCATTGTGAGATATAGATATTATGACCTAGAACGGACCTTTACAGCGTTCTACCGCCGATTCTGCGGCGTAGGCTGGACGTACCCACGACTCATGCCCGATTTTTGGGTGCGGGTCGTGACAACAGCAAAAATAACAACCCAACGACCCAACTTCGTACGCTGATTACTTCCTCCTCGCTCGTCCGATTCATGAACTGTCTTTGCGGGTATAATCCTTTTCTAACCCTCTTCCAGCGTTTAATAGTTTATTTTAGTTTGCTTTAGATTGAAATTAATCGAGTTCCAAAACCAAGAAATTAAACTTGTTTTCTAAAAACTAAAATTTCTTGATACGGGGTGCGTCCCGCCAAATAAGATGACTTCATCACTTGCAGATTGTACCAAAAGGTGCGTATCGTCAACGCAAAAGTGTGGACTTTCACGGAACTTGATATGGACATGTGCTTCGAAAATAACCCATATCCGTCAAAAAATCCCATATCGACCTTTTCTGAATTTGTGCATTTACTTTGTATATGTGTGTCGTCTCGCAACAAAACTTGTGCCATTGGACTCATAGCATTATGCTGGTCCTGTGACCCAAGTTTGGTTCAATTTTGAGAACGTTGATAAAATACCATTTTGTGGGCCCCATGGTTCTACTTGACGGACGATTTCGTGATCAGCTTCTCGAAATCCAATTTCGGATATTTTGTTGAGGTCGTATCATCGATCTGGGCTGGTAAATACTAAGTTTGCCAAATTTAAAGAATTTTACCTCCGGCACATTTTTTTGGTGTAAAGTTGGCCACATATGGACCCCGCTTTGACCCAAAATGACCATTTTAGCCCCCGTGTCCAAATTAACGAAAGGATAGTATTTTTTGACTATTTTGCTTATTCTGGGATCGTTGGTGATGTTTATTTCAAAATCCAGAGACGTTTGTTCAGTTTTTGCATTTTTGGTTTTGTTGTACCTGTTGTCTTGCGTCGTTTCAGCACCAAAACATTGCTAGACAAGTATACCTTGTCACGATTACGGCTTATTTACATTCATTTATGCATGTTTTATTTTGTTATTTATTTTCTTATTATTTTATATTATTAAACTGCACGTCCAAGAAGACTTGGGTACAATGACGAGATGCGTCATTATTTGTCTATTTATTGATATTATGCATATTGACTTAGAGTTAAGAGACTAACCCATGACTTTGAGGCATCGTTATATTTTATTTGGCTATGAAACGGGTGTTATACGAGTTATGAGTCTCATATAGATCACGGACTTGCATATTGACTGATCATTAGTACGTATGGGACGTGCGATAGAAATAACTGCTAATAGAGATATGCTAGAAGACTTAGCAGTTACTAGAGGTATTTGTGTGTCATGGATGTAACACGTTGGTAGCATTAGGAGGGGAGAACAATGAGTAAGCGTATGTGACTCCTTTACACTTTCCTTTATTTTTCCGTAAGCTCCACCGGAGATGCGAGGCATTATGACCCGATTATTTACTGCAGGCCTATGACGATCGAAAGACTTTATGCCAGTGGCCCCTAGATCTCCGAGAGAACTATGTCCATCCCATTATATTAGCCAGATTGTCCATACGCGGAAAATTTGTTCTTAAACTGCATATCACTTAGAATGCTTAGGAACCTTATTGGATGTTTATTGTAGTTTATTGTGACATGCTTTTATGTATTACGTCCCTCTGAGGACCTGGTCCCTTTGCAGGTATAGACGATCATGACTATTTACATGAGCATGGATCATGACTTGCTACTTCTCTCTCTTTCGAGGAGGTGTTTTCTTCGAGCCTCTCTGATCACTAGATGATGTACTTATTATATTTTCTTTCATATTCTACTTTGGTAGTAGATTTGTCTCCACCCAACCATTGGTCTTTTTTACTATTTCATACTTGTTTCATTATCATATTTGGTTATTTATTTATATTGGTTTTGTGGATGAGATTAGTATTTCCTGTGACTTATGATATTATATACCACTTGTGAATTATTATTCATAATACAACGTATGTATGTATTATGATTTCTATATATTGGAGTTGCCATATACATACGGCTGACATGCTTATATATTCCTAGTCCTAGTATTTTGGGACTGGGGCGTGACACATAGTCCAAAGCTCTGACAGAGCATTAATTGCTATGAGAACTTCATATTTGGTGCAGACAGCAGACGTCAATGCTCATGTGTAATCCCCCTGATTTTCATAATTTTGAATTTGGAATTTCTCACCATTTTCTGAAATTTTCTGTGAATTTTCTGTAATTTTTAGCAATTAAACTTAAGTGTTTTACTTATTCAATGATTTTTAAATAATAATAAATAATATTAAAATGTGATGAAAATTATATTTTCTAATGTAAAATTTAAAACCGGACATAGGGTAATTTTCCGGGAATTTATTGGACCCCGGACCTATTTTTAAAATACCTAAAAGTAATTATTTATTTAAATTTAATTGTTTAATTGTTTAGTTATTTATTTTAGTAATTAATCCCTATATTCCGGCCCGGCCCAACTCCGGCCCAAGCCCGCACTGTTAACGGGTCGGATCGGGTTCGGTCGACCAACCCGACCCGCACACCCCTGAGACCCGACCCGCTACCACTTCACCTTCCCCGACCGTTCTGCCGACGAATCCCCTCCCGCCGCTGTCGTTACGCTGCCGGCCGACTGTTCAGCCCCGCCGTCGGAACGGTCACCGCCGCCACCAGCGACTCTGGCCCTTCCTCTTCCCGTACCCGCCGGCCGTCCCTCTCCCCATCTCTCCTATAAATTCCCCCGCCGGCCACCCATTTTCCCCTCTCCGCCTCACCAACGAACCCGCTGCCAACCACCGCCCTAGCCACCGGACTCGCCGCCTGACCCCGGACCCGCCCGCTGCACCTCCTACTTCCCCGGCCACCGTCTCCCTCCTCCCGCTCGAACCCCGCAGCACCCCGAGCTCCCAACCACCTCGCTCGCCTCCAGCTCCTTCCCCTCCTCCGCCGAGAGCCCGCCTGAGCCGCCACCAGTGAGCCGACGACCGCCCTAGCCAGCACTGCCCCCAGCTCCTCTGGCAGGCTGCCTCCGCCGCAGAGCCGCCCATCTCCGGCCAAAACCCTAACCCTAGCGTTGGGTTGGGTTGGACACAGGACACTTCGCGTCGTGTCGGACACAGTTTTCACCCGGTTTTCAACCCCAGTTCTGGTACTCCTATCTCTCTGCTCGAAGCTCTGTTTTCAATTCCGTCTTTTGCGTTGCGAAGCCTGTATGACCCCCTCGGTGCCCGTGCAAACCGCTCGGGGCATCGCGTCCTGAGGTGATCGCGAACTGCGATCCAAAAACAGGAAAACCCAGACCCTGTTTCACCCCGGAACTGAGTACGCCCCGCCAAACGGGACGACTTGGTCGCGTGCGGTCTTCACCGATACGTGAGCGTCGTTGATACGGACGTGCGGGCTTTCGCAGAAGCTGATTCGGATGTGCGTGCACACCGGAATCAGTGCGTATCCGCGGACACCGCCCCGTATCCGTACTTTCTGTTTCTTACTGTAACTTAGTGTACACAAGTCAGATCGAGACGAAACTTGCGCCATTGGACTCGTAGCAATACGCTGGTCCTGTGAGCCAAGTTTGGTTCAATTCTGAGAACGTTGACAAAATCGTGTGTTGTGGGCCCCACAGGCTCCATCCGACGGGCGATTTTGAGAACGGCTCATCGGAATCCAATTCTGGAAGTTTTGTTGGGTTCGTATCATCGTTCCTGACCTGTTGACACTAAGTTTGGTGAATTTGGAGACCTTTGACCCTGACACGTTTTTCGGTGCAAAGCGGGCCCACATCTGGACCCCGTCTTGACCCGAAAATGACATTTTTGCCCTTGTCTCCAAATTGGACTCAAGGACAGGCGATCCTAGATGATTAATATTTTCTGGATCTGATGGTGATGTTTGTTTCAGCAGCCGGAGTACTGCCTGCAAATCCAGCTATTGCCAGAGCTACACTTGGAGCTGAAAACCCAGGCAAGTGTATCTTGCCATAAATGTAGTTTAATGATTCATTTCTCTTGATTTATTTTCCTGTGATTATTGTACTTGCTCAACCCTAGGGCCGTGTGACTTGCTTAGCGTCCGATCATAGTCGAGTGCCAACACCGTACGCGGGGTTGGGCAATGTCATTTAGAGATGGATATCGTGACATTTATAATCTTGTACTTGCCCTATCAAGTACTTATTACCAGGATACTTGACACAGAGCATGAGACAGAATCTTCCTGAAATATTCAAGGTGATTCTGTGTAGGTTCCATGATTTATGACTTAGACATTACATTCCTAGACATTATGTTCATAGACATAGTATGACTTACTGCATTAGATATGATCGTACGTGACGTGAACATGAGGCATCGTGGACATGATATGTATGATTACATTGGGTGGGGAGAGACACACAGGCTAAAGGCTGATTATATATATATAAAATTCATAGTAAACACATAGTAAAATTCATAGTATAACTGCTACCGGCTCCCCGACACAGAGCTTGTAGTGGTATCAGCCTAAGTTTTAGTGATGCTCTCAACTTGCATTTCACATAGATGGTTATATAGTTGACCCTATTGTTTCATTAACTGCTTTACTGCATTTATTTTGGCTTGTGCTTTCTTGTACCTTGCTATGTCCCCTGAGGACCTGGATCCGGATTATGTCCCCAGGATTTGCAGACGAGGTTTATCCAGAGGTCTACGGAACAGGTGCTCTTCACGGAACAGTACCCGTAGCTGAGGACGAGGTGTTCGCTGAGGACTTCTCCTGAACCATTGCTTCGCCATGCTCAGTCGTTATTTCCTGTTTAATTAAACTCTTTAATTTCTGTTTATGAGATCATTGTACCAGACTTATATCGGGTTGTTCCCCGAATACTTTGCTGAGACTGGATGTTTAATTTACTTTCTTTATTGCTGTTGATTTATATTCTTTTCTGTGGATGAGATTAGTTCTGACTTATTGTTATAGACCTTATATATAGCTTAAGTATGCCCGATGGATCCATTAAATTGGGTTTGTCCATCGGTGCATGCTGCTGGCCATAATCACGCATCCGGTCCCTCGGTATTTTGGGACTGGGGCGTGACATGGTTTTTGTGGTGGCCCATGCAGGTCAACGACTAAATTGTTCGGTTTCAACTTAGGGACCGAACAGGCCTGCAATAAGATAGGATAAGTTTTTAGGATCTCATCCACTTGCTTGAAAACGTTCTTGATATCTGTATCGTACTCGAATTAATTTTTGATTTGCATCCTGCCTTGAATCTTGTGCGCTTCTTATATTTTATTTTGGATGCAGAAAGATGGATCCAAGAATTGAAGATGAAATTCCTTTGAGTACGCCAAAAGACGCTGTGGTTACCTATGGAGATAGAGTTACACCAGAGAACAGAGGGCAATCCTCTCAAGGTGGTCAAGCTGAACCGCATAACTCAAGGTTCAGGCGCGATGATATCCCACCTCCGCCGCAGTTCCCTCCACAGATGCCTGTCTTCCCAGCAGGGCAAGCAATGGACGGGCAGCAGATGTTCCAGATGTTTTACGCCATGATGCAAGCCCAACAGCAAGTTCAACAGGAGTCACATCGTCAGGAGGCAGAGTACCTAAGAACCAGCCTAGTAAACGCATTGGAGCAAGTGAACCCACAAGCTAGGCGACCAGCGACGGGATCTATCACTGATTTCCGTCAACTCAAGCCCCGTACCTTTTCGGGCAAAGAAGGACCAACTGAAGTTCATGAGTGGCTCACCAACATACAACACCAGTTGGAAGCAGCTGAACTTCCAAGAGAACGTTGGATGACCGTCGTCAGGATGCAGTTGACGGACAATGCCCATCACTGGTGGATATCTGAAGAGACCAGGCTCGGACCAGACCGAGTCACTTGGGAAGAGTTCTCCAGACTCTTTCAAGAGATGTACATTCCGGCCATCGCTCGATCAGAACTGAGGGACAAGTTCAATCGTCTCACTCAGGAAGCTATGACGGTGGAAGAGTACAACGCTGAGTTCATTCATCTGAGTCGTTTCGCTCCTACTTTGATCCCGACAGAAGTAGAGAAGGCCAAAAAGTTTTTCGACGGACTAAACATCGAGCTACAGAAACTGATCGGATCTGTCGCACCCACTTCGTACTCGGACGTTCTCGCTGCAGCCCGACGCATGGAACGCGTCACCAAGAGAGAGACCAGTCTGAAACGGTCTTCCACATCAGCCAGAGCACCACAAGAAGAAGCTGCAAAGAGGCCTCATATACACCAGCCAACCAGAGCCTCTCCGCAGACATTACCTACATGTCAATACTGTGGCAAGGTAGGCCATACTGAGAAGGACTGCAGACGCAAGTTGGGATTATGCTTGATTTGCGGGATCAATCAACACTTAGCCAAGGATTGTCCTTATCATCGAGGAGGAGTACCAAGATCAAACCATCAAGCTCTACCAGCACCAGGAGGATATCAACCAAGGCCACCATTGGCACCACAAGCAGCACTCTTTCAACAAGTCCAGCAGCAGCAGCAGCAGCAGAGGAATCCACCACAAGGACGCGGACAAGCCTTCGCGATGACCTTGGAAGACGCACAGAACCATGGAGTAGCTAATGCGAGTAAGTTTTTATAGTTTTTCCGTTTCTAGTAATTCTGTAGTTCGTGCCTGCTGGTTCGTGACCCTAGACTTACCCTGATTGCTAATGATTGATAACCTAGTGTTAACCTGATAAATTTTTGAATTTGCTAAATAACTTAGAATGTTTTATAAATGTTAAACAGATAAGTTTTTTTTAAAGAATAAAACTGGTTTTCTAAAACTGTAATCTTCTAGATTTCCCACAATTGAGAAATCATATAACTTTTAATGCTTAGGGAAATAATTTTTCCTAGGCGTCACTCTCAACCTTGATTGTCTTATTCAAATAAGTTTTGCAACCGTGTCATCTCCGTTGACTGGTTATTCTTTGATTGCGAGGACGCAATCCTCTTAAGGGGGGTAGATTATAATCCCCCTGATTTTTATAATTTTGAATTTAGAATTTCTCACCATTTTCTGAAATTTTCTGTGAATTTTCTGTAATTTTTAGCAATTAAACTTAAGTGTTTTACTTATTCAATGATTTTTAAATAATAATAAATAATATTAAAATGTGATGAAAATTATATTTTCTAATGTAAAATTTAAAACCGGACATAGGGTAATTTTCCGGGAATTTATTGGGCCCCGGACCTATTTTTAAAATACCTAAAAGTAATTATTTATTTAAATTTAATTGTTTAATTGTTTAGTTATTTATTTTAGTAATTAATCCCTATATTCCGGCCCGGCCCAACTCCGGCCCAAGCCCGCACTGTTAGCGGGTCGGATCGGGTTCGGTCGACCAACCCGACCCGCACACCCCTGAGACCCGACCCGCTACCACTTCACCTTCCCCGACCGTTCTGCCGACGAATCCCCTCCCGCCGCTGCCGTTACGCTGCCGGCCGACTGTTCAGCCCCGCCGCCGGAACGGTCACCGCCGCCACCAGCGACTCTGGCCCTTCCTCTCCCCGTACCCGCCGGCCGTCCCTCTCCCCATCTCTCCTATAAATTCCCCCGCCGGCCACCCATTTTCCCCTCTCCGCCTCACCGACGAACCCGCTGCCAACCACCGCCCTAGCCACCGGACTCGCCGCCTGACCCCGGACCCGCCCGCTGCACCTCCTACTTCCCCGGCCACCGTCTCCCTCCTCCCGCTCGAACCCCGCAGCACCCCGAGCTCCCAACCACCTCGCTCGCCTCCAGCTCCTTCCCCTCCTCCGCCGAGAGCCCGCCTGAGCCGCCACCAGTGAGCCGACGACCGCCCTAGCCAGCACTGCCCCCAGCTCCTCCGGCAGGCTGCCTCCGCCGCAGAGCCGCCCATCTCCGGCCAAAACCCTAACCCTAGGGTTGGGTTGGGTTGGACACAGGACACTTCGCGTCGTGTCGGACACAGTTTTCACCCGGTTTTCAACCCCAGTTCTGGTACTCCTATCTCTCTGCTCGAAGCTCTGTTTTCAATTCCGTCTTTTGCGTTGCGAAGCCTGTATGACCCCCTCGGTGCCCGTGCAAACCGCTCGGGGCATCGCGTCCTAAGGTGATCGCGAACTGCGATCCAAAAACAGGAAAACCCAGACCCTGTTTCACCCCGGAACTGAGTACGCCCCGCCAAACGGGACGACTTGGTCGCGTGCGGTCTTCACCGATACGTGAGCGTCGTTGATACGGACGTGCGGGCTTTCGCAGAAGCTGATTCGGATGTGCGTGCACACCGGAATCAGTGCGTATCCGCGGACACCGCCCCGTATCCGTACTTTCTGTTTCTTACTGTAACTTAGTGTACACAAGTCAGATCGAGACGAAACTTGCGCCATTGGACTCGTAGCAATACGCTGGTCCTGTGAGCCAAGTTTGGTTCGATTCTGAGAACGTTGACAAAATCGTGTGTTGTGGGCCCCACAGGCTCCATCCGACGGGCGATTTTGAGAACGGCTCATCGGAATCCAATTCTGGAAGTTCCGTTGGGTTCGTATCATCGTTCCTGACCTGTTGACACTAAGTTTGGTGAATTTGGAGACATTTGACCCTGACACGTTTTTCGGTGCAAAGCGGGCCCACATCTGGACCCCGTCTTGACCCGAAAATGACATTTTTGCCCTTGTCTCCAAATTGGACTCAAGGACAGGCGATCCTAGCTGATTAATATTTTCTGGATCTGATGGTGATGTTTGTTTCAGCAGCCGGAGTACTGCCTGCAAATCCAGCTATTGCCAGAGCTACACTTGGAGCTGAAAACCCAGGCAAGTGTACCTTGCCATAAATGCAGTTTAATGATTCATTTCTCTTGATTTATTTTCCTGTGATTATTGTACTTGCTCAACCCTAGGGCCGTGTGACTTGCTTAGCGTCCGATCATAGTCGAGTGCCAACACCGTACGCGAGGTTGGGCAATGTCATTTAGAGATGGATATCGTGACATTTATAATCTTGTACTTGCCCTATCAAGTACTTATTACCAGGACACTTGACACAGAGCATGAGACAGAATCTTCCTGAAATATTCAAGGTGATTCTGTGTAGGTTCCTGTGAGCCAAGTTTGGTTCGATTCTGAGAACGTTGACAAAATCGTGTGTTGTGGGCCCTACAGGCTCCATCCGACGGGCGATTTTGAGAACGGCTCATCGGAATCCAATTCTGGAAGTTCCGTTGGGTTCGTATCATCGTTCCTGACCTGTTGACACTAAGTTTGGTGAATTTGGAGACCTTTGACCCTGACACGTTTTTTGGTGCAAAGCGGGCCCACATCTGGACCCCGTCTTGACCCGAAAATGACATTTTTGCCCTTGTCTCCAAATTGGACTCAAGGACAGGCGATCCTAGCTGATTAATATTTTCTGGATCTGATGGTGATGTTTATTTCAGCAGCCGGAGTACTGCCTGCAAATCCAGCTATTGCCAGAGCTACACTTGGAGCTGAAAACCCAGGCAAGTGTACCTTGCCATAAATGCAGTTTAATGATTCATTTCTCTTGATTTATTTTCCTGTGATTATTGTAATTGCTCAACCCTAGGGCCGTGTGACTTGCTTAGCGTCCGATCATAGTCGAGTGCCAACACCGTACGCGGGGTTGGGCAATGTCATTTAGAGATGGATATCGTGACATTTATAATCTTGTACTTGCCCTATCAAGTACTTATTACCAGGACACTTGACATAGAGCATGAGACAGAATCTTCCTGAAATATTCAAGGTGATTCTGTGTAGGTTCCATGATTTATGACTTAGACATTACATTCCTAGACATTATGTTCATAGACATAGTATGACTTACTGCATTAGATATGATCGTACGTGACGTGGACATGAGGCATCGTGGACATGATATGTATGATTACATTGGGTGGGGAGAGACACACAGGCTAAAGGCTGATTATATATATATAAAATTCATAGTAAACACATAGTAAAATTCATAGTATAACTGCTACCGGCTCCCCGACACAGAGCTTGTAGTGGTATCAGCCTAAGTTTTAGTGATGCTCTCAACTTGCATTTCACATAGATGGTTATATAGTTGACCCTATTGTTTCATTAACTGCTTTACTGCATTTATTTTGGCTTGTGCTTTCTTGTACCTTGCTATGTCCCCTGAGGACCTGGATCCGGATTATGTCCCCAGGATTTGCAGACGAGGTTTATCCAGAGGTCTACGGAACAGGTGCTCTTCACGGAACAGTACCCGTAGCTGAGGACGAGGTGATCGCTGAGGACTTCTCCTGAACCATTGCTTCGCCATGCTCAGTCGTTATTTCCTGTTTAATTAAACTCTTTAATTTCTGTTTATGAGATCATTGTACCAGACTTATATCGGGTTTTTCCCCGAATACTTTGCTGAGACTGGATGTTTAATTTACTTTCTTTATTGCTGTTGATTTATATTCTTTTCTGTGGATGAGATTAGTTCTGACTTATTGTTATAGACCTTATATACAGCTTAAGTATGCCCGATGGATCCATTAAATTGGGTTTGTCCATCGGTGCATGCTGCTGGCCATAATCACGCATCCGGTCCCTCGGTATTTTGGGACTGGGGTGTGACATCATGTCAATATAAGTACCACTTTGTCAGCCATAACCAGCAGTGCCACAGATGTAGGTTGTATGCGGCAAAGTTTTCATGCGATATAGCCCGCATGCGGCATATCCTTCATGTGGTCATATGTTCATATGACAGAAGAGTCACCCGATGATTATGCAGCCCAGATAGTAGCCTTGATATCATACGATAGAGGACGTATGAGCTTGCCGATGTCCCAGTATTAAATAGCTCTGAGCGATTCATAATTGGTGTAGACGACGGACGTCAGTGCTTACGACATCGCCATGATAATTGTTTGTCGGTTACAGACGTGTAGTGCTATGTGTTTTAGGAATGACAAACTCTCATGTGGAGGAAGTTTCATGCGGCGGTTCCCCCCTTAGAATCTTCAAGCGGTAGTATTCCCTTAAGCCTCCATGCAGCAGGAGTCCTCATGCGACAACGATCAGGTCATGCACATGACGGATGCCAACGACCCAATATCTCAGTAACTGTTGATCCTAACAAATGTCACGTGGCAGTTGAACCATGACATGGGCGCATGGTTACAACTGCATTTATTGATAAAGCCATACGACAGCCCAAAACCTGCGCGCATGAACTAAAAACAGGTAACTTTTTAGGACATACGACGCATAGATATTTCAGTATACATGGCTATAAATAGCAGGGTCATGTGTTACCATACACACATACATACACACAGAGAGCAGAGAGAGCCCAATTGTTGTCATTTTGGCCAGTGAGCCAGAGACTTTGCAATCCTATTTTATTGTTTGATCCTCAACGGAGTAAAGGAGTTAGCTGCAGTACTCGATCTCCATCGTCACACTTTCTCATATCTCTAAACTTGTACCTAGAATTCTCAGTGTTAGGGTTCTTTATACCATTTTTTGTTGTAATTCACAAACGTTAAAAGTTAGTAAAACTTTATACTTTGTAAGGGCAAAAAATTTGGCGACTCTGCTGGGAAATTCTTTCTCTACCGACGAGAAGGTAGTGACGCAATTTGATGCGATGAAGCTGGGTTCAACCTAGAGGATGATGGTCATAAGTTTTGACCAGCAAGCTTTCGAAGATATGCTCTTTGGGGATATCGCGAACTCGTCACCAAGGATAGAAAAGCCTAAGAAGAGCCATAGAACTTGGGTCGCTAAGGGTAGTATGCCACACCCGAAGACTACAGAGGATGCACTCCCCGAGTCCGTTACTGAAATCGCAGATCGTGCGCCTGTGCGGGTTGCTTCCATTCATGTGGTAGCCAAGGCCTTCCATCGATCTGTGTACAGTTCTGCAAAAGACAAGGTCGACTCTCTGACTATACGGCCAAAACAAGGGGCTCAGAAGAAACGGCATGCTGCACCTAACGCCAGGTGCATGCGAACCCCTGCATGCGTCTATTTGCCATAAACAAAAGTTGAACGAACTTTTGTATTACAAACTTGAAAGAAAAGAAAACTACAATAAATCCTATACAAGAATCTAAAGTACAATAATTCTGGAAAAGTATAGTTATTAAGATCTGATCTGCGGTCGATCACTTTACTCCTTGGACCACTCGACACAGAGAAGAAATGCTAGAATACTTGAACAGTTAGAGAATTTGAGCAACAAATCCTCAATAGCACTGTCACGTAGAACTTCTGTTCTTCTTCCTCCGTCCATGTGTGTATGAAGGATGTACTGATCTTGTATTTATAGAACTTAGGAACAGTTATAGGGGTATGTGGGTACAAACGAGCAATATGTATCGTATTTTCTCTTGTGTGCGAACATTTGAACAAACAACATCCCACGTTCTAATTAATGGGTGCACAACTTACTGCGTGCTTGATACGTGGCTTCTCTATATGCGAAAATCATAAGTCGTGGAGGCAGTTATTTGTGCACGTCTCAAAATAAATATGGCATGAAAGACACGTAATTATAACCGCTCACTGTTAGTTAAGATCATAGGCGCACTTTAGAAGAAATTTGGCAGCATTGGAGCGCTCTGATGAAGTTTGAAGACAATAGCCATATTAGCGTACTTTGATAAGATTTGAAGATAATGGCCATACTGGCACACTCTGTTAGAGTTTGACACAATATCGCACTCTGTAAGAGTTTGGCTCAATAGCACACTCTGTAAGAGTTTTGCCGGATAGACCACTAAACGACAACCTGGGTCTACATGTTAAAAATCTCTTATCATAATGACTCTGATCTTCTCAACTACTGTGACAGTTTGTCAGATTCATTACATTAAATATGGGGGAAAACATATGAATTGAGTGCCTGTCTTTGCAAAGCTGAACCAATGCGCGCTTCTGTTCCATTTTAAAGAAAGTGCGCCATACTCTGAAACATTGCTAGACTGTGCCACTTTTCTTGTTAGTTCATTTCATAAAGGGGTACGTCATTCTTCCTTTGGACTTTACCATTATATGGAGGCATACTTTTTATGCTTTTACAAGACCCCCTTCAATTTTTTTGAGTTTTCACAAGTAAATTCGAAATACTTTGAACGTAGAAGCATGGAGACTTGTTCTAACTTTGTGTGCGCACCTAATATAGCATTCCAATGGACTATTGACATAACTGTATGATGAAAGTGTCTGATTTCGACAGTTAGACTTCTAACAAATTATCATCCAAACCTTTTAGGCTTTCGAGATTCATCATGCAAAAGCTGCTTCAAGAAAATGAACCGACACCCACCATTGTATATATGTAGGCCATGGTTTAGCATGTATATCCAGCTTGCACCTATGAACATGGCCCCAAAAAGAGTTCCTGGATGGGAACCATGGACGAAATTTGTATCTCATCGACGTGTTCCACCCTTTATGGATTCAAGGGTGAGGGCCAACGTCTCTAGGGAGCAGGATCATGTTTCCTCCATGGCGACTTCTGTCTCTTCGTCCTCTCCTAAAAAGAGAGTACGAGAGGAAGATGAACTGGATTTGGCTCAGGCTATTATATCCTTTTTTGGTTTGACATTGGAGGATATTACTAGGCCTCTAGATCCGATTCCAAACTATGGGTCTCTTCCTTTGACGAAGGATGCGAGGGAGGTACTGGAGATCAGAGAGGCCAGGTGCCGTCTGTTCCACCGATCAAGCGTGCGTACTTTGAAGGATATTGTAGACATCATCTGTGATTATGACTCTCCTTAGCTATGTCCTGTACTCTCTTCCTCTTTTTTTAAAATATTGTAATCCTCCTCGTTCAGTAATGTACTTTTGTTTTAATCAAACATTGTCATTCGGAACACAGACACAGTGTACCCATTTTCCTACGTAGAAGGGATTTTATGACTGGGTCTGAGCATGGCGTATATCTTCATGCATACCTCCTGTTTACTTCCAACTGCCAGTCATCCTATAAAATATTTGACCTAGTTTTAGAGGTTAGCATTACATACAATCTCAAAGGCATAATTTTCTTCAATCATTGGAATTCGAACCGCCCTTCCTCCCCTTTATAAATAGAGAAGGATAAGAGTTCCTCAACACGTACCATTCTCTTTATGTAAATGACTATGTTTGGTTTCTAATGACCGTTCAGAAGATCATCCTTGGCAATATAGTACATTTAGTGGCTTCCAAAACGTAGGAGGAAGAAGACTTCTCTAGTGATAGGTAAGTTGTCATAGTATTCATATCTTTCCTCTGTTTCTTGTGAGTATCTCACAATTATTTTAAGAAGATGATCACGAACCCGCCGTATACACATCACTGCACATATAGCCCCACTTGGGTTAGATGAAAGTTGGTTCTTACAATATTTGCAAAATCTCCTTATTAGAGATGGCAACCTACATGTGTATCACAAACTTCTGCACTAGAAGTGGTGGTTGGTGCGCGTGCTTATATAATTTAAGCATGTATTCATTGATTTCGTGCTGATTTATTTCTTATATGCATTATGTGCTCACTTGTGTAGCGGTTACACCGAATTGATTTTCTCACGATGGAGCATGTAAGGGTATCATAATTTCTCTTATTCAAAATGATCAACATCATCATATGGCGATTCACTATAAAATGAGGGGGGACTTTGCCCAGAGCAATCAGAGTTGTCCCAGTTCATACAATATGCTAGTTGTGTTTTCCTCCACCATGAGCCTTGTCACTATGGTACAGCTGGGCCGCGGTCTTGATTGTAGGATAAGGATGGAATCCCAATCAAAAAACTGTCAGCGGCGTCGGATGGTGATGGAGGACTAGATTCCTTAGGCTTTCATAATTAATACATGCCCAGTTATGTATCCTCACATCACTGTCACTGCATCCAACGTTAAGGAGCGAGAGCATGTCTAACATTGTGCTTCCTAACATTGTCCTTCAGTGAAGGCATGCAATGCACTGAGATTTAGAATGATGGAGATGTTCTTGTGGTAGATCTCAATCATATGTAATCATGATCGTAGAATAAAAATCCTAATGTAATAGATTTTTATCATATGTAATCATGATTAAGCACCAATAAAAATTCTTGGCTTGATTATGTTTTGATGTCGCATACTGTTGACTGTTCAATCTTTGTCTCGACTAAAGAGAAGAAAGGAATAAACTTTGCGCATTTAGAGATAATTAGACCATATGCGCACTATAAAGCTTTTGACTGACAATGGACTAGTGTGCATATTAAGTGAGCATCATTTCCGTATATGCGATAGCCATTTAAAAGAACACGCAAAATCCCAACAGTCATGCCTCAATTCTGTGCACAGTTTCTTGCTTAGAAAAATAAACCGTCGCCTTCTTTCACTGATGAATCATGTGTAAGGATCCGAACTGTCGTCCCCTTTCACTGATAAATCACGTTTGGAAATTCGAACCGTCCCCTTCCTTATTATAAAGAGCGGAATCGGTTACTCATTTTAACATCCTTCATCCAAACTTTCTGATGGCTTCCCAAGACCCCTCCCAAAAGAAGACAAGAGATTCTGAAGAATCGACTATTTTTTCGTCCGTTACGGCCAACTCTGGTCACACCTATACTTCTCTTGTGCCGCCTTCTGTCGAAGACAAGAATGAAGCCTCTGCTAGGCTGTGTAGGGCAGAATTTCTTTAGGACATTATTGGTTCTTTGCTGGATGGATCCACCCCACTCCAGACTTTGGCATGACCAAACTTTACTATAAGAGATAAGTTCAATTTAGGGCTCATCCATTCATTTTATTTTATTCCTTAGCCTCCATCTTCTCTAATTCTTCTTCTTCTCCAAGCAAACCAATTCCCCACCAAATTTTTTTTCAACCACTTCATTTTCACTCATTCTCAGCATCATGAAGGCCTAAAGAATTAAAAAGCACAAGAAGATACATAGTAGAGAAGCTTGCTAGAAGATTGTGTCCGACTCATCTCTTCCGTGTCCAAATTCAAAATTCTCCAAAGAGGCTACCAAAATACTAGATAATTCTCTCAATTTCATTAAATTCATGGTTAGGAACACCCCTTGGTCATGAAGGAATATTTTTATGGATAGATTTGGCTTTCCAATGGTAGTCTAGGAACTATGAGCCATCAATTTGGTAGATCTAAGGTGATATTATGATTTTGGGGCTCAATTTAGAAAAATTCTAATTGTGTCCTTTGAGTGTATCTATTATGTCCTAATGATGACTATTGATGTTTATTTGATGGTGTAAAAATGTTCTTATGTCCAAAATTAGACACGTAGAGTCCATATCATGATACTTCATGATACGTATAGGTGGATTTTGTAAATTGGGTGTATACATGTGTTCTTTTGTCCAAAATAGCCTGAATTCATCATAGTATTCGGTCTCATTTTTATTAGCCAAATCAACTTAGAAAATCCATAACTCTTAACTTAGGACTCTGATTAATCTCCCTTTTTTTTTAAAAGAACTGTATGGAAGTTAGATTTCTAAATATATAAATTAATAGGCCAAATTTGTTTTCTAAATTTTTGTAAAACTGTTTGAGTGCCAGGTGTCTGAAAGACGAACGTGTTTCGGTATTTTCATAATTTTGGGAGCTTCCAAACACGAGAATGTGACCCGTTTAAAGTTTTAAAAAGCTGATACGAAGGGCTAAAACATAATTTAACTCTATAATTTATTGAATAGGTCTAATAGGTGCAGTATTAATTACAAATAGAGAACTGACTATACGACATAGCATTTTGTGTATCCTATTAGACTAGGTAGTATGGATATCAAGTGAGTGTAGGTATCATACTTAAGATTCCTTATGAATCTTGGACTTCGGTGGCTACCACAATGGTCATCGTCACCTGTTAAGGATTCCGCATTCAGCGTATCAGGAGCTAATCAAACTCCCTTCCACCGATTTCTTTGGGAGCTTTTCGCAGTCTCCTTGTGGGATAAGGCTTCGGCTGCTGAGGATCGCTTTGTACTGCCAAGCATATATATGATATAGCATATATATTTATATATATAAATATATAAGTGTTAGGTAATAGACATTAGTTCGTGTGTGTGTTAGTGTTGATACAAGTGGTTATCAAGTGAGCCAAGTATAGGTAAGTTATATGTCAAGGTATTAGAGTTTGGGGCAAGGTACTAGTGTGATACTTGGGTACCATAAGGATATTGGTATCATGACATTCAAGTATCATGAGTGAGGGTAAGTGAGTATTGGGGCTTGAGTAAGGTATCCTATTTGGTATCAAGTATTAGTATTAGAGTTAGTTAGGTAAATATCTAGAAAGATAATGTATTGGTCAAGATATTAAGATATTGGGTATTATAACTAGGTAATGGATAATATCAAGATGTCAAGTGCAAAGAGTAGGGTGAGTATCTTGGATGTAAGGTAAGTGTAGGTTATGGTCATGGTTTAGTAGCTTGAGGGTTGGTATCATAAGTTATTTAATGTGGTACCATAGTACCATGTACAAACAAGTAGGATATGTGTGGGGTAAATTAGAGTGTGGTATCCTAGGATGTATCAAAATATTTAGAATACCAAGATACTAAAATATTAAAAATAGTATGAGATAATACTAGGATACTAAGGTAAGGTTATGATATTAGGTATTGGATTAAGATACCATAGTAATGATAGTGTCTAGCTTGGGTAATGAGTTAGATACCAAGGTATATGTTAAGGTATTGGTTAAGGTAATGAGATAATACTAAGATAATAGGTAGGTAATGAGATAATACTAAGGTATTGGCTAGGTATGAAGTGTTAGACTAAGTTATTGTATATATTAGTATATCTATATAGTATATATGATATTATTATATCATAGCTAACTAGTATGACTTTAAAACCTAGTATTAGCAAGGTATTAACCCATAGTTGAGGTATTGGTTATACGGCTAAGGTATTAGTCTAAAAACTAGGATATTAGTAAGGTATTGACTAGTATGGATTAGAAAACCTAGTTTAGACAAGGTATTGACCTTAGAACTAAGGTATTGACTAATAGTTAAGGTATTTGAGATACGAACTAAGGTATTAGATAAATATGTGATACGGATTAAGATACCGTGATATGGGATAAGGTAAATAGCTATAGGCCAAGGTATTGCTAGAAATTATAGGTATAAGTATATATTAGGGTAATATATGCTAGGAACTTATTAGTATAGCCTGGTAACCTAGTATTGGTCTAGTATTAACTGGTATTGACTTAGTTTGACCTAGTTTGACTTAGTTGGACCTAGTATTGACTTAGAGACCTTGTTTCAAGCTAGTATAGCTTGTTTATGATTCCAAAATATTATTTTGACTTGATATTTTATATTTAGGTTTTTGAGGCACCGATACGGATACGATTTGACATTCATTGCTCTGGACCACAGGCGAGTACATTCTCTGATAGTTTCTATTATTTGATAATTACTATAATACAAGTATTTAGAAATATTTTACCTGATTCTTGACACAATGGTTACACAGGCTAGTTGTATGGATTTCAGTTCTGATATATCTATTGTTCTCACATTCACTGTACACCCCGATTACCCTGCTCATATATTGATTCCATCTTGTATTTCTGGTATCGTGATGTGACTTGATTGTTCTTGCATTATTGTGGATAGTCAATCCTAAGGGATTGTTCTGTACTATTGTTCTTGCATTATTGTGGATAGCCAATCCTAAGGGATTGTGTCGTACTATTATTTATTATGGATAGCCAATACAATTGGGTTGAGTCGTACTATTGCATTATTGTGGATAGTCAATCCTATGGGATTGAGCCGTACTATTGCATTATTGTGGATAGCCAATCCTAAGAGATTGAGTCGTACTATCGTGCTTACATTATTATGGATAGCCAGTCCTAAGGGACTGAGCCGTACTATCATAATTGTGTTATTGCAGATAATATTTATTGATTATTGACTATTGGTTAAACACATATTGGAAAGTAAATGCAAAACACTTAGTATAGTATCAGTTTTTCTCTTATTCTATCTCTTAGTGTATTGATATTGCTATATTGCTCTAGATTACCTGTCTCTCTCTTTTCTACCATAATATGATATTGTTTATTGTTTCTCATCTTGTATTACATTCTCTATTTCTGTTTATAGTCATTATCAATTAACTTGGAACTGCTATTGGGTTGTGCTCGTTCCATCCTGACTGGATATATTTTTCAGAGTATTGAGAGGATTTGTGTCTGACTCATTACGGACCGCAGGGGGTAGTAGCTGCAGCTTTTGGCCCTTTAGTGCAGGAGTGATTACCGGGAGGTCTAGTCGATATCACTAGTTATCCTAGTTATCTTTGCTCAGAATTATAGTACTGGATTTGTTTACAGTATATTAGACTTTTGTGATGTATTATTATTACTCCTAGACTTATTCTGATTGATGTTAATATTGAGGACTATCCAGTTGTGACTTGTGACTTCTTTATTTTATCATATCATGCCATTTATCCTTCTTATAGATTTTCTTGTGATTGAGTATAGATATTGACTTTATATTATCATCTTGTCCTCCGTATGGAGTTGAGATTATCATTGACAGGTTATATATTATTGTGTGAGATGGATAGATACTATTGTTGACCTAGACATTGTTCTACCGCCGATGCTACGGCTTAGGCTGGATGTACCTACATACTTGTACACGATCATCCGGGTGCGGGTCGTGACATATTTTATGGTAGCTCATGCAGGTCTCATCTTCGAAATTAGTACGATATTGTGGCAGTGCAACATCTTAGTTGTACTACTGTGAGCCTGTGATAGGATATAGGATATAGGATATAGGATACTAGAATGAGAGGATACTCAATCATAAATTAAGATTTCTTGAAAGATTCTTGGGATGACCCTTGTGAATCGTACTATAAACTATTTCAAAATTTGATTCCCTTATTTTCTTTCACCTTCACATGTTCGTTATTGAATTTGATTCTTGTATCGAGATAAATTTTATGGACTATTTCGAGGTACATTCGGATAACGTATTTGGACAGTGAGAAAGGTAACCGTCTGCCTTAGTTATGGAGTCTAGAGTTTATCGCAGGCATATTAGCTGGTGTGGCGAAGACCTAGATCCTGGTTTTGGATATATTTCTCTTGGTTATGGAATTTAGAGTTTTTCCAGCCAAGCTAGCGGCATGGCAAAAATTTTAGATATCATGATTCTAGAGGTGTGTACCTTAGTTATGGACTCTATAGTTTAGCACAACTATGCTTACTAGCGTGGCAAGGATTCTGGGTAACATTATTTGAGATAGACGCGTATGATTATCAGATTGTATCTTAAATTGGTTCTTAATATATCATCTATATTATTCAAACTTTTATCATTGAATTTTGTTCCATCACCCCTACTAGCTCAGGATAGAGATGTCTTTAGTTTTTCTAGTTAGTTCCTTATAAAGCTTTACCTTCATTAGTTCCTGATGCAGCTTCTTTGGATAGTGTAGTAATTTGGTAACTTGTTGTTTGTGTCCAGTTTGAGTATCAGTGTTGATTGTTGAGAGTGTAGCTTGTGAGTCTGTGAGTGATTACTAGTTGGGTAGGAAAGTATTAGGTATCAGTGTATAAGCCTAGAAGTAACTCATAGTATAGTACCATTTGTAGCCATAGATCTAAGATATGTGTTAGATTATAGTTAGTAGTTGGCATACTAGAGTATCAAGCAAGTGTCCAGTATAGTTATGGAGTTAGTGACTGTGTACCAAGGTTGCTTAGAGGGTGCAAGTGTCCAGGGTGTATCAAGAGTAGGATGAGTGATGTGGGATAGGTTCAATATGTTAGTTTAGTATCAGTAAGTATTAGTGTGTGTGATAGTATTAGTTGAGTGTATTAGTGTGATAATGAGGTAGAGTATCCAAAGGAGTATCATGGGGAGTAGGAGTGCAGGTGTTCCAGGCAGTGAAAGAGGTATAGTTAGGCCACCTGTGATACCACAAATTATCCCGCACCAGTAAAGGGAGCCACCCCAGCAGGGCAAGGCTTTTGTAATGACGATCGAGGAGACCGATGTTACATGTGTTGGGTTAGCAGGTTCAGTCATTTTCCTTCTTTACCTTCCACCTATTGATCAATGTGACTTTTTAGTACCTTATAGTGTGCATGAGAACTTTTAGTGCTACGGTATAGTTAGTATTAGACCCTTGGTAGAGACTGCAATATCATGACTAATAAGAATATAACCGTACCAATTTGATAAATCGTGAATATTTTATTTTTAATGGAATTGTTTGTTGTATGAGTCAGATAGGACTTTCTTGAACCATGGTTAAGATGAGGGTTTGACTATAGCCAGGATTACGATGAATAGATTATAACCAGTTAGAAGAAAGGATATGAGATTATCTTATGGACAGAAAGGAGATGATATTATCTTATGGACCATGAGTTATCCTTTCAGTTTGTGTCTACTTTCATCCTTAAATTTCGAGGAGAAAACTTTTCTAAGGGGGGTAGGATTGTAACTACCACTTTCCACCATAGGAATATTTTGGTAATTTTACATGTTGTTAAATTTTATATATTATTTTATATTAGTGATTATCTACAATTATATTAGTTTTAGTTAGTGGCTAGCCAATTAGAATTTGCAAGTGTTAGTTAATGCTAATTATTATTAGTCAGGACTTTTGTAATTAGAATTAATTAATTTTAGTTGTCATGAAGAGAATATTCCTCTTAGTTACAGAGATTCATTCATTTAGTTAATTAAATTCCATTCATGACAAATGGAGAGGGGCAAACTTGATATTTTGGCATGACCAAACCTTACTATAAGAGATAAGTTCAATTTAGGATTTATCCATTCATTTTATTTTATTCCTTAGCCTCCATCTTCCCCAAGCAAACCAATTCCCCACTAAATTTTTTTTCAACCACTCTCATTTTTACTTATTCTCACCATCATGAAGGCCTAGAGCATTGTAGAGTAGAAGGAGATCCATAGGAGAGGAGATTGCTAGGAGATTGTGTCCGACTGATCTCTTCTGTGTCCAAATTTAGAATTCTCCAAAGAGACTACCAAAATACTAGGTAATTCTCTCAATTTCATTAAATTCATGGTTAGGAACACCCCTTGATCATGTAGAAACCTTCTCATGGGTAGATTTAACTTTCCAATGGTAGATCTAGGCACTAGGAGCCCTCAATTTGGTATATCTAAGTTAATGTTATGATTTTGGGGCTCTATTTTGAAAAATCCCAATTGTGTCCATTGAGTGTGTGTATTGTGTCCTAATGAGGACTATTGATGTTTATTTGATGGTGTAAAGGTGTTCTTATGTCCAAAATTAGATACGTTGAGTCCATATCATGATACGCCATGATACGTATAGGTGGATTTGGTAAATTGGGTGTATACATGTGTTCTTTTGTCCAAAATAGCCCAAATTTATCATAGTATTCAGCCTTATTTTTATCAGCCAAAGCAACCTAGAAATACCATAACTCCTAACTCAGGACTCTGATTAATCTTCAATTTTTTTAAAAGAACCTTATGGAAGTTAGCTTTTCAAATATATAAATTAATAGGCCAAATTTATTTTGAAAATTTCTGTAAAACTATTTGAGTGTCAGGTGTCCGAAAAACGAACATGTTTTGGTATTTTCGTGATTTTGGGAGCTTCCGAACAAGAAAATATGATTTGTTTGAAGTTTCATAAAGCTGATACGAAGGGCTATAACATAATTTAACCCTAGAATTTATTAAATAGGTCTAATTGGTGCAGTATTGATTACAAGTAGAGAACTGACTATACAACATAAACATTTTGTGTATCCTATGAGACTAGGTAGTATGGATATCAAGTGAGTGTAGGTATCATAGGTTGCCAAGCATATGTATGATATAGCATATATATTTATATATATAAGTGTTAGGTAATAGACGTTAGTTCGTGTGTGTGTTAGTGTTGATACAAGTGGTTATCAAGTGAGCCAAGTATAGGTAAATTTTGTGTGAATGTATTAGAGTTTGGGGCAAGGTACTAGTGTAATACTTGGGTACCATGAGGATATTAGTATCATGACATTCAAGTATCATGAGTGAGGGTAAGTGAGTGTTGGAGCTTAAGTAAGGTATCCTATTTAGTATCAAGTATTAGTATTAGAGTTAGTTAGGTAAATATCTAAAAGGATAATCTATTGGTCAAGATACTAAAATATTGGGTATTATAACTAGGTAATAGGTAATATCAAGATGTCAAGTGCCAAGAGTAGGGTGAGTATGTTGGATGTAAGGTAAGTGTAGGTTATGGTCATGGTTTAGTATCTTGGGGGTTGATATCATAAGATATTTAATGTGGTACCATGGCACCATGTACAAACAAGTAGGATATGTGTGGGGTAAATTAGAGTGTGGTATCCTATGACGTATCAAGATATTAAGAATACCAAGATGCCAAAATATTAGAAATATATGAGGTAATACTAGGATACTAAGGTAAGATTATGATATTAGGTATTGGATTAAGATACCATGTTAATGGTAGTGTCTAGCTTGGGTAATGCGTTAGATACCAAGGTATATGTTAACGTATTGGTTAAGGTAATGAGGTAATACTAAGGTAATAGCTAGGTAATGAGGTAATACTAAGGTATTGGCTAGGTATTAAGTGTTAGACTAAGCACTAAGGTATTGGCTAGGTATTAAGTGTTAGACTAAGTTATTGTATATATTAGTATATCTATATAGTATATATAATATTATTATATCATAGCTAACTAGTATGACTTTAAAACCTAGTATTAGCAAGGTATTTATCCATAGTTGAGGTATTGGTTATACGGCTAAGGTATTAGTCTAAAAACTTGGATATTAGTAAGGTATTGACTAGTATGGACTAGAAAATCTGGTTTAGCCAAGGTATTGACCCTAGAACTAAGGTATCGACTAATAGTTAAGGTATTTGAGATATGAGCTATGGTATTAGGTAAATGTGTGATACGGGTTAAGATACCGTGATACGGGGTAAGGTAAATACATATAGGCCAAGTAATTAATAGAAATTAAAGGTATAAGTATATATTAGGATAATATATGCTATAAACTTATTAGTATAGCCTAGAAACCTAGTATTGGTCTAGTATTAACTAGTATTGACTTAGTTTGACCTAGTTTGACTTAGTTGTACCTAGTGTTGACTTAGAGACCTAGTTTCAAGCTAGTATAACATGTTTATGATTCCAAAATACTGTTTTGACTTGATATTTCATATTTAGGTTTTTGAGGCACCGATACGGATACGATTTGACATTTATTTCTCTGGACTATAGGCGAGTACATTCTCTGATAGTTTTCATTATTTGATAATTACTATAATACAAGTATTTAGTAATATTTTACATGATTCTCGATGCAATGGTTACACGTGCTAGTTGTATGGATTTTAGTTCTGATATATCTATTATTCTCATATTTACTGTACACCTTGATCACCCTGCTCATATATTGATTCCATCTTATATTTCTGATATCGTGATATGACTTGATTGTTCTTGCATTATTGTGGATAGTCAATCCTAAGGGATTATATTGTACTATTGTTCTTGCATTATTGTGTACAGCCAATCCTAAGGGATTGTGTTATACTATTATTTATTGTGGATAGTCAATCCTATTTGGTTGAGTCGTACTATTACATTATTGTGGATAGCCAATCCTTTGGGATTGAGCCGTACTATTGCATTATTGTGGATAGCCTATCCTAAGGGATTGAGCCGTACTATCATGCTTACATTATTGTGGATAGCCTGTCCTAAGGGACTGAGTCGTACTATCGTGATCGTGTTATTGTGGACAATGTTTATTGATTATTGACTATTGGTTAAACACATATTGGAAAGTAAATGCAAAACACTTAGTATAGTATCAGTTCTTCTCTTATTCTATCTCCTAGCGTATTGATATTGTCCTATTGCTCTAAATTACATGTTTCTCTCTATTCTACCATAATATAATATTTTTTATTATTTTTCATCTTGTATTATATTCTTTATTTTTGTTTATAGTCATTATCAATTAACTTGGAACTGCTATTGGGTTGTGCTCGATCCATCCTGATTTGATATATTTTCAGAGTATTGGGAGGATTTGTGTCCGACTCATTACGGACCGCAGGAGGTAGTAGTTGCAGCTTTGGACCCTTTAGTGCAGGAGTGATTACTGGGAGGCCTAGTCGATATCACTAGTTATCCTAGTTACCTTTACTCAGAATTATAGTACTGGATTTGTTTATAATATATTAGACTTTTGTGATGTATTATTATTACCCTTTGAATTGTTTAGATTGATGTTGATGTTAAGGACTATCCACTTGTGACTTGTGACTTCTTTGTTTTATCATATCGTATCATTTATCCTCCTTATAGATTTTCTTGTGATTGAGTATAGATATTGACTTTATATTATCATCTTGTCCTCCTTATGGAGTTGAGATTATCATTGACAGGTTATATATTATTGTGTGAGATGGATAGATAGTATTATTGATCTAGACAATGTTCTACTGCCGATGCTGCGACGTAGGCTGGACGTACCCACGTACTCGTGCTTGATCATTCAGGTGCGAGTTGTGACAATAACTATTTTAGCACAGTGCGATGACATAGTCTATCTGCTTCAAGTAACCGTATTTCAATTATGTACTTCTCATTGCACAGCTATAGAAAAAAATGTTCTAGCTACAACTGAAACATAAAATAGATACATGTATAGCGGACAAGTACGCAAAAATATTATCATTTGTTTATTTTGTGTGTGAGAAGCATCAAGTGTTCAAAGTTTACTACTTATTATCTTAACTCGGTTATTATTATTATGGTATCGTTGATCGAAAGATTATTTAGTGGAAAGACTTGGAAGAAGGGCGCAAATCGAAAGTAAGGCCACTCACAAGTTGGTGAATCGGAGAAGAGAAAGGAAAGATCTTCAGGACTCCACTCGCGCGTCACCTACGCGAACACCTGTACGTAACAACAGATGATCAATATCTTTTTACCTCGGTCTCCCAGAGTTCGATACGTATGAAGTTCAAAGAATAAAGATAATAAAATCCGTCAAAATTGTTCAGAAAAATGCAAGTCATAAAACCAACAAGAAAGCAACTAAGCGGCATCAAAAATGAGAAAAGAAACTAACACAGCGAAAAGGCCCCTCACGACTCTGCATCAAGTCTTTCCTTGAGACACGATCCGTTGAATATGAGACTTGATTCCGAAGAAACCAATCCATAACGAGGAAAGGATCTTGATTCAATCTATCCTGATCGAACTATACCAAGTATTTCTTAGCCGCGCTCACCGAAAAAGGGTAACGGGACTCTATATCATAACCAACTAATAAAAAAATTTGTCCTCGAAACTTAGGAATGGAACCTACCTCGAAGAGAATAATAGGAAAAAAATTTCCTTCATCTCTGACTCGAGTTTCCAGGTCAAATCCTTGACCGCATGGTTCCGCCAAAGTACGTGCACAAGCGGGACTGAACGATTCTTTAGCTGCTTATCCTTTAGATCCAAGATCTGAACGGGCTCTTTGACGTACGACAAGTCTGCCTAAAGATCCATCTGACCAAAATCTACTACGTGGCTCGGATCAAGCACGTACTTCCTAAGCTGTAAAACATTGAAGATATCATCCACGTCTGACAGGGCTGCTGGCAACGATTTGATAGGCAACTGGAGTGACTCGCTTGAGGACTTCGAATGGGCTGATGAATCTTGAAGTTAGCTTCCCCTTTACTCTGAATCTCGTGACTCCTCGCTTGGGCAAGATCTTCAGATACACATGATCGCCTTCGAAGAACTCAAAGGGTCGTCGGTGAATTTAGGCATAACTCTTCTGCAGGCTTTGTGCTACTTTTAGTCGTTCTCGAATCAACCAAACCTTTTGGACTATTTGCTCGACTAGTTTTGGTCCAACGATTTGACGCTCCCTAACTTTATCCTAATAGATCGGTGACCTACACTTTCGTCCATATAAAGCCTCGTACGGAGCCATTTGGATACTGGACTAGTAACTATTATTGTATGAAAATTCAGCCAATGGTAGGTGGACGTCCCAACTTGACTTTGAATTGATCGCACAAAGCCATATCATATCTTCGAGTACATGATTCACCCGTTCTGTTTGGCCATCAATTTGAGGATGGTAGGCTGAGCTAAACTTTAACTTGGTACCCATCACTGACTGAAGGCTCTCCCAAAAATATGATAGGAATCGTTCGTCCCGATCTGACATAATTAAAACTGGCACTCTGTGCAGCTGAACTATCTCATCAAGGTAGGTCTAGGCGAGGTGATCGATGCTCCAAGTAACTTTAATGGTAATGAAGTGTGCTAACTTGGTTAATCGGTTGAAGATGACCCAGACGACGTCGTTTCTCTATTGCATCTTCGGCAAGCCAACAATGAAGCCCATGCTTATGTGCTCCCACTTTTATTCCGAAATAGCAAGATTATGTATCTCCCCGTCCAGTCTCTGGTGTTCTTTTTTCACCCTCTGACAGGTTATGCATTGCGGCACGAAGCGCGCTACGTCTTTCTTCATGCCGTGCCACCAGAAGATATTGTGGAGGTCTTTATACATCTTCGTGCTCCCAAGATGGATTGTGTAGGCTGCATAATAGGCTTACGTAAGGATTTTCTTTCTGAGTTCTACGTCGTTGGGGACACATAGCCTTTCCTTCACTCGTAATACTCCATTATCGTCCACTTCAAAGTCCTTCGTCTTTCCTACTAGAATTTGCTTGCATATTTTCTTTATGAATGGGTAACCCCTTTGGGTGGACGTGACTCTCCCTATCAGGTTGGGCATAAAACACATCGGAGCCACTCGCGTGCTGCAGTATCGAATTTGGAGTTCAATGTCCATTGCCTCCAAGTCTCTTTGTAACCTGCGATCGACGAATAGGGATCCCGCAAAAACTTGACTCAAAGCGTCCGCTAGAATATTCCCTTTGCAGGCGTTTAGTCGATTATCAAGTGGTAGTCTTTAATCAGTTCTAGCTAACGCCGATGTCCAAGGTTCAAGTTTGTTTGGGTGAATAGGTACTTCAGGATTTTGTGGTCGATGTAAATTCGACAAGCCACTTCATAGAGGAAGTGTCGACACGATTTTAGCGTGAACACAATCGTCGATAGTTCCAGGTCATGCATAGGATAAATTTTTTTATATTTTTTCAACTGTCTAGAGGTATATGCTATCACTCTATCTCGTTGCATGAGCACGGACCCTCAAGCCATGCCCTGATACGTCGCTAAAAATATGGAATCATGAGATCTCATCAGGTAGCACACGTTTGGGAGCTGAGACAAGGCACTGCTTTAACTCCTCAAATGAAGCTTCGCAGTCGGTGGACCACTCGAATGTGACTCCCTTCTGAATGAGACAAGTCAGAGGTGATGCTAACTTGGAAAAGTCTTTCACGAACTGCCTGTAGTAGTCCGCTAACCCGAGGAAGCTTCGAATTTTACTAACGGATGTAGGTCACTTTCACTCGATGATGGCTTCAACTTTCTTTGGATTGACTGAAATGCCTCCCGCAGAAATGATGTGCCCAATGAAAGATATACTGCTCATCCAAAATTCGTATTAGCTCAATTTCGCGTATAGCTTGTTGTGCCGAAGAGTCTGTAGCACGGTTCGCAAGTGATCTATATGTTCCTACCTATTCTTCGAATACACCAAGATATCATCAATGAACACCACTATAAACTTGTTGAGATATTGTCAAAATACATGATTCATTAAGTCCGTGAAGGTGGCAGGTGCATTGGTCAATCCGAATAGCATTACCAAAAACTCATAGTGGTCGTAGCGAGTACGAAAGGCTGACTTTGGCACGTTGTCCGGCTTGATCTTGAGCTGATGATAACCCGAGCGAAGATCAATTTTTTGAAAATACTGTCGCACCATGCAGTTGATCAAAGAGGTCATCGATATTGGGAAGGGGGTAGTTGTTTTGAACAATGGTCTTATTCAGCTCGCGATAGTCTATGTAGAGACGCATCGAACCATAATTTTTCTTTACGAACAATACAGGCACGCCCCACGGAGATACACTCGAACGGTTGTATCCACGATCAAGAAGTTCTTGGAGTTGGAACTTCAGCTCCTTTACTTCAGCAGGGGCACTTGATACGTAGCCTTGGAAATCGGTCGATTTTTTGGAAATGTATCTATGATGAACTCAAACTCTCGGTCAGACGGCATGCCGGATAAATCATCTGAAAACACATCGAAAAACTCTGCCACAACGAAAGTAGACTCTACGTTTGCATCATTATGTCGAATGTCTCGAACGGAGGCTAAGTACCCTTCGTAGCCTAAATGTATCATTCGTCGAGCAGATATTACAGAAATTACCATGCAGGCATTTGATGCTCTTGACACTGGACTGCACGTATAGCAAAATTTGGTCTCACCGGGAAGACGAAAGAAGACTTTCTTCTTCGCACAATCTATGGTGGCCAAGCAAGCGTGCTAATCTATCCCCAGAATGATGTTGTAGTCCCTGATATCTAGAACTATCGCATCGAGCGACAGATTCCTTCCTTCGATACAAATACAGTCGTCTCTGCAGACTGAGCGAGCAGGCAAATCCATGTCCGACAGGGTACTGATGCTAAGATTTAGGCCTAATGGTGTCTAAGGAAATTCGTATTCCTTGGCAAAGTTTGTCGATACAAAACTATGCGTGGTACCAGAATCAAATAGTACACGTACAGGAACATTATTGAAAAGCAATATACCTGTCACTATTGTATCCAAGTTGAACGCCTCGTCCCGTGTCATTGCATAGACCCGACCCACAACATTTGGACGAATCTCTGGTTGTAGCGCAGGATGATTTGCTTGGGGTGTCAGAGCTGGATTTTGTTGTTGAGGACGGCACAGAAGGATCTGGTTGGGGGGAATAGGACAATCGCCAATAAGGTGATCAGTATGACCACATATGAAATATGCCTTCTTTTGAGCGCGATAATCACTTGCCTGATGTCCTGATTTGTTGCAGTAGGTACAATATTGCCCTTGGTTTTCTCCTGGATTAGGGACCTGGTACCCGTCATTGTTTGGACACTTTGGAACGTTGTGTCCTCCCGTATTACTAGGACGCTTGTGATGAGAATGTTGTACAATGCTGCCAGTAGTTAAAGGATATTGCGATTCTAGGGTGAGAGCATGGTTTAGAACTTCCCGGGTTGTCTGGTACTGAGGAGGAACTACGTACGTGTGAATTGCAGGTCGCAAGCCTCCTTCGAATCTTCTGGCATGAATCGCTGCATCGGGTAAATAGCAACTATCAAACTTGGCGAGTTGGTTGATTTCAGCGGCATATTACTTCATATCCATGATTTCTTGTTGCAGACGCACGAATTCGTTCTCATTTTGATGACGAAATGGTGGGGGTATAAACTTTTCCTCGAACACACTACGGAAGGTAGCCCATGCGATCGTCTCGTCTTCGCTGTTTGCAGGAAGAGTTCTTTGATGCACATCCCACCAGTCGTGCGCATTCAAGCTGAGCTGGAGTTGGGCACAGGCGAATCGCTTGTTCTCGGGTACTTCTAGCAGTTTAAAGCGGTCTTCAAGCTCGACTAGCTAATCTAAAGCCACGAGGGGGCCATCAGTCCCGCGAAAAGGCGTATTGCAGACCTTATTGAAGTCAGCAAAGTCGAAGGTAGTCACTTCCTTCTCCTTTGCGATTCGAGGGGTCTCAAATTTTGTTGCTGGCGGCTCTACCTATGTCGTTGTCATCGCAGAATGGTTGGAGGCTAAGGTCTGAACAATCTACTACAGGACATCTACCTACTTCTGCTGGACCATGAATCGGGCTTCTAGATTCTTCTCAAATTTTTCCTGTCGAGCCTTCGCTTCTACGCCTCTAACATTTGCATCATCCACTCGACAGGGTCGACGGAGGGCTCAGTTCATTGGCTTTCGGAACTTGCCTAAGTGTCAGAACTACTTGCTTGCACTTGCACTTGTGTTGTTCCCTGTGCTTAAACCATATTCGACTCGGAGGTCGTTCCTTGGAAAGAAAGCAACAAGTGTCAGTCTCATATAATATTACGGACTCACTGTATGGAACGTATCTTATTTTGGCCAAACGATTTCAAGAGTTCAACTGGGAGGGACAAGGTCATTTCGAGAAAACTTTTTTTGATACGAGGCCAAAGGATCTGAAGTCGTACTCTGATACCAATATCTCACGCCCCAATTTCGCAGAACCAATAGTCGTCCCCCGGACGTGATATCGTCCGAGCGTAAGACACGCCTGCATAAGGCCTAGTATAATAATATAGATAGAAACACAATAGTAGAGTGCACAAGTTAAAGAACACAATTTGCAATAAAGAAAAGTTTTCTTTATTGATAATGTACATTTATGCTACAAACTCTTTACTCAAAAGTAAAAGGGTTACCGCAAGGGCTTATAGGATGGACACAAAATGAGATAGACGTTCAATATATTACAATCCTTACTAAAATTCAAAAGGCAAAACACCTTGGGTGCGAGTTTGCACCATCGCCTAGAAGCTTCAGAAGATGTATGTGCGAGCTCCTGGGGTTTGAACTAGATTCAAAAGACACGAATAGAGTGCGCCAAGTTGGTGGACTGGTTGGGGGAGAACTTTAACTCCTCGCCGCGTCGCCTCGGCTAGGGGAACCTGCTGCAACGAGGGTCAGTACTTCAAAAAGTACCAATGAGGACGAGCTAACCCAACTCACCAAAATTGACATGATATTCATGTGAAGCATGCAATTTATTATGTGATATTTTTATCTTACCTTAGTCGCAAGTTACAACATGCAATAGATAGGAAATGACTGAAATAAATATGCCACCATTCGATGACTTTTACCTGTGTCGACGGAACCATCTGCACAAAATTTACCATATTTTTCCTTGCCATGAAGACATAATTAGCTTGCACAGTTTATAAAATTAGGTAGGTTCACTAGCAATACAAGCCATTGTGGACTATAGTCTGGGTGGACGGCGATAGTTGCAGTGCAGGTAGCTAGCCCCGCTACAAGCTCCCACCTAACCCGAGCTAGCTTTCTAGCACATTATAAGGAGTTCTGCTTGGGACTAATCGTCTCAGTATTTCGACGACCGTTTGTAGGAACTAAACCTTTTGTACAAGTTGTCCATCACCATATGACGTCTCAACACTAAGTTATCATACCGAGCATTTTAGAACATCAGGATGAACATAACTACTTTAGCACAGTGTGTTGGCATAGTCTACCTGCTACAAGTAATCGTATTTCAATTATGTACTACTCATTACACAGATATAAAAGAATAAGTTCTAGCTATAACTGAAACGTAAAATAGATACATGCATAGCGGACAAGCACGTAACAATATTATCATTTGGTGATTTTGTGTGTGACAAGCATCAAGTGTTCCAAGTTTACAACTTATTATCTTGACTCAGTTATTATTATTATGGTATCTTTGATCGGAACGCAAGAGTAAAATTATTAAGAGTGAAAACTTGGAAGAAGGACGCAAATCAAAACTAAGGCCACTCACAAGTTGGTAAATCGAGAAAAAGAAAGGAAAGATCTTCAAGACTCTGCTCGCACGTTGCCTACTCGATCACCTGCATGCAACAACAGATGATCAATATCTCCTTGCCTCAGTCTCCCAGAGTTCGATACGAAGTACAAAGTTCAAAGAACGAAGACAATAAAATCCATCAAAATCGTTCAGAAAATGCAAGTTATAAAACCAATCCATAACGAGGAAAGGATCTTGATTCAATCTGGTCCGATCGAACGATACCAAGTATTTCTTAGTCGCGCTCCCCGAAAAGGGAGAATGGGGCACTACAAGAGAAGGACTGGCACTCCTATGAGGAGTCATCCAAGGCATCTGTAGGGCTAAGAGATCGATAAGAAAGAAGGGAGGCCACATAGGCTTTGTCGTAAAGAATGTATTAGTCCACAAGACAATGACTTTCAAACATCTACAACCTAAAAGATAGCCTTCCTTTGTGCGCCTTTCTTGACTTATTTGTTAATTCAATCTCTGCTCTCCCAGTTCATTCAAAGTTTCTGTAAGAAAGTTCACTCCTTTTAGGAATATGGCTCGCCCTACGAGCTCTTCATTGGCAACTCGTGTCTCGTTCATTTATTTGCTTATGAACTCGGTGCTTCTTTAAAAGAGAAGCGAGATCCATTTACACATCAACCGTGCCCCCTTCATTTTCTTCGATCATAAAGCCTCATAATCCCTTTCTTTGTCTTTCATCTTCGGGTCACGTTCTTTCTAATTTTTACAAAATAAAAAAGGAAGTGATAGGGCTTGGATTCATATGAATGCAGGATACGCATTCAGATCCAAAGTATGCTAGAAATAAATTTGCTTAAAAATTCATTAAGTATTAGAGTTTGGAGGTTTATAGGCTCGCTCATGAATTCGCATTTGTATATATTAGGTTTTGCCTTCATGTGGGAAATTGGAGTTCCAAGCGAGAGTGCATGAGACAAGTAGAGTTTCACAATGGTTTGATATTATTTAGTTTAGAATGAACCTTTTATATTGAGCAATTCTATCTATTGGCATTCAATCACATAATTCATTGGCAGCTGCATAAATTACTACAATATGTTTTTTCAATTGGAAGTGATGAATATTGTGGTTGTTTGGACACTCAAGTTCCAGTCCTTTCACGTATACTTGACTTTCTTTGCTCGCCGCATGCGCCTTTAATCCATGTCGTTCCCAGTTTAGCTAGCCGGGTCTTTCTTTGATTACTGCAAGTTTATCTTTTTTGAGTGAATACGTTCGCTTCATTTTAATTATTCAGTATTAGCATTCTTCTTCCTTGTTAAGGGGTTACACTCAATAGTCAATCCTTCTTTTTCTGCATGTCGCTCCACAAGCAAGTAATGCAAATCTATATTGCAAGAGATTAGTTCACTCAGGCCAATGGTAGTGTGTAACTTGTCGAAAACTGAATGAGAGCAAAGGTGAATACATATCTCCAAGCAAGGAAGATCTTAGAAATTAGTTGTTATTCGATAGTAGTTAACTAGTTGCTTACTTGAACAAACAAATTGGTTTTTGTTTTAAATCTAAAATATCCACAAGTAGATTTAGCCAATTTTATTTCTATCCATTACCTTGGGCTCTGACAAGCAGCCCAAGTCAACAAAGCATTATTGTCCAAGCTAGAATGAAAGATTATTATGAATGACTCAGTTCTTTCGGCTCAAGTTCTCCAGAGTATATATATAAAGGACCCTTAGTCAAACGTCACTCACAAAGTGACTACAACAGTATATATATCGCTAGATCACTCCCTATGACTATTCACTTAGAAGGTCATATTTTGTATATTAAATTCTACATTCCAATATCAGAACTTTCGATAAGGATAAATTGTCGAAGCCCCGTAAGCCCACGAATCTACTGGTCCTCTAGACCAATGATCCTAAAGTTGACATATAAGGGTACGAATTCGAACATCTAAGGATAGAACGAACGATAGGGCTATGGGTATGTCACCTTCCACTTCATCGAGAAAAATTCTATTAGAATTATTGTCCTTTACTTACTGAAAAATTTAAGAATACAAAAAATAAAATTTAAACAATATTACCGGCCTCTGGGGAAGTCGTGCACGAAGCACTGCCCTAAGAGTTTATTCGGGATCTGTGTACAGACGTTCCCGAAGCTCCTAGTGGTAAAACCCCCACACTACCGGTATCTCGTTGCCGCACACGACTTGGAGAGAATGACTAGGACTTAGCTCTGCCCAGAGCTTGGAGATGAAGATCGCACAGAACAGAATTTTGACAGAGGTTTCATAAAGAAGTTTTTCTGATACCATTTGCAAAGAACACAACCGAATATATAATGCAGTTGTGTAACGGTCAGAATTAATTTACGATTAATTCAGCCGTTACAAGAGAATTAAACGAATGAACCTGGACACACACACAAAAAAACGGTCCAAAACATTTGTAACGTTCAGAATAAATTCCAACGTTAAGAAAGAATTAAATGAAAGAAAGCAGAGGAGCAAAAAGATTTTTAGGGTCCCAGCCCGAACCCGAAGAGGAAATTGGATCGGCATTCGGCGCCCGCAGATGTGGGCGCGTACCCGTACCCGTTACGCGCGCCGAACCGAACCGAGCCGAGCCGGGCCAGGCGGCGGCGGCGGCGGCGGCGCGCGCGTGTGGCCCAAGGGGTTCCCCACACAACAACTTAATAGAGCAAAGGAGAGAAACTAATATATGTACATAGGAAGGCTTTGCCCCATCCGATGTGGGACTAAAGAAAGGGAGAGGAATTGAACTTTTGCAAGAAACAAAACTAAAACCAACAATCCCCCCCCCAAAAGGTCAATTTCCGAAACAGAGATAAGAGTGAAGTAAATAGAAAGAGAGAGCATCTGGGCAGTAAAATACTATGCATAGATGAGATGGACTACAGCCTTGAATCTCACGTAGTGACTATTGCCTTAATCTGAAGAAGTGCTTGATGGACTATGCCTTGCATCAGACTTCTTGAACCAGATTTAGAAAAATAGCACACATAGTATGCTAGAGGTCCTTGGTCTATCGGGTGGCACTTTTAAATGGCCATGCGCACTTTCCACATTCATGAGAGTTGTCTGGGATCGCCCTGTCCCATAGTCGCGGCCTTCACGACCTCTCATATAGGTAAGTCCTTAATGGTTGGTGATATGAATCAACCTAGCATTACAGCTTGGACCTATTAAGAGTTTAAACTCATCCTAACCATATCACACAGGAACACTGTCACCATAGGGATGGGGAGTCATTGTACACATGTACAGCCTCTTGGACTTTATTTTAATGAGACTTTTAATCTTGAGTCAGTGTTCCATAAAGTCACCTAAGTTCAGCTTGTTTCTACCCATTGAACCGGCTTCTTGGGATCTCCAGTCAGACTCGGTTGGGTTGCCACTGCTGGTGACTAACTTATGGGCTTAACCCCATCCACCTCGATGATTCTAGGATCAAAGTCCTAGACAGACCCTTCGTCAAGTGATCTGCAAGGTTCTTTTCTGACTTTATATAGTCAAGAACCACATATTTGCCTAGTAGGCTTTTTATTGACTTGAAGCGCAGCTGCAGGTGCCTGTTCATCTTTTAGCATTCACAGAATCATGCTTTAGTAGTTCAATAACAGATTTATTATCACAATTTATAGAAATTGCAGGAACATGACTAAGAGAAACAGGTATATGCATAATAAGATTTTTAAGCCATTCAGCTTCAGTGCAAGTTGTATCTAAAGCTATCATTTCAGAGTCCATTATACTCCTAGCTATGATAGTTTGCTTACAAGAGCTCCAGGAGATCGCAGCTCCTCCTAGAGTAAATACATATCCAGTAGTAGATTTTATATCATGTGAGTCGGTTACCCAGTTTGCATCTGAATAACCTTCTATGATATCAGGGTGCCTAGTAAAATGAAGTTTGTAGTCTAGGGTGCCCTTGAGATATCTAAATACCCTATCCAAGGCAGTCCAATGTGACTGATTTGGGTTACTGGTATATCTGCTTAGTCTTCCAATAGCAAATGCAATATCAGATCTTGTCCTGTTTGTTATATACATGAGGGAGCCTATCATCTGTGAATATTTATGTTGTTCCAAAGGTGGTCCTTCATTCTTTTTCAGTACAATACTGCTGTCATAAGGAGTAAGGACAGGTTTCTTATCAAATAACTCAAATCTTTTTAGCATTTTTTTAATTGAATGTGCTAAAGATAGAGTATAACCCTCTTTTTCTTTGGTCACTTGCATTCCTAAAATTAGGTTGGCTTCTCCTAGGTCTTTCATATCAAACTGGCTAGATAAATAGTTCTTTGTAATATTTATCAATTCCAGTGATGAACCTAGTATAAGGATGTCATCTACATACAAGCATAAAATGACACAACATTTACATGTACCTTTAGAGTATATACATTTGTCATACTCATTTGACAAGAAACCATATTCACAAATTACTTTGTCAAATTTATTGTGCCATTGTTTGGGAGCTTGTTTCAAGCCATAGAGGGATTTTACTAGTCTGCAAACTTTCTTTTCTTGACCTTTAGCAATGAAACCTTCAGGTTGGTTCATATAAAGTTCTTCCTCTAGATCTCCATTCAAAAATGCTGTCTTTACATCCATTTGATGGATTAGCATATCATGAATGGATGCTAAGGCCAAGAGAGTTCTAATGGAAGTGATCCTAGCTACAGGAGAGTAGGTATCAAAATAATCTAACCCTTTCTTCTGGGTAAAACCCTTGGCAACTAGTCTAGCTTTGTATTTCTCTATAGTACCATCTGCTCTGAGTTTCTTCTTGAAAATCCACTTACAACCTATTGGTTTATTTCCTAAAGGTAGATCTGTTAGAAACCAAGTGTTATTCTCCATGATGGAGTTGTATTCACTGTTAATGGCTTCTTTCCAGAAGGGAGCATCAGAAGAAGACATTGCTTCTTCATAAGTTGAGGGATCACCCTCTATCAAAAAGGTGAAGAATCCTTCTCCTAAATTTTTCTCAATCCTATTCCTTTTACTCCGTCTTGGTTCTAAGTCTTGTTCAGATTGAGAGCTAGGTATTTGGACATGAGAACTAGTAGAGGGTATGGAGAAAGAGATTGAACTTCTATCCTTAAAGGAAAATATGTTTTCAAAGTAAACTGCATTTCTTGCTTCTATAATGGTATTGTTAGAGATTTTATTTACTTCTGAGTGAGTCACTAGAAATCTATTGGCATAGCTGTCTAAGGCATATCCTATGAAAACAGCGTCTACAATCTTGGGACCAATCTTCCTCTTTTTAGGTTCGGGAATTCCGACTTTAGCAAGGCATCCCCATACTCTAAGGTAATTAATCCTATGTGCTCTACCTTTCCACAGCTCATAGGGAGTCTTATCTTTTGTCTTACTAGGAATCCTATTAAGAATGTAACAGGCAGTTAAAAGGGCTTCTCCCCACAAGTTATCAGGAGCACCAGAGTTGAGAAGCATGGCATTCACCATATCTAACAGAGTGCGGTTCTTGCGTTCAGCAACTCCATTAGACTGAGGTGAATAAGGAGCTGTTACCTCATGAATTATTCCATGTTCTTCACAGAAGTTAATCATTTCGTTTGAGGTATATTCTCCACCACGATCAGATCTAAGGATCTTAATCTTCCTTTCTAATTGGTTCTCAGCTTCAGATTTGTAGACCTTAAATCTATCTAGAACTTCATCTTTGGTTTTGAGAAGGTAGATATAACAATACTTTGAATAATCATCTATAAACGTAACAAAGTATTTTCTACCGCCTCTGGTCAAAATCATATTTGAGTCACATACATCACTATGGATAAGTTCTAGAAGGTCAGAATTTCTTTCTACAGATTTGAATGGTAATATAGTGTGTTTGGCTTGAACACAAATCTCACATTTGTGTTTATCATCTATTGGAGTCTTGGGAATAAGATCTAAGGTCATCATCCTTTTAATAGAACCTAGGTTCACATGACCTAGTCTGCCATGCCAAACATTTAAAGATTCTATATTAGAGACAATGATAGAACCATCAGACATTTTATTCATTGTACTTAAAATAAAAAGACCGTCTTTTACAAAGCCTTTTCCTATAAAAGAGTCATGCTTAGAAAAAACTACTTTATTTGCCTCCATTACAATTTTGTATCCTGAGGCTACAAGAAGGGATCCACTAACTAGGTTTCTCTTGACAGACGGCACATGAAGAACATCATGAAGAGTTAAGATTTTTTCTGATGTCATCTTCAGGTTAACTTTTTCTCTTCCAATAATTTGTGCCGTTGAGCCATCTCCTAGGGTCACACCTCCTCCACTTGATTCCTGATAGTTTAAAAAACAGGAGCGATCAAACGAAACGTGAACATTAGCTCCAGAATCCAACCACCAATCATCAGAATGGTAAGAGAGGTTAATAAGGGGTTGAAAGCTTACAGACCTGAAGGAACTCGAAGAACCTTTGTGAAGCATGTTCGCTTCTGGTCTAACTGAGCCCTTTCCTTTGTAGGAGGTCTGGACAGCTTCCTTCTTCCTATGGTAGCAGTTGGTGGCCATATGGTTTGTTTTACCACACACAAAACAAAACCTCTTCTGATCCTGAGTCTGACTGAAGTTTCTAAGTTTTTGGTTTTGGTGATGATGGTTCTGGTGGTTAGGCTGAAAGTTTTTCTTCTTCTTGAAGAAATTCTTTTTGGATTTATAAGGAAACTTAGACTTAGGTTTTCCTTGGCCTTCTACAAGGTTTACTTTAGCTTTAGATTCAGTCTTAGGCTTAGACCTCAATCTAATTTGTTCTTCGGTTCTAATTTTCTTTAGGACTTGATTGTAGGTAAGTTCTCCTTGTGTATGGATAAGATCCTTAGCCATATCAGACCAAGAGGGAGGTAGCTTGTCTATTAGGCATGCTATTTTATGTTCATTGGAGAAAGATGTCCCTTTGGCTTGAATATGTCTAAGGTATTCTTGGAATTCATGGAGCTGGTCATTCATTGGTTTGTCATCTACCATGAAATACCTATTAAAGGTTGAAGAATTAAACCTTTCTATTCCGGCATCATCACAGCCGTATTCATCTTCCAAGGCTTTCCAGAGTTCTTTAGCGCTCTTGTATTCAAAAAATATATCATACAAGGATTCAGATAATGCGCTTAGAATTCTATGAAAACAGTGGAAGTCTATCTCTTTAGGGGTTCTTGGTTTCGATGAGGTGGACACTCCTATGTCAGACTCAGTTTCATCAGAATCATTTGTGATGGGTGTGGACCCATCAATGGCAGAAATAAGTCCTAAGGTCGTGAGCCAAAATTTTATTTGACTCTGCCATCTCTTGAAGTATGGGCCATCAAACTTAGCAGGTTTTGCAGTAGAGGATTCCTCCTTACCAGTCATGATTGCAGTCTGAAAAATATAAATTTATTTAATCACAGTGTCTAAGATAATAGTTTAGGTGGTCTTTGCTAATCAATCTTAAAATCTTTAGTTTTTCAAGTGTTGATCAACTCAGGTTAGCTGTAGGGGCCGGTTCCCAGCTAGCGGTGGTCCGAAGACTCTTAAATACCGTGTCGCTTAGGGTTGTTTACACCCGGTTGACAGAAGGACCCTTTCGGCTTGTGCCCGAGTTTGTCTCTACTTTGAAACTTTAGATTTGAAGATTTTATTTGCAATTTCCCTTTTACTAAACTATTTTCTTTTTGGTCCTAGATTGCTTTCAAAAATACTAAGTGATTAAAATGAAGCAAATTGTATGTTACAACTGAAAGAATTTTTTGTGATCAAAAATTACAATTGACAAAATTATAGTAAGCAATTGACAGTATAGTAAGCAATTAGATAAGTAAACAAATAAATCAATTGAGGATTTGAAACAAATTGCTACAGTGACTGTTAACTTGAATTTTGTAGAAAAAATTGCTAGAGTAACTATCAACAAATTGCTAGAAGTAGCTATAAAATAAAATTTGTTAGAAGTAAAATTGCTACAGTAACAAATTTATAGAAAATTTCTACTGTTAATTTGAATTTGCCACAGTAACTATCTTTAGTACGAGAAACGAAATCAACTTGTTAGATTTGTACAGTAACTAAAAATATCTAGAAAATTAATTGTCACAGTAACTAAATCAATAGAAATCAAGTTGTTACAGTAACTTGTTTACAAGAACCGAAATCAACTTAGATTGTAACAGTAACTAAAGATGTCTAGAAAATTAATTGTCACAGTAACTAAATCAATAGAAATCAAGTTGTTACAGTAACTTGTTTACAAGAACCGAAATCAACTTAGATTGTAACAGTAACTAAAGATGTCTAGAAAATTAATTATGACAGTAACAATTCTAACAGTAGCTACTTAGAGATAATCAATTGTAACAAACGAATAAACTCTTAGATTGTTAGAATTATTGTCCTTTACTTACTGAAAAATTTAAGAATACAAAAAATAAAATTTAAACAATGTTACCGGCCTCTGGGGAAGTCGTGCACGAAGCACTGCCCTAAGAGTTTATTCGGGATCTGTGTACAGACGTTCCCGAAGCTCCTAGTGGTAAAACCCCCGCACTACCGGTATCTCGTTGCCGCACACGACTTGGAGAGAATGACTAGGACTTAGCTCTGCCCAGAGCTTGGAGATGAAGATCGCACAGAACAGAATTTTGACAGAGGTTTCGTAAAGAAGTTTTTCTGATACCATTTGCAAAGAACACAACCGAATATATAATGCAGTTGTGTAACGGTCAGAATTAATTTACGATTAATTCAGCCGTTACAAGAGAATTAAACGAATGAACCTGGACACACACAAAAAAAAAACGGTCCAAAACATTTGTAACGTTCAGAATAAATTCCAACGTTAAGAAAGAAAGCAGAGGAGCAAAAAGATTTTTAGGGTCCCAGCCCGAACCCGAAGAGGAAATCGGATCGGCATTCGGCGCCCGCACCCGTTACGCGCGCCGAACCGGGCCGGGCCGGGCGGCGGCGGCGGCGCGCGCGTGTGGCCCAAGGGGTTCCCCACACAACAACTTAATAGAGCAAAGGAGAGAAACTAATATATGTACATAGGAAGGCTTTGCCCCATCCGATGTGGGACTAAAGAAAGGGAGAGAAATTGAACTTTTGCAAGAAACAAAACTAAAACCAACAAATTCTATATTAAAGTAGTTCATGGAGATCATGTTAAAGTTCCTACCACATCGCTAGAATTCTAAGTTTTTGTGAGGGTTGAGGATTTATATTATTTTCACACATCCCCGCGAGTCCAATTAAGGCCAATTTCATGAGATGACAACTAGATAAGGTAACAATATAATTCTTTCTTTTAAATATGTTTAAAATGTGCATTAGAGGAGATCAGATATTGGGTTAACTGGTTTGATATCTTGTTAAATTTTTTTGGTACTACACTACAACTTGAGTTTTTGGAAGGGTTGAAGGGTAATAATATATATTATTTTAACCCATTACAAAACCCTATCCCTCCACTATTATAGTTTTTATTACATAAAGCCAAAAATATAGGGAGAAAAAACAAATATTGCCACATTTAACAGCTCCTGAACACTTGGAAAATCATACCTCCACATGGTCAGGGATCTTTGGACATCTTCAAGTGGCTTGAGATCTTCCACATGACAACTTGGGAAGAGCTCATAACTTAAGCACCATTAGTACCAACTAACGCTTAATTAATCATGCCCAAACAGCACCAATGGCTCCACAAGATCTCATGAATATCTTCAATAATTATGCACATATATGTAATTTGCTTCACCAGTGCCAATCACCACATCCCAACAATGTGCTTTCAAGTCAAAGGACTCCCAAAGTACAAGACGCCTATTCCTAGGCTCCAAGTTCGTGTGCACAAATGCGAACCAAGTATTAATTCTATGTGGAGGTGGCAGGCTTTTTTGCTTATGTTCCCTCCCTTATGAGCTTGCAAGCTAAGCATTTGTTGTTATTTATATCGTCTTAAAGTCCAAACCTACCTTTTGCCAATTAATGCATGAAGATCTTGATATGTGTGTCCTTGACCATTTAATGATATGTGCCTATCATTTGAGTTAGTTAAAGCCAGTGTTCTACCTAAATTTTATATATATATATATATATATATATATATATATAAAAGCTCTTCACCATTCTAAACTCATTCCCCTACTACCTTCACAGTGATCACACTACTCCCTCCTTTTCGTCTCTGTGTGTTTCGGCTCTTCTCGCTTCGCTTGGTCAACTATCAGCTCGTGTTCGTATTCGTGCTCGTGCTTGTGCTCGTGTTTGCAAATTTCATGATTGGTCATGCTTCAGAGGTTGGTTTGGTTGAGTACACTCTCCTTCTTTGATGATCTTTACTGGCTAACTATGAGGTGCAAGTTGTTGTGTTTGCATGATCCATATTAGTTTTGGTTTGGTACAATTTTTCTTTTTCTTTTTCTTTCAACAGAATCAGCATCACAATAGGCATATTGCTTGAATGATTGCATGCAGCTAGCTCTTATATATATATATTTTTTTTTTTTTTATAGTTGGATTTTTGCGGTATGTATTGTTGATGCAGTACACTCCCATCTGTATAAATATTTCTCTCTCGACATAGAGCAAAACTAATTGGGTTGGTATACTCCGCTACAAATTTGATCTATTTTGGACGTAAATATACCGTTAGGATTATGTTTGGCCGTTGCTTCCCATTTTGCACGATGCGCCAAAATGAGCAGTCGGAAAGAGTCCCGTTCGTTTATGATACAATAGCAATAGCATAGTTTACAGTATCGGCGTGATACCGATCCGATACAGTAGATATCGATGTAATTTGGCATGTCCCGATCTGATACCGATAATTGACCGATATCGATATTGGAGATTTCTTTTCCAGTCAATTTAGTAAAAAAAAAAATTGCACGAAGAAGACCAATTAGCAATGTTATAAAAATATAATAAGGTTATAAAAGCATGTAAAACAAAAACAAAAAAATTATCTATTGCGGGTAAACTAATTGGTATTGACAAAAGTGACTATTATTTTATTCAATTTTAAACTATTAAGAAACAATATAGAAAATACTTAAAATTATATCTAAATGTAAAAAAAAAAATTCTAAAATTTTAATAATTTATTAATAATAATTTGATTTTCGATACAGAAAAATTTGATAATCGGATTCGAAATCGCTAATATTGTCGATACCGATTTCGATGAATCTTGGCTAATATGCTACTTAGGATATGAGTTCCACAGATAAAAGTCAAAACATCCAATATTGCATATATAAATGTTATTATATTTCTTATCGTAGCTAATCAAGTCAATTTGACTAAAATTTTATTTATTGTAATTCAAAATAATTCTTGCACCAATGTACAAGTTGGTTATGTACGCATGATGAATATTGAATCTATCTTGTTTGTTGGTTATGGCAACTGGTGACATGAAGTCACGTACGGGTGAGCAATTGTCGATTTTTAACCGAAAATCGAATCGAACCGGACCGAAATTGAAATTCGGTTCGATTTTTAATCAACCGATTCGGATTTCGGTTTTATCATTTGATTAATTTCGGTTATCGGATCGGTTTTCGGTTTTTGATTCCGAAATCCGAACCGAACCGAAAACCGAATCACTACATTATAAAAGAAAAAAAATCGGTTTTTATGAATTTGGTATACACTCACCACTTGGTTAAAATTAGTTTATTGTTATTTTTGGTACACAATTTTGGTTTTTCTCAGTTAAGTTTTTTTTTCGGTTTTTATGAATTTGGTATAACTCACCACTTGGACCTAAAAAACTGAACCGACCGAGAACCGAACCGATTTAATTCGGTTCGATTTTTTTCGGTCTTTACAAATTCGGTTCGTTTTTCGATTTTGTAAAAATTAATTTTTGGTTCAATCGATTTTTGAATATTTGATTCGATTTGAACTGATTCGAACCGATGCTTACCCCTAAAGTCATGAAGTGTTTCCTACGTTGAAGAAGTCCTCTAGTCGTCACCAACTTTTTAACTTTTAATTAATATTGTTTGATGAGATCTCGGAGAGGTGGTAGTAAGAAAAATACCAAAACACCGTGACATCAAGTAATGATTAGTTCATAAATGGAAAGTGAACATCTACTACAATGAGCGAACATATGTCACAAGCTTTGGACATCATACGCCCAAATATGATTCCACTTGATAATAATTGTATCATGAATTTGAAGAAGCCGAGGACTTGGATCCAAGAGGATTATTGTTAAGATCCAAGTGTGATCCAATCGATTAGTTAATAATCAAATTTGAGTGTCTTTTGTGGTTACCGAAAAGAGATATAAGACTCCGGCTGGATGGTAGAAGATTAGTGAATCGAACCATGGAAACGTATTATTTCTTCCATTTATATTTTGTGGGAGTTGGAGGACAGTGGGTCCAAAGACACCTCGTACGTTATGCCGGAAAGTCAAAAATAAAATTAAAAAAATTGACTAGTCAATCGGTCAACGGTCAGCGACTTGTTTCATCTTCTTCTTGTTCATGTGTGCATGGTTTATGGCATTATGCATTGGTTCACGAAAATGAAAGAAAATAAAATTAAATCTTTGAAAAGTGAATACTTGGGATGGAAAATTGAATCCTTGAGATGGATTAGAGAACAATTTTTCATCCCAATTTATTTTTCTTTGAGATTTTTTTTTTTTTTTCTTTGATATCCAAACAAAGAAAAAGAATTACTTTTCTTTTCCAGATGTTTTGATTCTGGAAACCAAGCATGTCCACTAGTACCAACAAAATGGCAAAAATTGTTTTAGAAATAGGTTACTTTAATTTGTGTACTCACGGTGTGAGGCTAATTTTGTGCCATAGATTTCTTTCTTTTACACCTACGTTGTGTTTGATTGCAAGATTAAAAATATATAAAAAAATAAATTTATTTTCCGAAATTATTTTTTACTTGGAAAAAATTCTATGAAATTTTGAAAAATTTAATATTGACGTTGTTTGATTGTAATTATTTTCTTATAAAAAATCAAATAAATCTTTATGAAAAATTTAATTCAAGTGTTTGATTGTCATTATTTTTCACGAAAATATTTATTTTTTATGTTAAATTATATTTTCATATAGGTTGGACCAGTTTTATTTTTCATTATTCTAGAAAAAAAAATATAAAATAATATATTTTTGAAAAATAATTTCATGAAAAATATAAACTATCAAACAATACCTGTTGGTGAAAATTTTGTGATAAAAATATTTTTCATAAAAAAAAGTCAAATTAAACAAAGCCTTAATTTGTTTTTCCTATAGAGATTTTGGATTGGCTCTTGATCATACTTAGACAACACTGTAGTTAAAATAATCAGCAGAACAACATCAAATATTATAGGGACAAAGTATGAAGAGATGATCACAACTTCTCCCAAAGCTAGATTACAAAGAGAACAGCCATTGCCATTGCCATCCTCTCTTCTCTCATCCAATCATTCTCTTATGCAAAAGCTCTAGTAATAGTCTAATAATGCAATTACATACTCTCTAGTAAGTATTGTAAGGTTTGTTAGAACATGTGATCACATTCAACAAAACTAATTGAGCTCTAGGCTCTTTCCTAAGAACTAGAAACTACTGTACAAAACCTATTTTTCAAAGCCATAATCTATTTGAAGAAAAAAAAATAGGTATTGCTAACATATGGTTGCCAAGCTTTTCCAAGCCAAATGGAATACTAAAGAGGGACAACTAGGGGTGAGCATTATTTGGTTTTGGACCGAGGATAGAACCGGACCGAATCAAATATTGGTTTGGTTTAAACGATCAGTTAGATTTCTACTTTTAAATTATTATTTGGTTTCGATTTTGATTTCGATTTTGGATTTCGATTTCAATTCAAAATCAAAAATATCATATTTTATGATTAAAATTTTTGTATAAAAATAACAATTCTTTATATGTCATAAAGCCAAATACTACTTAACGGAGATTATTAAATTTATGTAATTCTTAACTCTCATGAAGAGCACTACTTATAGCAATAATTCTACCAAGAGTTAAGCCTCCTAAACATTTGTCACTAACGAAATCATCATCATTGTGGTCATCAAGTCTTTGTCTATCATAATAGTATCAATTGACTATGGAGTATAAGATAGCTCCATAAAAAAAAAATTAATTTAATTTTGTGAGACCCGTACTTCCTAAAGTAGTCTACCATCGATCGTAAACTAATTTTTTTTTAACAAAAGATCAAATGTATGAAGAAATTTTTTTTTAATTATCCAATGTATGAAAAAGAAAATCTAAAATTATAATTTTTTGAAACTATAGAGTCTCATATCTAAAATTTGGACTATGCTATAACTATAACCAAATGCCTACAACTCTCTTACAACCGTCACGTGGCGGCTACGTGGTGATCGTCCATTGGAGGAGGGGGAAGAGGTGGGATCTGGTGGCTGTTCGGATGGTCGTCACGTAGCAGGAACTCCACGTAGCAGTCGTTCATTGAAAGGAGAGATGGAGCCGGATGTGACCCACATAGCAGGAGGGAGAGAGGGTTGTAAGAAGGTTGTAAGTATTTGGCAGTAAACTTAGCATTATTGCTAAAATTTATGTCATTGAAGATCCGCTCAAAATAACCAAACAGTACAATGATACACTTTTGCATTGTTATATTTTGCAATAGTAAATTGTACTCATCTTTACGATACATACTTATGCCAAAGATATCTTGGCTCAGAGGTGAATGAACCCTTTACTCAAATGTCGAGGGACTTAAGAAATCTCCAAAAATATTATTGGAGATAATGTTAGTTATTGTAATCTGAGATATTGATATTGTTAGGATAGGTAATGAGTATATCTTTTCCATTTATACTCTTTCATGGTATCAGAGCAGGATTCCAAATCTTGAAATTTTTTTTTTTTTTTTTATCTTCCTTCGTCTAGTTCATTATCTGCTTCTCCTACGCAATGAGTGAATCAGACACAGACACTCTCAATCTCACCTCATCATTGAACGCCGCTCGTCAGGCCACATCCACGCGTCCCATCGATCCTACATTTCCGTTCTACCTTCATCCTTCGGATCATCCGGACTTGCAAATATGCCTTGTGGCCTTGAAGGGCAATAATTATCAGGAGTGGACAACTGCCATGAGGAGCGCTTTCAAGGCTAAGCGGAAGCTCGGCTTCATCGACGGTCGACTACTTCAACTGGACGTCAACTCCGAAGCTATCGACGATTGGTGGAGCGTCAACTTGATGCTTATTAGTTGGATCGTTCAATCCATTGATCCACTCATGTGCACTTCGATCTCCTATCCCGAGACGGTTCTTGAATTATGGGATGATTTGCTTTAGCGATTCTCGGTTGGTAACGGACCAAGAATCTTGCAAATTTGATCCGACATCGCCAATTGTCGCCAAGGAGGATAATTTGTTGCATCCTACTACGACTCTTTGAAGAAATTATGGGATGAGTTATTGACTTACGTCCCGCCTAAGGTTTGCCATTGCGGACACTGCTCTTACGATCTCACCACTCAGATTCGTATTGAGCAAGACGAGGAGCGTCTCCACCAGTTTCTATTGGGCCTCGATGACACCTTTGGCACTTTTCGCTCTGGCCTCATGGCTTAAGAACCCCTCCCATCTCTCAATCAGATTTATGAGCGTGCAGTTCAAGAAGAGAGTCACAGAACTCTAATGAAGGATCGCGAATCCAAGACGGACGTTGTGGCCTTCGCTGCTCAGTCCAAACCAGTTGAGTTTCATTTTTCTGACAATCTCCGCCCACAATGCATCCATTGTGGTCGTCTCGGTCACGACGTGACCAAGTGCTATCGTCTCCACGAATTTCCCGAAGGCTGGGCCGGTTCCTCGTCCCTCCGGTCGTGGCTCCTTCGACCGGTCAACACCTCATTCGTCCAGTGCTGGACGAGGCTGTGAGCGTAGCTTTACTGGGTCTACTGGCGTCGCTAACGCTGCCCAACAACATTCCAATAGTCGTTCAATTGGCTCATTGACAGACCAAGACAAGGCTGCATTTGGTCCGATGCTCAATCATGAACAGTGGAAAACAGTTATGCAGATGTATCAATCCTTGAACACTCCTTCTGGCAACTCCTATGACCCGTCTGGTACGTATTGTTCATGGATTTTAGACACAGGCGCATCTCTACACATGACCAAAAATTAGGATCTTTTCCAGAATCTTGTTTCGATCAATCCGGTTGCTATCAAACTGCCTGATAATCGTTTAGCTACTGTTGTTCAAGAAGGATCCTTAGTTTTTTTTCGCAACCATTAAGATTGATCATGTTCTATATATTCCTTGTCTTGACTACAATTTGATCTCCTTTGCTCAGTTAGCTATAAACACTCAATGTGTTGTTACTTTAACGGATAAATTGTGTGTTATTCAGGAACACATTTCAAGGACGGTGATTGGTGTAGGTGAGCAACGGGGTGGAGTCTACTGGCTATGCAATTTCTCATCTGCTCGAACATGTCACGCCTCTGCCTCTGCCTCGTCTTCTGTTGTTTCTGCTTATCTCTGGCTACAATGATTGGGTCATCCTTCTTCATCTGCGATATCATCGTTACCTGTTATTCAGCATTCCATTAGCTTTAGTGAACCTTCTGATATTTGCTTTAAGGCTAAACAAACTTGTGTTTCTTTTCCTATAAGTTATAATAAAGCATATGATTTGTTTCAGTTTATTCATTGTGATGTCTGGGGTCCCTATAGTACCCCCTCCTCTTGTGGAGCATTTTATTTTTTGACAATTTTGGATGATTACTCTAGAGCTACATGGATTTATTTGATGTCTTCTAAGTCTGGCGTTGCTGCCTTGATCAATTAATTTTGTGCAATGGTTCAGACTCAGTTTCATAAGAAGGTTCAGCATTTTCAGTCCGACAACGGAACTGAGTTTCTACGTCTAAAGATTATTTTGCTGACCACGTTATTCTTTTTGAAACATCATGCGTGTATACGCCTTAGCAGAATGGGCGTGTTGAACGCAAGCATCATCATCTTCTCAATGTGGCTAGAGCACTACGTTTTCAGCATTCTCTTCCTCTTCAGTTTTGGGGAGAATGCGTTCTTACAGCTTGTTACTTGATCAATAGAACTCCCACTCCACTTCTACAAAACAAGACTCCCTACCAACTCATGTTTGGCCATGAACCGACATATTCCTATCTCATGGTGTTTGGTTGCCTATGCTTTGCTTTGCGTCTACCCCGGTCCAAGGACAAGTTTGCTGCTCGTAGTCAAAAATATATTTTTTTTGGGTATCCAGTTGGTAAGCGTAGTTGGCGCTTGTTTAATCTCGAGACCAAAAAGGTCTTATACTCCAGAGACGTCGTCTTCTATGAGGATGTGTTCCCTTTTCAGACACCATCAGGGCCGACGTCACAGCCTGCGCCGCCTCCTCATCCGGCGGTATTTGATGTCCTGGACTCGTCTCCCATCATCAGAGGGAGCAGCAGCCCATATCGGTCAGCCTCGCCAGTGCACGGCCCCGACCACTTATCTTCCGTCGACAGGGGGAGCAGCAGCTCATCTAGGTTGTCCCCGCCAGAGCACGGTCGCGACCATTTGCCTCCAGTCGACAAGGGGAGCTATCCCGTGGCTGAAGTCCGATGGGGCACCAGGTCTCGACAGCCTTCTGTCTTGCTCCGTGATTATGTCTGCAATACAGTTCTTCACGAACCCCAACCCCCACCATCACCGGCCTCAAGTAAACCATATCCCATAGCTGCATATGTTTCTTGTGCTCGGTTCTCTAACCATCACACCAAGTATTTAGCCGTTGTAATCGCAGGACACGAACCGTCGCATTTTCGGAGGCCGTTAGGCATGCTCACTGGCGTACTGCAATACAGAGTGAGTTAAATGCCCTTGACATAAATCAGACATGGGAGATGACATCATTGCATGTAGGCAAGAAAGCTATTGGCTGTAAGTGGGTCTATCGTATCAAGTACAAATATAATGGAGATATTGAGCGCTACAAAGCTCGTCGCATCGTTTTGGGCAACAAGCAGGTTGAAGGCATTGATTTCAATGAGACCTTTGCTCCAGTTGTGAAGATGGTCACTGTTAGGGCTTTCTCTCTGTAGCTGTCATACGTGGATGGGAGATACATCAGATGGATGTTCATAATGCCTTCCTCCATGGGGACTTGGATGAAGTTGTTTACATGGTACCCCCCCCCCCCCGAGTTACTCGCAGGCTTCTCCAGGATAAGTATGTCGTCTGACAAAATTACTCTATGGCCTACGACAAGCTCCTACGAATTGGTTCTCGAAGCTTGCTGCTGCGCTTCGTCAATTCGGCTTTCAACAGAGCTATGCTGATTATTCTTTATTCATACTACAGTGGCACAATAATGTTCTTCACGTGCTCATATATGTGGATGATTTGATTATTACGGGCAACCATCATTCTGTTATATCAGCTTTCAAGAATTACTTGAGCACTTGTTTCCAAATGAAGGATCTTGGTCTTCTCAAGTACTTTCTTGGTCTAGAAATTGCTCCTAACTCATCAGGCATTTTCGTATCTCAACGAAAATATGCCCTCGAGATTATTGCTGAAGCTGGTCTACTCGGTTTCAAGCCCATTGATTCGCCTATGGACCCTATTCACCAGCTTACATCCGCTTCTGGTCCAAAAATTTTGTGCCCCGATAGCTATAGTCGTCTTGTTGGACGACTCATCTACCTCACAATCACGAGACCGGAATTGAGTTTCGTTGTTCATACCTTGTCTCGGTTTATGAATCAGCCGAAGGAGGACCACTGGACAGCAACTTTACCTGTTCTTCGATATTCGAAGGGGCATCCGGGTCAGGGTTTGCATCTCTCAAGTGCAAGAAGTCTCACACTTACTGTCACGCCCCAATCTCCCGCAAGCTCGATAGTCCCCGCTGAACGTGAATCACCACGTTTACAGCTCTCCCGCAGGACAATCGTTCTCATCGGGACGTGATGCCGTACGAGCCTGGAGTTGCGCTCGTACAAGGCGATGTTGTCAAACACCAAATGTTATCATTGAAACAACCAAGTTGCAGCGGAAGTCAAGTATTGTGTACCAAGCACACAATCAGAGTATACACAGCGAAGCTCACGATAGGGTCCAAATGAGATACCCCGAGTCAATGCCACAAAGGCGATGCCACGGAGACGATGAAATAACTCTTGCTCTTTCTCTAGCCCACAAAGGTACTTACAGTTCATACATCATGTCCCGTATATCCAAGCAGCACCACTACGCCTGTGTACCTGAAATAATGCCCACAAACGTGGGTCAGTACACAACCGTACTGGTGAGCGGGATAACCCACTCGCCTAAGCCGACACTAAGTAAAATAGTGAATGCAAACAGTTATATGGTGATCTTTCTAGTTGAATCCTAGATTCATTTCATGGCATATGAATGACATGTTAAGGAAAGCAGTAAAGCAGTTTAAGCATGCTAGCATTCAATCTCAAACCAAACGACAAGCAGTTTAATATGAAGCCGACCCATCTAACTCAATGTCATCGCTTGCACGATAACATATCGAACCATCAGTCTCGCCTCATTATCCATCCAGAACCAAAGTTTATATATATCCCACTCTCGAGTGCACACTCTTGCCGAGGCAAGGTGGCCGCGCCTACACGATGCACAAACCAACCAAAGTAAAGCAAGTCAACATCTATTCTTATATGAAGTCACTGGCCAAAGGCCATAAAGGACGTTGATCGGACAGATCAAATGCGGTTCTATTCGAAACAGCGCTAAGTAGCTAACCCACCTGAATGGCATCCAACCGCTGGCACCGCGCCCAAGACGCGTTACCCAATTGTCTCCTCCATGGCCGAACGGTCCCGGTGCCCCGGAGCACTCGTTCGAGGAAACCAAACCCTGTGCCACTCAGGTTGTCCGTGACTATGCAGACACGTAGGTATGACGAGAGGATCGAACATTCTCGCCCCACCAAGCGATCCTAGACTCGTTCCATCAATAATCCAACCAACACATCCATAACCATTCTTCCAATATGTCCTTCCAAGAACCCAAATCTCGACCTCAAAACATAGCCCGAGGCATCAAAATATCAAGTGTTTCATAGGCACGAAGCCTCTTCTCAACACAATCCAAATTGGTGCAACACCTATGCTCAAAGCTAACCCATGGCACAATGCCCCAAAAGAGGCACAACACCCTCGCCGATGCAGTTGTTCGGTTTCGAACCACAACTGCTCGCTTTGCAAGACAAAGCGACCAAGTGATACTCGTGCACGGATGTACGCTCGCTCGACCGAATCCCGATATTCTCAATGTTCCCATTGCCTCAATTGTATCATTCCAACTTGTATATTTCGAACCGTCCAAGCATAATCCCAAGTAATCCAATCGATCGCCTCAAATGAATAATCCAGCTATCGTATCCAACTATCCAACGCGTAAACCATTCAAGCCACAAACCTACCAAGCCAACGACGCACACTCTATGCACGCCTCAGTGTAGTGCTTCCCGATGTTTCAGCCCAAGTGTTCAAGCCTTTACGTGTTTCCATATTATTAGGCATGAAGGAGTAGAGGAGAAGGGAAAGAGCCCACTCACAATGATTGATCCCGTTAGGCATCCTGTCCTGCCGATACGGCCAATCCCTTGAACCCGTGGTCCGATGCAAGCGCGATCTACTCAACTGGTATGACCGTGCGAGCAGGCCGTGCTCTACAAATCATCCGACCGATCGGACTAAGGAAGATGGCATTATCATTCCAACTCAGCTATCTCAGTACTGCTCTGAACGAACACCTGATTTCCATCGAACCCGCTAGCCATCTGCACATGAAACAACTCAATCAATACTTATTTCCAAAATCCAACAAATCAAATAGAACCAGCATTTGTTTCATTCAGTCCGACTCAGCGTAACGCTCCGAGCGGTTGCGGGCGTTACATAATATACCACTTAGAATCAGGTTCGTCCACGAACCGTGCTGGTACTCATTTCTTACTAGCATGCCACAATCCAATTCCATAGGTCTGCTCTATGCAACTCTCATATATACTATTTCTGACACAATATCTCGTTCTGCTGAACGCTCGTACAAGTTTCAAATTCCCACATCCTCCTTGCAGCTCAATACGAATTCTTCGTATCGCTTAGTTTTGGATCGTACACATATTTAAGGCGTCCCTAAAATACATGCATTTCAGCCGAGCTTTGCGATAGCGAATTTGGACAAGTTACAAGGGTATCTTTATGTTCGAGGCATCCATATTGCTTTGCTCCCAATTGAACCAAATCACGATTTCCATTCCAACACATTCGCTCGAGAACTATTCTCAATTATGCAGATTTTCCACCGACTCAATCAGTCCGAGTTCCAACTCAATCCATCCAACTATTTCTGAATCCGCACTAGCAACATCTCCAAATATTATCTCGTGCACCGAACGATCAACTCAGAACTGATCTACCCCAGCTATGCGACTTACCCAAATATCAACTTGTTTAGATCAGCTCAGTCCAACACATTTCCTGCCATCTCAATATCTCACAGGGTGAACATCTATATTGAGGTTCGTGTGATCCACGAAGATCTCGCCGCCACGCCAAAGGGATTTGTGTCGCCACGATTTCAACGTGGTCACACTCGCCACAATTCTTAGGTTGCGCATGGAATAGTTCTTCGTGCTGCTTCCACTGCCTCGAAGCAGAGAATATCACCTTCACCTTCCGAATGAGCAAGCTTCCCAGAATAGTTCCGAGACATCTTGTAAATCTGAAGCAAATCTGTCCCTTCCAGTATTCGCAAGGATTTGATCTGAACGAACCGCTGCTTTAACTTCACGAGCTAGTTTCACAGTCGTCAATTCATATGAATGCTATTCCCTTCCAGGGCACGATGAGTCAGAGGCGATGCCATCGATAAAAATCTACGACTCTGAATCTCATCAGTTGACTTAGGCCAATCCCACAATCGCTTCGGTCTTCCGGCTGCTTCTTCAGCTGAAGGCTATCCCAAGGATCTCTCAAATCCAACACTCAGTCAATAAGCCAAATCACATGCTCACATCTGCCCTCGACGCATTCCCAAATACGCCGCCTCAAGGGTCGTTCTATGGGTCTACCATATTCAATCTCTGATCTGACGGGCCAGTCGCTAGGGTCAGCTGTCCCGAAGCTACGTTCGATAATTGTAATCATCACGATGGACAGTTACTATAAACCATGCTATATCTCATCTGAAAATCTGACTCAAATTCCAACCATTCATCCGAGCGAAGTTTCCGAATCCGGGAACCGCGCTCGTTGAAACCTTATTCCATCAATCCGCCGTTCTGTCCTGAATCCATCAAATTTCTGAATTGCATATTCGATTCTCGCACTACAAATTGCAATGATTCTCAAAACCCAAGACTTGCTCCAATTCTTATCCATTTGCTGCGTCCCACAATGCACTTCCAACTTACTCGAGCAGCGCAGTGATTTGTTCCGACGTTGCTATCACATTTAGCTATCTTCAAAAGTCTGTCAGCCACAAATTCTTGCCTTTAGTTGTTGCCTCAATCCGTCCATGTCTTTCGGATAATCCGTCTTACTGTCGTTGCACCATCTTGCCCAAAATTCCATTTCCGCTAAACCTGAGTCAACTTCACGAGCAGCAACATCCAAAATCCTTCAAGTTTGTGTGAATCAATCGCGTTGTCCCTCCAAACCATGATCGTGTTTCTTTGCTCAACCAACAGCTCAAAAGTGTCGCCCAAAATCGTAGTCCATGCTCGCTATCATTCGATTTACCCATCGCTCATTCAAGCGTATCCCAACTGTTCGTTCCGATCTCGTCCAACTCTCAAGTCCAACGATACTTCCATTTGCACCAGTCCGTTCACGATATGCCCAACTCAATATTCGCTTGCTCCATTTTTATTCTTCCCAACACAATCGACTTGCACCAACCAACTTATATTTCTGTTACTCGAGTTCGTTCAGGCAATTCCCATAGATGTCCAACCAAAATATTTCTAATGCCTTGCTCAAAATGTGGTATCCCATATACCACTCCGAATCAAGTCGCTACTCGCATTACAATTTCCTTCACAGATCCAAGATCCGTTCGAACCATCCCTCATGCATAATCCTGCCTTTCCCAACTTACGTCTGACACAAAACTTAGCCAATGCTTGAATTATCCAACTGTTTCTCAACCCGTCTGATACCTTCTCAACACGAGCAATCGTGCAATGATCGTCTTCCAAGTAGTCCAACCCAATACCCAACGGTTTCACACTTTTGTTGTACGAGCAACTCGTTCCAACTTATCCATATATTCCAGAGCCAAACTCAAACATGCTCAACCGATGCGCCGCAGCCAAACTTTCAACTTCTATCCAACACAATCGCTTGACGAGTAACTCGTGCAAGGATCTATCTTCCAATGTTTCTACTCAAAACATGCTGCATAACCAAATCTCGTTAGCCAACCAACTGATCCATTGAGGCAATCAGAACTCCCGAACGACAAGCCAAGCCAACCCAACGAAAGCTCTCAACTTGTTGCACAAATGCAACAACGCCAACCAACTTGCTGCACGAATGCAACAACGCCTAACGAGACTAAGCGATCCTACGAAAACCAACCAAGGCAACCCAACCAAGAAATAAAATACAGCCAAAACCAGCAATAAATAGACTTATTGCATGAAACATCCGATGCGGCACCGAGTAGAGTCAAGAGCTAGACGACACGCGGAAGCTATTTAGAGTTTGTGATGAAGCGAAGGACCAAGTCCGAGAAAATGAACCAGGCGCTCTGATACCAATTTGTCACGCCCCAATCTCCCGCAAGCTCGATAGTCCCCGCTGAACGTGAATCACCACGTTTACAGCTCTCCCGCAGGACAATCGTTCTCATCGGGACGTGATGCCGTACGAGCCTGGAGTTGCGCTCGTACAAGGCGATGTTGTCAAACACCAAATGTTATCATTGAAACAACCAAGTTGCAGCGGAAGTCAAGTATTGTGTACCAAGCACACAATCAGAGTATACACAGCGAAGCTCACGATAGGGTCCAAATGAGATGCCCCGAGTCAATGCCACAAAGGCGATGCCACGGAGACGATGAAATAACTCTTGCTCTTTCTCTAGCCCACAAAGGTACTTACAGTTCATACATCATGTCCCGTATATCCAAGCAGCGCCACTACGCCTGTGTACCTGAAATAATGTCCACAAACGTGGGTCAGTACACAACCGTACTGGTGAGCGGGATAACCCACTCGCCTAAGCCGACACTAAGTAAAATAGTGAATGCAAACAGTTATATGGTGATCTTTCTAGTTGAATCCTAGATTCATTTCATGGCATATGAATGACATGTTAAGGAAAGCAGTAAAGCAGTTTAAGCATGCTAGCATTCAATCTCAAACCAAACGACAAGCAGTTTAATATGAAGCCGACCCATCTAACTCAATGTCATCGCTTGCACGATAACATATCGAACCATCAGTCTCGCCTCATTATCCATCCAGAACCAAAGTTTATATATATCCCACTCTCGAGTGCACACTCTTGCCGAGGCAAGGTGGCCGCGCCTACACGATGCACAAACCAACCAAAGTAAAGCAAGCCAACATCTATTCTTATATGAAGTCACTGGCCAAAGGCCATAAAGGACGTTGATCGGACAGATCAAATGCGGTTCTATTCGAAACAGCGCTAAGTAGCTAACCCACCTGAATCGCATCCAACCGCTGGCACCGCGCCCAAGACGCGTTACCCAATTGTCTCCTCCATGGCCGAACGGTCCCGGTGCCCCGGAGCACTCGTTCGAGGAAACCAAACCCTGTGCCACTCAGGTTGTCCGTGACTATGCAGACACGTAGGTATGACGAGAGGATCGAACATTCTCGCCCCACCAAGCGATCCTAGACTCGTTCCATCAATAATCCAACCAACACATCCATAACCATTCTTCCAATATGTCCTTCCAAGAACCCAAATCTCGACCTCAAAACATAGCCCGAGGCATCAAAATATCAAGTGTTTCATAGGCACGAAGCCTCTTCTCAACACAATCCAAATTGGTGCAACACCTATGCTCAAAGCTAACCCATGGCACAATGCCCCAAAAGAGGCACAACACCCTCGCCGATGCAGTTGTTCGGTTTCGAACCACAACTGCTCGCTTTGCAAGACAAAGCGACCAAGTGATACTCATGCACGGATGCACGCTCGCTCGACCGAATCCCGATATTCTCAATGTTCCCATTGCCTCAATTGTATCATTCCAACTTGTATATTTCGAACCGTCCAAGCATAATCCCAAGTAATCCAATCGATCGCCTCAAATGAATAATCCAGCTATCGTATCCAACTATCCAACGCGTAAACATTCAAGCCACAAACCTACCAAGCCAACGACGCACACTCTATGCACGCCTCAGTGTAGTGCTTCCCGATGTTTCAGCCCAAGTGTTCAAGCCTTTACGTGTTTCCATATTATTAGGCATGAAGGAGTAGAGGAGAAGGGAAAGAGCCCACTCACAATGATTGATCCCGTTAGGCATCCTGTCCTGCCGATACGGCCAATCCCTTGAACCCGTGGTCCGATGCAAGCGCGATCTACTCAACTGGTATGACCGTGCGAGCAGGCCGTGCTCTACAAATCATCCGACCGATCGGACTAAGGAAGATGGCATTATCATTCCAACTCAGCTATCTCAGTACTGCTCTGAACGAACACCTGATTTCCATCGAACCCGCTAGCCATCTGCACATGAAACAACTCAATCAATACTTATTTCCAAAATCCAACAAATCAAATAGAACCAGCATTTGTTTCATTCAGTCCGACTCAGCGTAACGCTCCGAGCGGTTGCGGGCGTTACACTTACGGCCTACTGTGATTTGGACTGGGCTGTCTGCCCTCGCACTCGCCGATCTATGACCAGTTATTTCATTACTCTCGGGCTCTCACCTGTTTCTTGGAAGACCAAGAAGCAATCCATTGTATCTCGGTCCTCTGCAGAAGCCGAATACAGGTCTATGGCCAGCGCGTGTTGTGAGATCTTATGTCTTTGATCGCTCCTACGGTCGCTTGGCGTCTCGCATTCTACTCCGGTTAGACTCTTTTGCGATAGTCAGGCTGCTCTTCACATCGCTGCGAATCATGTCTTTCATGACCGCACCAAGCATATTGAGATCGACTGTCACTTAGTTCGTGACTTAGTCCTTGCAGGCATAGTTGCGACTTCTCATCTTCCTTCTGCGGAGCAACCGACAAACATGTTCACCAAGATGTTAGGTTGTCAACCGTTTAGTAATCTCCTTCCCAAGTTGGTCATTCTTGATCTCCATGTTCCAACTTGAGGGGGAGTATTGGAGATAATGTTAGTTATTGTTATTGGAGATATTGCTATTGTTAGGATATGTAGTGAGTATATATTTTCCATTGTTACTCTTTCTTATCTTTAATTTTTGTCATTCTGTATAAAACTCAGTCATTTGAGGCAGAATAAATACAAGAATAATTTCAATCTTTATCCCATTATTTCACATATCTTGGTTTTGAGTTCCTTCTCTCTTTTTTCTTGCCATAAAGGGAATTTGAGTTTTTTTTTTTTTTTACTTTTATTTGAAAGTAAAAGAGAGAATAGTAAGTAAAGAAATTATTCAGTGGGACGGTTTCACCCACATGACAGTAGTGAGGTATTGCTCTCCTCCAATAGCAACATGATACATCACTTTTGTAATGTCATGTTGCTTGTTTTTTTTGTGATATGTTATAAAGTTATTAGAGGAGTGCAAAATATTTTTAGTGCCACGTGATGAGACCGGTCCACTGAATAATTTCTCGTAAGAGTACTAGCCCGCTGCCGGAGGTGTGGTGGGGACACATTCTACCATTTCCCATCATATATTTGAACTTTAGCATTCAAGATTTTAGCATCGTGGTGTTCTTACAAACAAAATATGTCTGCGTTTAATAAGTTTTTATTAATATTTTCTTTGGTTGAAGCTTGTAAACAAAATATGTCAAAATCTTAGTCGTTTTCAAAAATGTTTCCCAAATACTTCATTACGTTATAAATAAACTGTTTCCATCAAATTAACTATTTGTCGATCGAAGACCAATTGAAGAACCTGTCGTTGTTAAACAATCTGCTTGGCACAAAGGTCACAGCCGTCTCAACACAACAACAAATCAACATTTGTCATTTGAATAGTTGCAACAATTTTTTTTTTATGACATGAAAATGAAGGATAGGATTAGTTAATGACAACTGAACCAACCCTTGCTAATAACTTTGTTTATTCTAAATAAAGATTTTTTTTTTTTTTTTTTTTTACGAATAGTAAATAAAGAATAAATACAAATAACTCTTAAAGTTATGCTGCACAATCTCACATGTATGTGTAGGGGCAAAGTTAGTCATTTCACTCCGTCATGACGAAAAATTTGTAACATAAATTTGGGTTAGTCCTTTTCTTTCTTTCTTTTTAGGATGTGGGGACCGATTTTAAGGAACAAATAGAATATTGTTAGTTAAAAATTTAATAAAATAGATACAACAAATAAGAAATTTTTTAAAAATATATGCATAAAAAGAACATTTGTGGGGACAGCGGACTTCAATCTTGCTTATGTAGTTCTGCCATCACATGCAATTGGGGTTGCTTCTACTTATTTTTGAAAGTTGTGCCGAAAGTTGCTTGGTAACATCAGTTTATTTGTAAGAATAAAATTTAAGTTGTTCGTTTGTATTTTTTGTGACTTTTAACAATAGAAGGGAGGTGGCTTTCAGGAATTAATTTTGTAGTATTTTAAAACTCAACAACAATCCTAAAACAAGTCTAAAAATGTTCATTTACAACAAAATAATTTAGTTCCGAACATTACGTCGAACATCTAGAAAAATAACAAAATAATTTTAAGAAAATTTCAGCCCTCTTAACTAACGTTTTTCTATGGAATTCTTCTACACAGATCGCGGTTGGCAAATGAGAATGAAGACTTTAATTAGGAGAAATCTAAGATTTTTTTTGTAATAATTATGGGTTTTTGTGTAATTAGCAAAATAATTTTGAGTTTTATGAGAAATCGAAATTCAAGAAATAGGTAAGCAAATGAAAATTATTATTTGATACGAGGAAGGTAAAATTGTATTTTTTTTTATTTTTTTTTATTTTTATAAACAACATTAGGATAATAAAATAGATTGATGGTATCAGATACTGTACTACAAAATTGAAGAAAAATACTATAATAGACGAGAGATCGAGAACGAGTTAGTGAAATGCGAGCTACTATACTTTTCAATTTTAGATCTTAAATTATATTTTTTGCATTTTGCTGCTTAGCACCAACTATAACTACATTAATCAAAATCCCAATTTCTGAAATGCATATTTTATGATTTTATGATTAAAAAACAACATTTTGCTTAGCACCAACTATAACTGCATTTATACATATTTTATGATTAAAAATGAGTTCATTTTTGTGTATATTTTTAAAATAATAGTGATGTGTATGTGTGGTAAAGCTCAACTTCGATAATTTGATAACTAGTCCAATTTTGATCCCAACTTTGTAATACAACAAATCTTTGTATAAAAATTATAATTTCTAATATAATTTAACCACGAATTCACTTTAGGTTCAACCAATCAAACTGCAAAAATAGTCCAACCGAATAAACCAAATTGATTATCCGTTCGAATCGATTTCGGTTATAGCTAATTTCAATTCGATTTTAAATTTTTAGTATTTTGACTGTTTCGATTCGATTGAAGCAAAATAAACGGAAAGCTCACCCCTGCCCTTCACATATGGTCGTGCATCTAATAAATGATATGAGAATTGTCTAGTCCTTTTAGATGAAGGTGAACAATGTAGATTAGATTTGGGTTATTAGTTGAACCAAACCAAATCAAACCAAACCAAACCAAACACAAAAAACCCTATTGAGTAAAAATAAACTCTGGCGATTATTATAGCGAGAACAAATCTGTTGTCCAATATTTTATTTTATATTTTTTTTCTCTCATTATTTATTTATTTTTTAATATCGATTGAAAGTCACATTTACTAGAGAGAAAAACAGAAATATAAAATAAATTATATAGGACAGAAATTGGGTTGGAGGTGCTGTTGCTGTGAGGCTGGTCTCCCAAATCTGAACACAGAAAACCGGTTTGCAGAGTACTTTGTTGGGCAATCCAATCCAATCCATCCCATCCCATCATCTCTCTATATATATCCAATCCTATCCATCCCAAAGTAAATTCCTTTCCTTTCCTTTCCTTTCCACCCAAAAAGCATTGTACAAACAAAACACACACACACTCTCTCTCTCTCTCTCTCTGGAGATGCTTTCTTTTCAATTAAGTCCAATAGAAAAAGTGGATTACCACATCAAACAGTTGTACTGATGATGCAATAATGTATTGGCTTAGAGCATCACTAGTAAGGCCATCCCGCATTATAGATTCTAGATTTAAAATATAAGAGCTTATTTTGTAGAATAGTAAATTATATATCTAGTTTTAATTTTTTGATTTGGAGTCGAGCTATAGTTTGATCTTTCAATTTCTAAATTCTAGATTGTAGAAACCTATTTTGTAGAATAGTAAGTCCTAATTTGAAGCCTAACTTTCTATATTCTAAATTTTACATTATTTTTTCTTACATCAGTTTTTGACCACACAATCTTTGAGACCGGAGTTCTCTTTATCATTTTCTAGTATTCTCATACAAACCTAACTCATTCTACATTTCTTTTTTTTTTTTTAATTTTTGGACCCTAAATTGCATTAGAGAGTCCCAACTACTAATGATGCTCTTATTAGAGCATCATTAGTAAGGTCCATCCCACATTCGAGATTCGAGATTTAAAATGTAGGAGCTCATTTGGTAGAATAGTAAGTCCCATTACTACTTCCAATTTCTAGATTTTAGATCTCATCGAACCCATGGGAGCTATAGGTTGGACCTCCCAATTTCTAGACTCTAGATTGTAGGAATCTATATTGTAGAATAGTAAGTTCCAATTTGAAGTACAACTTTCTATATTCTAGATTTTATATTATTTTTTCTCACATCAATCTTTGCCTACACAATCTTTGGGACCGGAGTTCACTTTATCATTTTCTACTATTCTCATACAAATTCAACCCATTCTACATTTACATTTTTTTTTAATAAATTTTTGGATCCGAAATTGTATTGGAGAATCCCAACTACTAATGATGCTCTTATAAATGACAACTATCAAAAGCGATAGATGGATATATAGAAAGAATAGTTTAATATTTAACTATTTACAAGTAGCTCATATTACTATTTACAAGCAATAGATGGACTTCATTTTATTTTTGTTTGCAAACCTATGGTAAGAGAGGACTAAAAAAGAGAAAAAGAAAGGAAGCTAAGATTTGAACTCTCCAAGACCAGTTATTAATCTCATCCGTCCACTACCACTTTGAACTAAAATAGTTATTTGTTAATACCTAATAAATTTTGTATTTTGTATTTTAAATTTAGATTTAGAATTAGAGTTCAGTTCAACAATTTCATGATAAACTAATCATCATTTTCTGACTTCATATCATATAATTTTCAAACTGGTTGACCTTGGTTGTGAAAAGTAACTTTGTAGTTTACTAGGTCTTCTTGTTTGTTTTCGCAAATGTGGTGAGGAATGCAAATACCAAGACACTTTGTTTATTATGTTTTGCATTACTTCTAATTATTATAAAGTAGACATGGTTTACAAAACAAAATGATTATGGGAGTGTGAGTTTGGTCAATAGAACAATGAAGTGGCAGCAAATGAGGGATTGCTGGGCATCCTTCATGAAAATTAATTTTATGCAGTTGTAAATAATTAATTTTATGAAGTTGTAGCTGTAAATGTTGCATTTATGGGCCCCTTTTGCGCCTTGTATAATTATTGTTTTACTAGTGACGTTCATATGCGTAAGAAAATTTTAAATATAAAATTATTAGAAATACCGTCCGCGCTGACAGAGTGCAGAAGCCAAAGCCGATGTGAAGGCCAGCCGTCGATTGAACCGGAAAGAAGACCGGAATCGCACACTCATTCCTAAGTCAGAAGAAAGGGAAGAGACTAAGGAACTGGCTGCGAGCCAAGCCGTAGAAGGTATTGCAAGACAACCGGAAGCAGAAGGTAAAATACGAGGTACTTTATTGCTGAGTCTAACTTGTCGTTCATAGAAATTGAACTCAAATAACCAAGAAAAATAACTCAAATCTTATCCACTTGAGTTAGAATTATTTAGTAACCTACTACAAACAATAAAATATTTTATGTAGTTGTAAAAAAATAATTTAATCTAGTTGTAGATGCAACTATTGCATTTTATGGGCACTTTTCCGCCTTCCATTATTGTTCTACTAGTAACGTGCACATGCATTACTCATATGTAAAAAAAATTGTTAAAAAAATAATAATATGAAATTATTATAACTACCGTCATTCCTAGGAGTCGAATTCAAATAACCAATAAAAATACCTCCCATCTTAACCACTTGAGTTAGAATTGTTTAGTAGCCTACCACAAACAATAAAAGGTACCTCCCAAATATCACCAATATATATGCTTTGTTATATGATTATTTCTTACAACATTCCGAACTCTAAAATAATTTTGGAATAATTTAGTTACCATTTGATATAGAGTGTTTGCTTTTGAAAATATCAAACGCCAAATGCTGGTGAAAGAATCATTTATTGTTGTCATTTGAAATGTAACGTTTGTCATTTTAAATGGAAAAGTTCCGTTCTTGTTTCTCTTCCATCATAAATTATAATTTAGTACTTCATCCGAAGGGAACGTTAGATGCCCATAAACAAAAAAGTAATGTTAGGGAGACACCAATATATGATCAAATTTGTTGACCACATGATGTGGTAACCTATCATTAATCTAGTTGGTTCCTCTCTTAATAACTAAAATGAGACCACAACATTAAATGTTATGAACATATAGATCGGCACGTCATGTGGTCATCAAATGAAACAAATCTAAACAATGTTGTGTCATGTTTTTAATATAAAAAATACTGCAGGAAATAGATATTTATTTTCGCTTTTGTTCTAGTAAGTAAACACAATTACAACAAAATAACCACCGGAAGTGGTGTAAATGCTACAACAAATATTGTAGTATATAATAACGCTCACAGGCAATCAAACCATCGAAACAATCCATAAACTACACCATAATGTTACTAAAGTTTTACAAGAAATATCTACCTCCAACCTAAAAAGTTAATCCTAAAAACCACAAACATAGATAATTAAAAAAGTACCTGATTAGTTTTCACGGATGGAAACATAACCTTTCTGGATGGATGAATTCGATACTTACGGGTCCCTTCCATTTAATGTTGAGAGTTAAAAAAATATTTGGTTAGTTACCATCCTTGTATTGGACTTCTCTCTATCATCTTTACTTCTTCCAAAATAATGTCCATATTTCTTATTGGGTCTCTCCACTACTTTTTTTTTTATGTCCAAAATAACTTAGGACTATAAAATAGATGCATGAATGAGTATTTTATTATTAAATATTAAGTTATATATTAACCATACCCTAATATAAGATTGCAAAGTAATATATCAAATCCACTATCCTCTAGCATTAATTCTTGAATCTCTTATTCTCCCCACAACAGAAACTCGTATATTCATATGATACATATATACAAAGCAATCTTTTTCAAGTTCAAAATTTTTATGACGATGTTGAGACATTTAGAAGATCGAAGCAAACAGGTTATATACCTAACAATTAGACAATATATAAACGAAAAAAAAAAGAAAAAGAAAAAGCAAATATAGGTTCATGGGTGCGGATAATTTGTCATGTGATTTGATAACCAAAATCTAGTGGGCCCACAAAAAAAAAAAATTTGAATAGTAATGGTCACTTTGTACATGCGACTTTTTTTTTATTACCAACAATAGATACAGGATAAAAAAGAGCAATTACTCCCCCACCCAATAAATACAAAGAGAGCATCATAGATTCACTACAATCAATACTCTACACATCCACACAGTAAACATGCAAAATCAAAAATTTACAGGAACCTCCCTGCAAACGTCCCGATCCCTCGACCAGGTGTCTGGAAACCCGACAAACTCCTACTACTACTCTCTCTCTCCATATATATATATATATATATATATTCCTCTCCTCCGCTCTAATGTCGCCGAATTATTCATTCGTCACGCAACTTTTCCCGAATAAAACGAGAGGACGTGAAGGGGGAGGGGGAGGAGAAGAAGAGTACAGCTGCCATTAATGGCGGAGATCGAGATCTCCCAAAAGCAAACCCTAATCCTAGGTGCAAGTACATGTACCTATACAATGCTCTAGAGTGGGGACTAGAGAGAGAGAGAGAGTGAGAGAGGAGAGAAGAAACACTAACCCTAGCTTTGTCTTTCTCTAGGACTGGCAAGACAGCTGTCGGTTCCTGTCGACAGGATCTCGGCTGGGCCATCAAAACTCTAAGCTTTCTCTCTCCAGAAGCAGAGGTCGCTAGTTCTCGGTGGGCGGGACGCCGCTTGTGTCGGTTCGCTCGTGCGGCGCTGCTGCTGATGCCAGAGCGCGCGGATCTCGAAGCGAGGAGGGAGGAGGGGTTTGCTGTTATAATTGCGTGCGGTTAGGGTCTGCTTCTTGTTCGCTCGCTCGATCTTCTCGTGGATTTCTCTATGGAATTCGAGGTAAAAATGGGAAGTTCCATGCCTTTTCTGTTGCGACTTTGGAGCATTTGTGGGGATTTTTCTTTTTCTGATTATTGGTAAAGGTGCGATTTTGGAATCAGGGGAGGGTTTCTTAGTAAGGAAGTTTCTATGGGACAAGAAATTGGTTGGAGATTTCGGAGTATGGTAATATCGGTTAAAATTGGAAATTTTGATGGCTTTCCAAATTGGGGGGTTTTGGATTTGTTTTCTTTTTGGTACCGTGATTTATTTGGAACCGTGGACTAATATGACTAAACATATTTCTATAGATGAATTTTTTGATTATGCCATGGTTAGGTATTTTTCATTAGTAAAAAAATGGGAAAAGGAGCGATCATTGTAGTGGTATTTAGGATCCTGCCATGGTAGCGTTTCCAAGCAGCTAATTTTCTATTCCGCCTAGATTTGGTATGATTCTCTTTGGTGGAAAAAAAATTGATTAGGTTTATTTTGTAATGGTTTCTTGTACCCCCCTATGGGGTAGTTTGGTACTGAAGATCTTTTGGTTTAAATTTAGAAACAAATATTCTTTTCGTATTATTTGGGATTCTTTTGGTGATTTCTCATCATCTATAATTAATTGCATTTGTATTCAATGATCGATGCATTTTCTTTCAATTGAGAGCCAACTCTCTGTTTCTGACAAGTTGAAATTTTGTCCTTCTCCAATTCTGTCAGAAAGGTCGATTCTGCGAGTACCGACAGTGGAGACTACATTGGCACACAACTTCCGTGGCCTTGAATCAACAAACTTCAACTGATTCTTATGGCGTCTGCAAGTGCTTCTTCAATGGTGATTGATTGGCATGTTAGTTTTCTCCAGTAAATAAACATGCAGGGTGTCAGCGAGGAGGAAGAAGTCTTCTTCGACTCGCATAGTTGTATAGAAAGTCCGCCAAGCTGTGCATCGCCTGATAGCAGTGTCGACAAGGAGCAAGAACTAGAGTTTAGAGAACTTGATTCCGAGTTCTGGAGAAAGGATTTGAAGAGTGTTCGTGAGAGGCGTAACAGATTCTTATATGGCATGGGGTTCGACGAGTTTGTGGCTTCTTCAGAAGCCAGAGAAGCTACATGTGATCAGCCAGCAAAGGATGAGGCTTTGGAAAGAGTTACGGATAGCAGCGGTGCTGCATTGGATACTTTATCCGCTCCTGGTGTTGATGAGAACCAGAGGGACCAAGTTTGTTGCATAAGGGATCTTGATAGTGGAAAGAAGTTTGTCATTCATGACCTTGGGCATGATGGTTTATTCAGCATGCTCAGAGAACTTGGCTCGAATAAACTGATTTCGCTGCATGAGTTCGAAGGACTCCTTGGTCTCTCTCGTTCGATTCAGAAATTTATGCGGAAAGAAGCTGCGCCTTCTGTAGGAAAGCATGATATAGGCACTGATGGAAGGAAAACGAGATCGAGAAGCTGGTGGAAGAAGTTCATGGCAAAGAGGCCTTTTGCGGGAACTTGTAAGAGTGATGCTTCTGTTAAAAATTCTGTACCAAGCACAATGAGAGCAAAAGTCCTGCAGCATAAGAAAAGATGCTTGGAGTTCACTGCACTTTATATGGGACAAGAAATCCAAGCACACGACGGTTTAATTAGGACTATGAAATTCAGTCCTTCGGGTTGTTATATCGGAAGTGGTGGCGAAGATTGCATTGTTCGCATTTGGCAGGTTAGGGAAGCAGAAACCTCTTGTACATGTACTAATGCAGATGGGTTATCTGAATTTGTTGACAAGGTGAAAGACCAAAAGTTGATTATTGGACGAAAAGGTTTAGACTCCACACCTATTGTTATTCCAAGGAAGGTTTTCAAGATTGATGAGACTCCTCTGCAAGAACTTCGTGGGCATAGCAGTGGTATTTTGGATCTGTCGTGGTCCAGTTCTGAAGTGAGTACTTTGCAGCCTTCTCCAGTGCATGTGTCATATTTCTATTAAGTTCCCTAATTAATGGTTTTGAAATGACTGTTTGCTTCTGACACTGTAGCTAGATGTAACTTCATATTCAAATTGATGTATGCCCTTGTGAATATTAGCAACTTGCCTGGAATTAAGATGAAATAATTTGGTTGCTGTTTCTGGTTTCTATCGCTTTTCTCATAAATTAATATGGTGTTTGCAATTGATGGATGCAGTATCTTCTTACATCATCCATGGACAAAACTGTTCGCATGTGGAAAGTTGGTTGTGATGGATGCCTTAAAGTTTTTCAACACAATGACTATGGTAAGTATTAGAATGGTTTCTGTATATGTCTGTTGCATGATATAGTTACTTTCTTAATTGGAAGAAGTTAGAAACTACAACGTATACTGTGTAATAATTGTCACAATGAACTTTGTATACAAGGATCTTCTTTGCATCCATATGTAGCCTTGGTAGGTAACAGGGTGAGTATTTCCTTAGCAGTTTGATTAGTCTGAAACCTACTTCTTTTGCAGTTCTGCTTGTTCTGTTTTGGACTTTAGACTAGTTACATTTGTTGTGGATATAGATTGGTATACTGTGAACCTCCTATTTAGTTTAAATTTGAATAGTAGTCACACTTGTATGTTTCTGCTTCTATAACGTTAATAGAAAATGTGTTTTCCTTATTGATAGAATATACCTGAATATTTCTTGGTTTTTCTTTCGTTGTGTGATAAACAGTAACATGTGTCCAGTTCAATCCTGTCGATGATAACTACTTCATCAGTGGTTCCTTAGATGGAAAAGTTCGTATATGGGGTGTTTCAGAGACACATGTAGTTGATTGGGCTGATATACGAGATATTGTGACGGCTGTATGCTACCGACCTGATGGAGAGGTTTCCCTTCAACTCCATTACACTATCCATTTACTTTTTTCTCTTTTGTCGTCAATTAACCTTATTACACCAAGATTACTAACTATAGTCCTATTATTTCAACAAGGATTTATTTATGTAGGATGTATTCCATCATGATAACTATCTGCTATCCATTGTGTTTCAACAGGGCTTTGTTGTTGGTTCTCTTGCAGGAAACTGTCGTATTTATAGTTACTCAGGTACAAACGGAATTGATGTGTATCACAGTTTTTGCAAGCTCTTATTTTCTTTCTATCGCTTTTGTCTAAAAATTTCTAGCCCAGAATTACTGCAGACAAGTTGTTAGTTGAGTACTTGTGTTATATGTGAGCCCTTTATTTATCTTTGTCTAATTCTTTAACTGAATTGCAGGCAATGTCATGCAGATGGATGCACAATTTTGTGTTCAACGTCAAAAGAAGTCTTCTGCCAAACCGATCACTGGATTGCAGGTCTGCCATCTGAAGCTGTATTAGCTGTAAATGTCATCATAAATGTCACTATTGCTAACTCACTTATTACAATTATATCACAGTTTTCCCCTGAAGATTCTCAAAAGGTTGTGATCACGTCAGCTGACTCCAAAGTTCGAATCTTTGATGGGACTGATGTCATCCACAAATATAGAGGTGGAGCTTGATCTGACTTTCAGCTTTTGTAGAGTTAGGTTGGAATTGAACTGTTGTGTGTGTGTGTGTATAAACTTAGAAGTTGTGCATTATGTCATATTACACACATATTTCTTAACTTTGTGCCATTGTAGAGTTTTCTTAGGTTGATTCTCTACGAAACAGTAAAATCATTGATGTAAAACCCAGTAAAATTAGTGATGCGATCTCTTAAGCGAACATTGTCCTAGCCTTTGACTTGGATCATTCAAAATTCTTTTTTTCTAATACCCTTATGTATTGCAAGGTACTTTTTGTTTGGTGGGTAGCTTTTCTGTAACCAAGTTACCAAATTCTGAAAATAGGTTTTCTGTCATGTTTTCTGCTTGCATTTAGTGTTCCACCATTGTACCATCTCTTTCTCCGCATGTTTTCCACTAGGAAGATCGATCCTCTATTATTTTATCACCTTCATTTGTGGTAGACTAGAAATGGGTGGGAGAAAATAAATAAATAATCTGATTCACAGAAATCATACTTCTAGAATAACTAACATCGGAATTATGCTCAAGTGGGAACAACCATGTATATATTAGATATAAAGGTGATATTAAGGGGTTCTATAGACAATTTAGGTTGAACATTTTTATCATGACGGCATATTCCATGCCTGACACTTCTTGGGTGTTTCCTAAATTTGATTAAATTTTTATTAATGGTGCTTTTGGGCATATTCTAGATACTCTGGTGTTTATTTATCTTTGCTTCATAGGAAACCTAATATTAATGTATTGTATCAACTATAATTAATGTGGGACTTTATGGAAGGTCAACCTATATCACAACACAAGAAGCCATTTAAAAGTATGGAAGGTCAATGCATATCCATTATCATCAGTAAGGAATAGACTGGTGATATTGTCCAAAATCACTTCTTCATTATCCCTGTAGATAAAATTATGTTTCTCATCTGTATGTTTGCTGCATTATGTTATGCATTTTTAGGGTGCACTCTGTTGATTGATGTGTCGTTTCATGTCTGCCCCTTTTGCTACATAGCTTATAACGTCATTTGAGCTATATTATCTGTGTTGAGTGGCTACTACATGCATAATTTACATACTATAGAAGTGAAGCCTAATGACATCGAAATTTACATTAATTGTTAATTTATGGAAGAACTTGCATTATACATTCATTTGGTTTTGTCGTATTGTAGGTGTTGTATTAAATATGTTGGGTTAGATGAATTTGTGTGATTTTATTCATTTTGACATTGTAAGCTGCTTGTTGCCTACATTACAATAGGAGATGATGCATTTTAGTGAGGGACTTAGAAGAGTAAAAATTAGGGTTTATGTGATGGGTCCAAATAACAAAGTGAATGAAATATTAATAATGAAGTGGTTGAGGAGAGTAATCAGAAGAGATTATCCTTGAAGGAGAAACGAATAATTAAGCTTTGGCTTGGAGTTTTGGAATGGTTTTTCTTTGCTGGTCCATTAATATACAGGAAATAAGTATCTATCTATCTATCTATCTATCTATCTATCTATCTATCTAGTTCTTGCTATTAAAGGAAAGATCGAATAAAGTACCTGTAGGATCCACTATAAATGGCGTCCCAGTGCCAAAAGACTCTCTGGCTTATACAGGGTATTTGGAGGGTCAAGATTACTGTAGCCTTACCCCTATATGTGGAGACTTTCTGCTACTTGATTCCTTTTTCTCATGATGCAAGCGTTGCCTTGTGTACCAGACTACCAGGAACTAGGAACCAATATAAAGAAGAAATGTAGTGTTGTCGTTCCAATAAGAAAAAAAATGTCAGTTGAAGTCTGACTCGTCCACAATTAAAAACTTGTTCAGTTTGACCACAAACCTACTTTGAAGAGGATAAAGCTGAGTTATATTAAAAGTGTGATTTGCTCAAATAGGAGTTTTATAATGGTTGTTTTCTCTTTTCTTGGTCCATTGATGTATAGGGTATGTCTGGTTTATACAATTACAGATACGAGTCATATAAACCCAATATAGTTGCTTGCAGGATCTACGAAAAGGAAATAAAGTTGCGGCAATTCAAATAAGAAAAAGAATGTTGGAGTAAGACTCAGCCAGAACCAATACGATCCAATAGAGTAGTAGCTGCAGGATTTATGACAAGTAAATAAAGTAGCTGCAATTCCAAGAAGTAATTTCTGTTTACGACTCAGCTAGATCCAAACATCTATAAAAAAAACTTTTGTTTGATTATGCTGATTTATCGATAGATATTGTGTTTTACCGAACACAAGGGAACAAGAGGATAACCGATACAAAGTAATCGGGGCAGTGAACTTTATCTTAAACAAGAAAGATTTATACTTATATGGTATACCTGATTAACTATACAGTATTCTGAAGTTGTGTTCGACAAGCATATACATTTTAAAAAAGGGTTGGAGACCTGAAACCTCTCCCTTTGGTGGTGAATGTGGTCTTCTTCACTCTTCAGACCCAACAATTGCAAGAAGTTGGGGAGAGGAGTTATTTCCCTCCTTGGACAAAGCCATGAATGACTTGTGCAGATTTCTAAGCTAAGGAGCTTTGCCTCCACATTGGAGCGACCCCATTTTAACTATATGCTCCTTATATTTGATCTTATCTAAGATGCTCCTTATTTTATAACTAATACAAGGTTTGAAGTGTGAACACAAGTCAAGATCAAAGTGAAAATTCTTGTATCAGCTTTCCATCATAGCAAAATTGATCAACTGTGTTTCTAAGTAGGTCGTAAATAAAATTAATCATATAAAATATAACAAATCAAGAATTAATCTGCATCAGCAAAGACGGGCACTAGCATGCTAGTTAGCAAGAGGAGATAGGGCAAAAGAGTCCATGAAGGCGAAGATATCGAATTGTGCCAAAAGCATGTCTAGAGATAACCCTGCTAGCAAGAAAGGTTGTAATCACAAAGAAAAGACATGCCTCAAGGACAAAAATGAGCACTCTAAGGATCAGAATCCCAAGAAAAAGGAAGAACTCACTTGTCAACTGGCTAGACAAATTGCATGCCTCAGATCACAGCTCTACTTTGGAAGTATCTTGAAAGTGAAAGAAAACCATAAGAATGCACCAGTACAATCTTATTTGAGTTTTCAAAAGAATGTAGAGAAATATATGGAGTTCTAATGGAATATAGAGATTGCCTTATAGGTGTGCCATGATGCAGGTTTTGTGGAGGATCTAGATGTATGCAACCCTACCCCTACATGAGTGAGTTTGTTTTCCTCACCGTTAGATTGTCTATGGAGCATAAGAGGACTCCATAAAGTATTTGACAAAGTTTTTATGAACTGTTGTCGCCCAGATGTACCCTTAATGTTGGTTCCAAATTCCTAGTTAAGACACTTATGAGCATGAGAGGGTCATGACATACACCTAGGTAGCTAGTTGGTTAGTAGGTAGAACTATCTTTTGGTTATGCAATTTAAGCTCATGTAACAAGGGAGCACCCTCCAAGTTCCTCTAGCCTATAAAGAGTATATACGAGGAGGTGATATGATACAATCTGATATAGAGAATTTCATTGATCTTTATGACACATTAAGCCCAAAGAGTAAAGGAATGACAATCCCAACCACACAAGCACCAAGCCTCTACCATCATGCTTAGTGACAAATCTTGTCACCCCTTAGAAACGGAGCAACAAAGGGGCGTCCTTGTGCCATGAGGCTCCAACTACTATAGTCTCTTGTAGGATCGAGATGTACTCACCCGTTTACCCCCTTTTTTGGAGAGGCTATTTCCACAAAAATGGTAAGCTTCTACATTGTATATTTGTATCAAACGATGCCTTCATTTAGTGAAAGAAAGATAATGAATTAAACACGTAAACCTTTTATGATTGACGATATGCACCTTGTTTGGAAGTGTTGTAAAGGTGGTCATCATCTGCCCACTCATGGCAACAAAATAATTTTTTATCTGTTTACTTACTTTTCTCTAGGTAAGTTAATTATCGAATGCTTATCTATCTATCTATCTATACTATATAATATGAAAAGTTTAGGCTTACCGTGGAAATTTTTGTTCCAAATATACCCTTGCTTAATATTTATTAATTAAAATGGTCATTAAAGTTAAGAGAGACGGGTAGATAATTTAGAAAACGAGGGATAACTAGGTAATAAATATATAAGAATCTAAAGCATTAATTATTTGTTGAGTGTTGAGAGAAAACATGGTGTTATTATGTCAAATTGCATGTCATTTATGTTTCAATGAGTCAAAGCAATAAAGTTTTCATGCGTTGTAGTCTTTTTTCCCCATAAAATTCTCCATGTCCCAATGACAATAAAGTCTTATGGCCTTACCCTTCAAATGCAATTATTTTCAATAGAGAAGGAACAAAAAGAACAAAATATGGATCCCGAATCTCTTGACACTCCAAAAAGAAAGCACACAGAGAAATAGTTACATGAAGAATATGGTAACTGGCATTACCATATTCTAATTGAAATACGTGCAATGCACGTGCATGTAGACAAGTTTAAAAAATAAGTCTTTCGTTGTTCATTAATTGCTTGTGTTTCTATTTAAGTTTAGTGGTATTTTTTTAATTTGCATAATGTGACCCGGTTTACATTGTTTAATTGCTTAGAGGATTTTTTGTTACTTGTTTGTCATGATTTTACACTTCTAAAAATTTCAGCATTTCATTTTTTTTTTTTTTTGCTTTTATCAAAAAGAAATCCTATGCAGTCTAGGCCCCACCTTGGTGGCTAGACCTTACGTCCCTGCATAGCAACTTTCTGGTTCTTGCATCTTTCACAGCTGACTTTTGCTAGTATATATCTTGCCATAAGAAAGGCTAGTAAAATAATAGTGTAGCACACTTCAGTTAGAGACTAGAGTTTGTTTATGCCTCATTTTCTATTTCATCATCATGAAACAAACTTCGTTGATTGATCATGCTCAACGTGGCATGCACGGCCAAAACCGTAAAAAGAAAAAAAAAACTTTTGAACTTGAAGTATTTAAAGCACACAGAGTCAATTCAGACACAAGAACAAAGCCTCCTTCCCGAATTTTATGTTGGTCAGGAACTTGCAGGATTAGTGGTACTATGTATTTTGTTTGAATAGATAGAATATCTAAGTAAGGCTTGCAAAATCATACAAAATATCTCGAGAGAGAAGAAGCTTTGAACGCATGACTGACCAGGAACAACCTGCGGATTAGCCCTTCACCATTCTCCTTGTGATTCTAGTTTAATGGTCTACCATGAACTGAAATTTTCATGTCTAACAATAGCATGTTTACCTTTTATGCACCATGATATGCAATCACATTTTAATTTCTTATATATGATATATGGCCAAACTTGACGAAATTCAGTTGCAGTTATACCTTTCATTTTCAACCTGCGACATAGGTAAAAGGAGTACTAGTTTCTTCATGCTCTTATATTTATATGTAGTTAAGGTATAGCTTATTGACCTACATTTGTCATGGTGATAGTTCTTGATCTAAAACAACATTTCACTAGTCTTTCTTCGATTGGTACCCTTACATCATATTGTCTATGGCAAACCTAGATCTCATGGTTATTCTATGTGCTTGTTAAGAGGTTCATATGTTTTATATTCGTACAAGATTCTTTTTGTGCTTGAAAATCTTCCATTTCCTTTTACATATCATAATGGAGTCAACATTGATGTACTGTGTTGGTGTAATGGAGTTAGTAACTCGTGTCGTGTATGATTCAGGTTGCCGGAGGACAAAAAGCCAATCATCTGCATCATTTACTGCTGATGGGAGATATATTGTCTCTATTGGTGAGGACTCAAATGTTTACATCTGGAACTACAATGGTAGTCCATCATCCAAATGTCCCAATCCAACGAGATCTATACGCTCGTGTGAGCACTTCTTTTCAGAAGGTGTATCAGTTGTAATACCATGGAAAGGTATGGATCATAGACAGTCAAGCTTAAACAACTATGGACTTCACATTCCCTCACAGCCACTCAAAATTCTAGAGCCTTCTACCTGGCTCTGGGATTCAGATTTTCGTTCTTTTGGGGCATGGCTCTTTGCAGACAGCATATTGGGGGGACCTGCTACATGGCCGGAGGAGAAACTTCCAATTTCACCTCCCCATTCCTCACGACATGACGATCTACGTCGCCAGCATGGCAATCTCCAGTATCATATGCATCCAAACTATCAGCAGCTCACATGTCTCTCTACTTCATGGAGCCTGGTGATTGTAACGGCAAGTCGCAATGGATCCATTAGGACTTTCTATAACTATGGATTGCCTGTTAGGTTGTGACAAGACGAGGCTGATCTTCAAAGATCAAAAGGTTCATCCCGCATTTCCACTGCTAGGTATGCCTGTTTCCAATTGTGCGGTCCCTAGTAAAACTGCGAGTTCTGGTTGTTATGGCCTTGTACCCTATTTTGATAGGGTGGTGGTATCTTCTTCATTGTTTCCATGCTACCTATCTGGCAACAGGATGGGCACACCAGTGGTGTTTTTTCTTGCCATTTAGGTCGGCAGTACATGAAAGTACACTTAGCATCTATTAAAGGGTTAAAGATGGATGAGAAATAAAAGTTGGTAGAAGTATATAGAATACAGGAAAGAGAGAACAGGTACATTTAAGAAAGAAAGAAAAATTTTGTATGCTTATTTGATGTTAACATTTCAGTGACATGAAATTTTCAGTTCAAAAGGGTGTTCAGTTTGTTACTCTTTGTGGGATCGCACAAAATTTTAGTCTAAAGTGTATTTATTACTCTGTGATTCAGTTGTGTTCTCTCTTACACTAGAATACTGCGATTGCAAGACACCGCGAGTACTCAGTCTCATCCTGTAACTATTGCTGCTGTTTCTAAATATAGCCGATGTTATATGCCTTCATCTGTAGTATATGTGGGGATCTTGAGGTTCTGTGCTGGGTGCTCGGCTACACTGCTGATTCTTTAGATATATACTTCATGAACCTCACCTAGGTCTAGATGTGAGGTGGGCTAGACCCAGGCTGATTGGATCACATTTGACCAGTTTTGAGGGGGTTTGGGTTGGGCCGGGCCAGCCTAGTCTTGTGCACCGGTTTGAGACCAAAACCCCAAAATCAGACTGGCCTGAACCCCAATCTGATCGGGTCCGGAACACGACCGGTCGTAGAAAAAAAAAAAGATTGGAACGGCATTGGTTGGACTATTTAAAAAAGTTGATAGTAGAAAATAAGAAAAACAATTAACAAAAATAAAAACGTTTTAGTGATTTTTATTTACTTGAGAAATTTTAATTTTTTTTCAGAAAAGCTGATGAGTGAAAGTAAAAAAAATTCACTTTGATTCTCAAGTCTTTTCATGTCCAACTTGTTCATGTCCATTTTTTTTTAAATTTTGATGATGGTTTTCGTTATCTTCAAATTTTCAAAAGGAGAACAAAGTGAGACGACCGTGCCGGGAGCTTTCATAGGAATGGATTTTACTCTGCAAGACTTCATCAGTTCATTCTTCAGCTTCTATAGTGTCATCTATAGTATGAGCTTGAAAGTCCAGTTCATTGACGTAGGCACTTTGATCTCTTAAGTGTTGAGTATATTTTATCGCATGATTTCAATCTTAAACGCAAATGTAGACTTCCAAAAATTATGGTAGTATCATGCTTCTCATTTTGATTAGTATTTTTGAACCTGCACTAAAACAAGATTTAGATACTACTATTGAAACTAAGACCATTAAAAGATCACATGACAAAGAAGAAAGAATAAGATAAAAAAATTCATATACTTTCAACCACTATATAATTAAAAAATAAAATTCAGAACCGTCATCATCTTCACCATAGGAGTTCAAATACTGCAAAAATTCTTATTTTGTGAGTGAATAATATTTTTGTTTCTTCTTTTGTAGTCTTAGTATGAGATAACTTAGGACTTAAACTAGAAATGTTACTAACTTGAACGGTTGAATAGGTCGGTTCGTCATAACTTTTTCTTCAAATAGACTAATTAGAACATCTAAACATTTTTTTTACTACTTAGCTCAATGTTCATATTTTATGAAAATCATCTAACTATATATTTACACCATATAATTTTATTTTATGATCCAAAATTGCAGCCAAACAATATAAAAAATAAATATTTAGGCCAATATTTTATATAAAAAATTCTTCCATTTTAGTAACAATGTAATCAAAATCGGAAACACGTCTATATTTTATAAATAAATAAGAAATATTAATGATCTATGTTAAAACTAAATGAGAAGTTGGATAAAAATCTCGGATAAAATACATGTATTATTGTAAAACAATTCTAAAAATTCGAAAATTGATGAAGCAACTAACCAACCATTCTTAGTCATTTGGTAATCACTACTTGAATTTGTATTATTGTAGTGTTTAATAACACCTTTATTCAATACATGATTTCAATATCAAATAGGTATAATTTCATCTATGTGGTGTATCCTTAACATATCTACTAAATTTTAAACCATATTGTGCACAAAACCTTTTAAACTCTTGTTGCTTACTTAGTGAAGTGTTTAAATTAATTAAAAATGTACTAATATTTTTTAAATTTGTCTGAAAATATTGAAGGTATTCTTATAAAATTGAATTAATAACATGAGAAACACATCTTATATATAAAAGTCGTCTTTGTAATATAGGAAAATTTTGCGATTTCAAAATATTGATACAAAAAGTATTATAACTAGCATTATCAAAAGAAATTTAAAATTTTTATGAATATCATATTTACGTAAAACTTGTAAGATTGCTCTGCATATTGTACTTCCAGTATGGAGACATTCTAACGATTTTAAACAAAGAAATTCGATTTTATAAAAGTCATTTTGCATCTAAATAAGTCATGATACAAATAAAAAGATAATTTGTTTACAAGTCCATAAATCCGAAGTTATAAAAAAATTAACTCATATTTGCAAAATTTTGTTTCAAAGCTTACTTTTCTTTTTCAAATAATTTAAAAGCTTCCGCTCAAGTAGTAGATCTATAAACTTTTGTAAAACAAGAATTTAATGTTCTACTTGCATAGTAATAATAATCTTGACTCTCATCAAATGTGAACGGTTGTTTATCAAAAATAATATAATTTGTTATGTTAGTTTTATTACGAGTAGACGAATAAGTAAATGATTCTAATGAAGATCCTTGAGCATTGATGATTAATTATGTTTATCTAGCATCAATTGTGTAATTACCATAACAAATTTCATAATGTCTCTTTAAAGTTTTCATGCCTTTTTTTTTTTAATTTAAAGATTTTTTTTACATTGGGCAGCTCTGGATATTGGTTTATATGTATTGTGATATAAGATTTCTTCTTCTTCTTCTTCTTCTTCTTCTTTTTCTATTCTATCATTTTGACATATTTTAGTAAAATAATCGCAATAAATTGATCTTGTTCTACTTGGAACAAAACTACTAATACTTTAATTTTGAGGAGGTGATATTTGTATCGATGGTTGTTCGTTTTCTAATTGATCAACATAATATTTACAATCAAAATTATTATAAACAATGATCCGGAAGACTACTAAAGTTTTGGTTAAACCAATACCAGCATTATAATCCATAATATATATATATATATATATATATATATATATATATATATATATATATATATATATATATGAATTAATTAGTTTTAAATATAAAAGTTGAATACTTATATAATATAATATAAAAATACTTAAACCTAAACTTAATTTTCTCCAAAGATGCAACTTGGTAGTAGTGGTTGATCAAGTTGAAGCCTACAAATTCTGATTCTTAGAATTCTTGTAATTTTTTTGGCACTTCAGTTTCTTAAAAACAGCTAATTTATTACCCAGAACACAAGATTAATTGAAAATATTAGAAAAGAGGGAAGAAAATTTGTTGTGATAAATTTGGATAAAGTAATCCCTATTTATAGAAATTATTCGGATGCCAAATGACCACAATACTATTGGAATATAACTGTTATAAAGGTATTGTGGTCATTAAACATCCTTAATTAATGTTTATAAATGACTAAATTATTGGATACTTTGTTAAAAAAAAAAACATAACACTAGGCGCCCTTATATTATGGTCCCCCTCTCCCACCAACGCGCGCGCGCGCACACACACACACACACACAAGGTTTTATATGGTGAGACCTACAGGGAGGGCCGAACCGAGCCTGGACCGATTCGTAGGCTGGGCCGAGTAAGACATCATGTAACATTCTCTACCAGAAAATCCTAATTAAAATACTAATAAGTTATGAAACAAGAAAAAGTAGTAGTGTGATTCAAGATTACCGAGATGATGTTCCTAGATATGTAACTAATAACAAAGACTTATAAATTATATATGGTACTCTATATAACTAAAAAGATTATTGAATGAATTTTAGACATTTGTTATGGTAAATTTGGGTAAACTAATCTATATTTATAGGAATTATTCGGATGCAAAATGACCACAATATTCTTGGAATATAGTTATTATAGGTTATTATGGTCATTAAATAACCTTGATTAACATTTATAAATGACTAAATTATAGGGGTATTTTCGTAAAAATATCCACCAATAAGACCAAACGTCATTATATAAGTAGGGGGGGGGGGGGGGGGGGGCGCTAAAGGTTATATGGTGAGACCCACAAGGAGAGCCGAACCGGGTCTAGACTGATCCGCTGACTGGGTCGGTGAGGCCTCATGTAGCATTCTCTACTGAAAATTCCTAATTAAAATACTAATAAATTATGAAACAAGAAAAAGTGGTAGTGTGTGATTCGAGATTACTAAGATGACGTTTCTAGACCTGTAACTAAGAGCGTCATTAATAGTTGGAACTGTATAATGCAACTTGAGATCCAAAATTTTAAAAGAGGTAAATGTAGAATGAGTTGGGTTTGCATGAGAATAGTAGAAAATGATAAAGTGAGCTCTAGTTCCAAAAATTGTGTGGTCAAAAATTAATTTGAAAAAAATAATGTAAAATTTAGAATCTAAAAATTGGGATCCAAATTAGAACTTACTATTCTACAAAATGAGTTCCCACAATTTAGAATCTAGAAATTGGGAGGCCCAAGCCTTAGGTCCTATGGATGGGATGAGACCGAAAATCTAAAAATTGAAACTAGGGACGAAGCTTACTATTCAACCAAATAAGCTTTTAAATTTTGAATCTAAAAATTAGGACGGGGGACGAGCTTTACTAATGATGCTCTAATGACAAAGACTTATAACTCAGATAGCGTACTCGAGAGACCTAAAAATATATATATATATATATCTTACTTAGCGATTTGTAGACATTTTAGAATTTATAAGAAATTTGGAAACTAAATAGAGAATTTTTACCCTATAAAAATTGATAACAAAAAGACAATAAGAATTATTGCGCAAAATCCTAACTTTAGAATGACTACAAAATTTAATCATAGCATCATCTAGACATAATATAAGTCCCATAATTTGTATATAATTTTTTTTGACTTAATTTAATATTTTCATAATTAAAATATAAATTTATGGAAATTTTAATTAATTAAATTAATTTCCTTGATGACTTCTAGAAATTAATAGGGCTAAATCCTATACCACATTGAGCCCAAACTTGGTATTTAAGCTTTTAAAGATATAAATTATTTTATTTTATGTGAAATTCAGAATATATTTAATATATTTAGAGTTTATTTTTGTTAGAAAAACTAAAAAGAAAAAGAAAATAAAACCAACCCGCATGTCTCGCACCTAGGGGACCCACTGTCAGCCGGGGTGGGTAGCAGAGGGGGCCACTGGTCAGCGATCACGGCTTGTACCCACGTGTGGGTCGAGCCAAGCCGAGCCCAATGGGCTGGCTGATAGGCCATGTAGCCCAATTCAGGGCCACGCGATGTAGGATGAAGATGCTCTCAATCGCCAAGGTGACTCCTTATATATATATATACACACCACAGTAGGGGGAAGATGAATTATATGCTTGTACCTTATGATGGATGAATAAAATTTACCCAATTTCCAAAGTCAATGTTGTGCAAAATCCCAATTAGGGGAGTAGACAGCCCTCAAAAACTCGTCGATTCCGTTCCTACCACACATGCCAAACAAACACTGCAAGTCTCAATCTGGTCGTCTTGAACCACAACTGTCCCCTACTTCTCCGTGCACGAATCCCAGTGATAATGCCCAATATATCTCGATCCATACCACATTCCCCTAGTGACATGTAGCAATGCTCATACCAGATGGACCCTGACATGCGACAAGCAAATAACAGGTGCCTCATAGATTCATTCTCCTCATCACAGAGCATACACCTGGGGATGGGGATCTGGATTCCAAATGCAGCAAGTCTATCTTTCGTCAACAGGCGCCCTAAGAGTAGACGATACACACACAACTGCATCTTGCGAGCAAGGCCCTTACGCCAAATAAAATTATAATTCTCTATTCTAGAATGTGACTGTCTAACAAGGTTGTAACAAGTCTGGAAGTTGAAATCCCATGTAGGACCAGTGTTACCTGGCGGGTCCCAAACCCAACTGTCAGTAGCCATGACCGGGTCGATCTGGACCAGGCGTATCACTTTCCCCAACCCAGCCCGTTCGTCGTTAAAATTGGATATAGTTTTAACAACAAACTGAATAAGTACAAAGAGATCATAGACGAAAAATCTAAGTACAGTATTTTGATCTGGGTAGTGACGATGAACAAAGAGCGTTGTGGTGGCCCTTTTACTCCGTTGACGGTCCGATAAGGGAATGATGATGCTCCATTTCTTCTCTCTCCTGAGCTTGTGTGCACGTATGTAGCTGGCCGGGGGGGTTATAGGGTATGCTACCCTTACTATTTATAGTCGTCGTGCTGACAGACTATTGATGCCGCATATAGCTCTGTTTGGTGGTCGCATAGGGATCTGTTTGGTGGCCGCATATGACTCCTTCAATAAAATACCGTTGTAACCGCAGTCGCATGTTGCGGATGGGCTGCCATGTGGTCTCGGTTATGATATGTTGTTGAAGAGATCTCGGGATTGTTGAGTGCGTGACTTGGTCAACTGGACACTTAGTCAGCACTGATTGTGCGAGAAAACGTCTTTGGTTGTAACAAAAATTCCTGTGAGTCGAGAGCTGCATAACATTTTACCCGCATATTGTCGCGGCCGCATACGAGCTCTCATTTGGCCTTTGGTCATCTGGACACTCTGGCCGCATGTTGGCGAGGCCGCATGGAAACTCTCACCTGGCTTTGGTCGAATGGACACTTTGGCCGCATAGTGTTGTAGCCGCATGCAAACTCTCGTCTGGCCTTTGGTCGATGGACACTTTGGCCTCATGGCGTCGAGGTCGCATAGGGCGTAGCCGTACACGAGGGAACACGTGGCATGACATATCTGACGAGTTCATTTAATGCACTAATGTGACTTTCTGTCTTTTCTCGAGCCGTCGTCTTCACGAATCTCGAAGCGTCGGCGTGAAGAGCGATGTGTCAGAGTCTGACAGTCATCAACTGTTGTGTCAGGAGATTTTATGTGGCCTCACTGTTCTGCGGTCATTCAGGCCATATAGAGTATACTATGCAGCTCCTTGGTCTTTGGTTTGATCAGGCCGTATGTTGCTTCTCTGCGGTCTTGTTTGCTCAGGCCGGATGTGGCTTCTTTGCGGCTTGTTTGTTCCTTTGAGGGGGCATGACATTTATGCGACCTGCATAATTTTTTATGCTTTTACAAGACCCCCTTCAAAGTTTCCAAAATGACAAGTTTAGAATACTTTGAAAGAAGCATGGCCGAGCACTATTGGTCGCATATGCAGGGCATGCCGCATAGCCCATGGTGTCCGTTCATTTAATGAGGAGATTTTTCTCGATCCTTGTGCGGATCTCTTTGGATATCTCCTGAGACGTGGCTCGAGGCATCAATTTTCGAGGAGATTAAAGAGGATCACGCGGATCGAGCGTCAGGTTCATCCCATTAAATGGTAGGTTCATTGCCTCGATCCTTTTATGCAGTTTTGGAGCCTATAAATAGGTAGTCAGGGGAGAGAGAGAGAACTTTTATCTCTCTTGCCTTCTTCCTTCTTTTCCCGCAAAGGATGCCGCATGCGACCTTCCTTCTCGTCGAGGAATTTGTCAGGGCCGGCCTTGACCCGTGGCCCCCTGACTTTGCTGTTTTGCTAGGAGGTAGGGGAGCACCCTATTTTTTGTGTTGGGCCACTAAGGACACAGAGACACTAGTACACAGTCTTGCTGCGTGGATGAGAAATTATCTAGAACACGCGAAGACTCTCTACACAGCCTTGTCGCATGGATGCGAGATCATCGTGAACATGCGCGGGTTTTGCCTATGAGTCAATCGCATGGACGGGTAACCATCCTGCGTTGATTAAGACTCTGCCGCATGGATGAGGGCTCGACCTGGACATGCGACAACCATAATTCTGTTGCATGGATGAAGGCTCAAGCCAGACGTGCGACCATCATGTCTATGCCGCATGGATGGAGGCTCAACTCGACATGCGACCTATTACGGCTCTGCCGCATGGAAGGTGCCCCATGCGCCGACCAGGCTCTGCCGCATGGACTTCAATTTGTCTTTGTTTGCTAATGCCATATATTTTTGTCATACCCCAGTCCCATAATACGTATGGCCAGGTATACGTACACATGTCAGCTGTACGAACAAGTATAGGAACCTAATTTAATGGACCTAACTAGTCGTAGTATGCTGTAGAATATAACTAAGTCACAATATCACATGCAGGTAATAATCTAGTCTCATCCACAAATATTACCTAATAGAAAACTGAATGAATAAATAAAGTCTCATAATCCACTACAAAATAAAGTCTAGTGGAGAACAATCCACAAAATATAAGTATGAAAGAATACTGAAAGAAAATACAACTAGACAATAATAAAATAGTCCGGGTGCCGGCTAACTAGATAAGGACACCCAAGACACTAAGCAACTATCATCCATAACGCTCAGAAAAACTCATGTAGCTCCACCTCAAGGTCCTATTAGAAAAATCTCCAACTCCGTAGTCTGTAGTGTACAAGTGCTCGTTTGGATCTGGAAAAGGTGCCAGGTCCTCAGAGGGACATAACAAGTACACAAGAAATTGACATGTATAAAAGTAGAGCAGTAAACAACAAATAGGGTAACTAAACCATCTATATGAAATGCACTCGAGACATCTCTAGTGGCGCATGAGGGGGGAGAATAGAAGAATCCTTCATCCCACCAGGCGTTCGATAGAACTCGGGGGTACACCATTTACACCATTTATACCAGAAGAAACATAAGTCCCATACGCTAACTAGTAGATTCTTCCCTCCCAATGTACTATCCGAACTGTATACGCAGTACAGACATAATGCAACGACGTCAATAAAATCTAAAAAACTAGCCCAAACACCAACTACTAGCATAAGATGCGAACTCACGTATCGATGATCAGTCGACACGCTAGTCCATGCACTCCCTCACTCAGTGAACGTGTTGAACAAGTGTCAGGTCAGAAGATACCAAGTACTTTCATAATATACCAGGTAAGTCTGCTACTCGACGTGTGCACACAACTAAACAAATAAAACTAGGCCTAATTTAAACTGAACAATACAATCACACAGGGTGTACTTGCCTTCTAAGCCAAGCTGCAAGCACAACAAGTCTGGTCCGGAGCTATCCACAGAAACATCTCGAACACCTACTAATTAATTATTACACTAGTTAGACTCTACTTTTCTAGTTAAATTAGGTTATTATCTAGTTATTAATTCTAGAATGGTTGCACATGAAAGTAGCTACACACCAAACTATTACTAGTTATCAAATATTGCCAAAAATCATTTTAAATCATTAATTAAATAAAAATATTAATTCTGAAAATTTATTAGAAAATAAGATTTTTAGTGATAGGGTCATCTTCTATAATTTTTTATGAGTAAAAAACAAAGCAGAACCCAAAACTAGGTCAGCACGGGTTACCGACAAGTCACAAAAACTAAATTTTAACAAATAAGTAAATCTAAAATAAATATTTAAAAATAAGATTTAAATATAATAATATAATTTTAGATGTTCAAAATATGGGTTTTTGGTCGAGGTTTATGTCTGATATTGACGGGGCCAAGTTTTTGTCAAAATTAGGTCAACTTGTTACGTAAAACACCTAAAATTTTAATTTTTGAAAATAAAAATAAATCTGAATATATTATATAAAATTCAGTGTTAAAAATAATAAATACTCTTTTCTTTTATAAAATATTAATTAGGATTTTGTAGCACATCAAGAATACCTAGACTAGGATTTTCTTCACCATCAAGAACTAATTAGGGTTCAACCTTACAACCACAATATAGGTTCTAAATATACAATATACTTATCACAAATATATTATCAATCCACCATAATATATAAATTTTGGTTCTTAAAAATATTATAAAAAACTTAGTTTATCATTAACCAAAAAGACGATTAGGGTTTAACTCTTTATTTATTAATATGCAAATTAGGATTTTTACTACCACATGCAAACTATAGTTTTTATCAAGAACATGCAAACTATAGTTTTTATCAAGAACATGCAAACTAGAGTTTTTATTACAACATACAAATTAGGAGTTTTATCAAGAATCCAAGGAGAAGAAGAAGATCATAGGAAAGAATAAGAGGAGGATTGAAGAAAGAACTTACTAGAAGGAGAAGGAAGGATGAAGTGGATCTTGGATGGAGTGGTCGGCCTCGGGATATCCGCGTAGGGGAGTGGGGTGGGGTCGGCGGCTTGGGGTTGTCGGCTAGTAGGAGATGGGGGTGGAGAAGAATTATATTTATTAGGATTTGAGTTATGATATATATTTCTTTTTTTTTGGGAGTGGGGTCGGCGGCCATGGGGTTGTCGGCTAAAAGGAGATGGGGGTGGAGAAGAATTATATTTATTAGGGTTTGAGTTATGATATATATATATATATATATATATATATATATATATATATATATATATATATATATATATATATATATATATATATATATATCCTTGTGGGATTTTTGGTCGGTCATGGGGGTTTCGGTTATGGGATAGGAATTGATTTGAGTATTTCATAATTTGGTGGTTTCCTAGTTTGGTTGGTAGAAATATTTGGTCAATAACTATTCCAATGATATTAATAATTAAGATTTAATTTAAGATTCTAAAGTAATAAAATAATAGATAATTATTATGCAAATCTTGCACAAAAAAGGAAGTTGTCTAATTTGGCATTGGGGACTCATGGTAGCATTTGAAATTTTGGGTTGCTAATTTGGAAACTAAATATTTAATTAAGATCATAATTTGTAGGAGAATAAATCAGAGATTTGATTCATGAATTTAAATAGGTGGATGCTACAAAAAATGGGTGGATAGAATATTTAAAGTAGAGGGTTTTCAAATATAAAAATATTAGAATTGGATTGGCTCTAAAAGTTGATAAGGTGCAAATGTTGACCCTATCTCAAGAAGGTTTCAAATTCTATCCTCCTAAAATAAATTTTACATAATATATATATAAAATATATAATTAATCACCCTATTTTAAGCCACTAGTGTCAAATAAATTAATTCATGACTTTGGGTTGGGTATTTGAATTGTTTTGGAAAAAAATTGAAAGTTTGGCAATTAATAACTAAAATAAGGTATCATGGTGATCTATTAAATAAAAAAATACAAGGAAATCCAATTGAGTGTGATACCAAGGTCATGAGGGTAGGTTGGCCAGTCTAGATAAAACGATAAAGCTTGTTGGAAGCAAAAAGCTCATACTCTAATTGTTAAAGCTACGGTAAAGGGTTTATTTGAATTAATTAACTAATAATATTAAGAATCTATATTTAAATATATAATTAAAATAAAATAAATAATTTTAATTCATCTAAACTCACAAAATTATGATTTTTGGGGGAGTGGGTTTACATTCTATCTAACTTACAAGAATTTTATCCTCGAAATTAAGAATAAGACACGGTCGATGGATATGAGAGGCAATGTGAACTTAGGAATGAGAAATATAAATCATGCACTATATTCTAAGGGTCGGTCTCGACTACCTTAAGCAAGGTGATATAGCACAAATGAGTTCCATCACATAAAGTGCTTGCAAGAAAATACGGTAGAGAAGATGATTACATCATATGAAGTGACGTTGATAGGACGGAGGATGAGCTGTCAATATTTGGTTACAAGAATGATCTTAAGCTATCAATGACCTAATGATCTAAAAATGATGTCCCTCTATTTTATAAATTCTCCATAGCCACTATGGCCTATATTTGTTCTCATTGAAGTTGTCAAATTTTTAAATCTTCCAAATTCGTATCTAAGTCAGTTCAATCACAATCTTCTCAAAAATTTAAATACAAAATCTATTCAAATCTATCGTAATCTCTTCAAAATTAAAATAACCACTGTTTAAATCAAAATTCAACCTATCGTAATCTCTTATAGGATTTCAAATAATTAAAATCTAAATTTAAGTCAAATCCATATAAAATTTTCAAATTTTAAATAATTCACATCAAATTTTCAAATCAAGATCCAAGCTATTATAACTTCCTCTAAAATTTAAATTAACAAAAATCTATTTAATCAAATCTTATTCCGAGTTTCCAAATTCAAGAATTTTATAGTCATCAATTTCTAAATTCAGTTACTATCCATAAAATCTTAAATTGATGATTTCAATACTCAAAATCTAGTATTCAAAACAAATCCTCAAATTATAAAATTTTAAATCCAATCCATCAATGTTCAAATTTAAAATTCTATTTTTTATACTCAAAATTTGAATAGATGATTCAACCTCCAATATTCAAAATTTAAATCCTATACTCAAATTATAAACTTTTGATCCATATCCCAAAATTCAAAATAAGGCACTCTTCTCCTTTAAAGTTAAATCCTTATCATTATATTTTTTTCCCACATAAATCAAATAAATCATAATTATTCTTCTAAAAATTTTCAAAATTTAAAATGACTTAAATTCTCCAATCTTTTCTTACTTGATTATCTTCTTACCCACAATCTAAGATTGTCACCTTCATATAAAATTTTACCTCAAGTTGACAAAGCGACTTCTACTCAACTTAGAATTTATCGATCTATTACTCAAGACTATTGTAATCACCTGAAATTTTTAGAATTTTAAAACTTAATTTTCAGAATTTATTTAGATTTTTTTTGTAATTTTTAACAAAATAAAACTAAGGTGTTCTGATTTTAAATGATTTTAAAATCTGTTAATTAATATAAAAATATTATAAAATTTATATTTTCTAGTGTAAAATGAAAATCTAGACATAGGATAATTTTTCGAGAATTTATTGGACCCCGGAAGTATTTTTAAAGCCCTAAAAACTATTGTTTAATTAAACCTAATTAAACCTGAACCCGGTTCACTTAAACCAAAATTAAACCAAACCAATTGACCCGAACCGGCCGGTCTAACCGAACCAACCCAACCCAACCCAATCTTAGCGGGTCGGATCCGGGTTCGACCCAACCCGCTTAAGACCCGACCCGACCCGTTTGGAAACCTAACCCCCAATTTTTCATCTTCCCCGACTCTTCCTCTCCGGCGGCCGTTTCCGCCGCCGTGGCCGCCGAGACCTTCCCTCTTCACCTCCCCTCAACGCCCGGACCTTCCCCTTCCTATTTCGGCAACCTCCGACGATCCCTCTCATCGATTCCCCTATTTAAACCCCCTCAAAGCCCGACTCCGGCCGCCCTTGATCCTCCTCGACCACCCGCCGCCAGGCCGCCCTCCTCAGCCCTCCGTCCAGCACCGCAGAGCCCGACTCCGGCCGCCCATCTCCCCAGAATCCTCCGCCTCCGGCCCTCTTTCTCCGCCGCCCTCCAGATTCGACGAACCCGGCGGAGCCCTCCAGCAACCGAGGCGTCCCCCGCCTTTGCCCAGCCACCTCACGCCGTCCGACCGGACCTCGTTGACCTCCCCACACCAACTCCGGCCAGCTCCAGCCTTCCGCCTCCAGAGAACTCGCATCCCGCCCCAGTCGAGCCCGAAGCCTCCTGCCCTCACCCCGACTCCGGCCAGAGCCGTCCCCGGCAGCCCACAGCCCCAGCCTCGGACCTCGCTGCCTCAGCCGGACACAGCCCCGAGCCGCCTTCCTCCGGCAATCCCTAACCCTAGCACCCGGACTCAGTCAGGACACGAAAACGGTATCGAATCGACACGCGGACACGCGCAACTCGGTTTCATGGAGCCCTGTTCAGGTAACCCTATCTCTCTCCTCGCTGTCCCGATTTTTGTTCCGTGAGTTGTGACGCGAACCCTGCATGACCCTCTCGATGTCCGTGCAACCCGCTCGGTGCATTGCGTCATGTGGTAATCGCGAACCGCGATCCAAAAACAGGAAAACCAACGTCCTATTTTACCCCGAAACTGAGTACGCCCCGCCAAACGGGACGACTTGGTCGCGTGCGGTCTTCACCAAAACATGCGCGCCGTCGATACAGATGTACGGGATTTCGCAGAAGTTGATTTGGATGTGCGTGCACACCGGAATCAACGCGTATCCGCCGATAACGCCCCGTATCCGTCCTTTCTAGATCTTGCTGTAACTTTGTGTACACACGTCGGATCGAAAGGAAACTTGTGCCATCGGACTTGTATCAATATGCTGGTCCTGTGACCCAAGTTTGGTTCGATTCTGAGAACGTTGACAAAATCGCGTATCGTGGGCCCCACAAGCTCCACTTGACGGACGATTTTGTGATCGGCTCATCGGAATCCAATTCTGGAAGTTCCGTTGGGTTCGTATCATCGTTCCTGACTTGTTGACACTAAGTTGGACGAATTTGGAGACCTTTGACCCTGACGCATTTTTCGGTGCAAAGCGGCCCACATGTGGACCCCGCTTTGACTTGAAATTGTCATTTTTTCTCTTGTGTCCAAATTGGACTCAAGGACAGGCATTTCTAGCTATTTGATATTTTCTGGATCTGATAGTGATGTCTATTTCAGCAACCGGAGAACTTTCTGCAAATCCCGCTGAAGTCAGAGCTACAATTGGAGCCGGAACCCCAGGCAAGTGTACCTTGCCAAATTCTGCAGTTTTTGCTACTTATTTCCTTGACATATATACTTGTTGTACATGCTTAAACCTAGGACCGTGTGACTTACTTAGCATCCGATTAATAGTCGGGTGCCAACACTGTACGCAGAGTTGTGTAACGTCACCTAGAGATGGATATCGACACCCTTTATATTCTCGTACTTGCATTATCAAGTACGTTATACCCAGGACACCTGACACGAATCATGAGACAGAATCTTCCTGAAATATTCAAGGTGATTCTGTGTAGGTTGCAGGATTTATGACATAGACATGATATTCTTAGACATTATATTCATAGACATAGTATGACTCACTGCATTAGATATGATCTTACGTGACATGGACATGAGGCATTGTGGACATGAGACGTATGATTACATTGGGTGGGGGAGATACACACAGGCTACAGGCTGATTATATATATATAGGCCACAACATAGTAAAATACATAGCATAGTATAACTGCTACCGGCTCCCCGACACAGAGCTTGTAGTAGTCTCAGCCTAAGTTCTAGTATTGCTCTCAACTTGCATTTCATATAGGTGGTTATATAGTTTACCCTATTATTTTATTTATTACTGCACTGCATTTATTTTGGCTTGAGTTATTTTGTACCTTGCTATGTCCCCTGAGGACCTGGATCCGGATTATGTCCCCAGGATTAGCAGAGGATATCTATCCTGAGGTGTACGAAACATGAGCACTTCTCGGAGCAGTACCAGTACCTGTGGACGAGGTGATCGCTGAGGACTTCTCCTGAACATCTGCTTTTCTATGCTCAGTTTTTATGGCAAATAAACTCTTTTATTCCTATTTAAATGAACATTTGTAATAGACTTATTATCGGGTTGTTCTCCAATTTTATTTACTTGTGACTGGATGTTGTTTAATACTTTTTGTTGATATTGCTGTGCTTATTCTGTGGATGAGATTAGTAAACCCTGATCATTGTAATACAGCTTAAGTATGCCCCGATGGATCCATTAAATTGGGTTTGTCCATCGGTGCGTGCTACTGGCCATTGCCACGTGTCCAGTTTCTCGATATTTTGGGACTGGGGCGTGGCAACTATACCTTTAAGAAAAAAAAATTCCTCAAATCATTTAATCGTGTTACTCAATTCTCGAAGAAGTTATTGCATCCACAACACAAATAAAATTCCTCTAATACATCCTCAGTTTCCAAAGTAATCTATCTAACAATGTAATTGACTCATGAGATATATCTCTAGTACTACCCATCTATCTAGTTTCCATCAAGCACGTACACTTGTCTTCCAAAATAGGGGAAGACAAAAATAATAATAATAAAGAGTTTAAGGAAGACGTGATCGAATACAAATGTGAGGTTCAAAAGCGATTTAAGAATTCAAAAGAGAGTTGTCAAGGTAGTTGTTGATTGAAATCCTATTTTTGGTAAATTTCTATTCGCAGGCTCGTATTAGTATAGTTATGTAACCGACACGATATGCTCGGACTTGTCTAGAGGGCAAGTATATTCGTCTAACAAGCTAAGTCAACTATATCTCAATCCACGTAAAGTAGTCATGCAAAAAGCTAACCAAGTGCACTAAGGTTGATCAGACCATATTAAACTAATTCTAATTAGACAATGTATTAGTGTGGCCCCCCAATAATACATATGTCATAAATAGCTCGATAAAGAATAAGCTTGCAAAACAAGGCTGTAATAGCAGCATGTGTCAAGATAGTCCAAAAATATAATATGTGAGATTATGATGAATAAAATTACAATAGTTCAAGTTCATTAGGAATCTAAGACTCGTCCGGTGTTTGTGCCTCTACAGTTGCCATGCTAACTTCTTGTCTAAGTCTCTGGTCGACCAAATGGGGGTATGAGCCTCTAAAGTTCTACAGTTTGGATAAACACTATCTTCTTATGCTAGCATATAGTTAGTTTTATTCAATTATACTTCATTAATGGGTCAAAAGGACTATGGGATACTAGGTTGTGAGGCATGTTATCCAACTCACAAGAATCAACTAATATTGTAACTGTCTTATGGGGATTCTACAAAATAGCCTTGTTCTTGTAAATAAAGTAGAAACTTTTATTAGGGTATACGAGAAAAAGATCTTGGTACTTATTAGGGTATTCTATTGCATTATAAAATTTCATAGGTAATGGTCATCTTAAGTCTTAATCATAGTGCTTATAGAATAAATGTGTTAGTATTAAGAAGGAAGAAGTTACAGGCTCTCGAGTGAGAGAGGATATAACATGTATTGAGATATGTGGAACATATTACTCGATTTAAAACTAAAGGATAATCATAAATCATGAACAACTCAAACTATCAAGTTCTAACTACTAAGCACAAAAATTTAAAATTCGAGATTAACAAACTATAATCCTACCAAACTATATATCCTAACATAAAAGGAACCACTTGGCCTACAATTAGAAGGGTAAGGTAGCATGATCCGATTTTCATCATCGTTTAAGTTAAACAGTTATGGGACAAGATTGCAATAGTTACGTAGGAGAATAATGAGTTTGCCTCAAGGAGCGAAATGATTGGAAGAAGAAAATACTAAATAGTATTGGATTCAATGAACATGGCACGATTTGAAAGATGAGGGAAATTTTTAATCATCGCACAAATAGCGAGCATTAAGGTTTTGGAGAAATAAGATATGAAAGTAAATAGAGAGACTCTTGATAATATTATAATTTTCCAAGGAAATGTGGTATGCTAGTCTCTGTGTTCGAGGTATGATCAAAGGAAAGGTTCTAATCATTCAATATATTTTAATTGGGTAAAGAGCTATGATAATTGATCTATGATGGAGGGAGGGATTAACTCAAGATAGAAAAGTATATAGATAGTTGGATAAGATAGCACGGTTGGTGACTCATGAGGACTCAAGTATGACTCAACGATGATCATAGATTCTAGGGGATCTACTAAGCTGAAGGTAGGGTACCCTTGCTCTTACTAAGGTATTGGTTCATTCCTTTTGGTTTCCTAAGGTACTGCTCTGCTAATATCCAGACAAGAATCTAAATTTATAGTCCTCTTATATTATCTCTCTACGAAAGTTATGTTTAGTCCTAATATTTAACCTTGAATTTTTATTGGTTTCTCAATACTAGGGTCAAATAATATGGTCAATTTTTAACTAACCCTAGTAGTGTCTATACTACTCTCAAGTCATTCCTAAATATATCAATGGATAATGGTCAATCAATTTACATGTGTTGGATGCTAGGGTTCATTAGGTATGCTAAACTTTTGGGAGCCGCCAATATTCTAATTTGTTTTTCTTAGTAGGTATGATATCATAATTATCTTCTAACCCTAACAACAAGAATTCCTATATTCTGGTAGAAGGCTATATACTCAAGGAACTATTAGGAAGTACATTAAATAGGAAGGGGTGAGGAAACAAGGATACCGTTGTCAAGAGAATTAAGTGAGTACAATTTTGAAGGTCGAGGAAGGTAGGTGAGTTCAAGAATCCGGAACAGAAAAAATAGAAAAGTCAAATATGTGGATGAGATCCTATACTCTAATCATGTTTGCAGGCTTGCTCGGTACATGAACGTAACCGAGACAATATACTCTCGACCTGCATGGCCACCACTAAAAATATGTCACGTCCCAGTCCCAAAATACGTAGGGCCAGGTATACGTACACATCCCAGTTGTACGAACAAGTATATGAACCTAATTTAATGGACCTAACCAGTCGTAGTACGCTGTAGAATATAACTAAGTCATAATATCACAGACATGTAATAATCTAGTCTCATCCACAAATATCAGCGAATAGGAAACTGATGAATAGATAAAGTCTCATAATCCACTACAAAATAAATTCTAGTGGAGAACAATCCATAAAATATAAGTATAAAAGAATACTGAAAGAAAATACAACTAGACAATAATAAAATAGTCCGGGTGCCAGCTAACTAGATAAGGACACCAAAGACACTAAGCAACTATCATCCATAACGCTCAGGGAAACTCATGTGGCTCCACCTCAAACTCCTCGTCAGCAAAATCTCCAACTCCGTAATCCGTAGGGTACAAGTGCTCGTCTGGATCTGAAAATGTGCCAGGTTCTCAGAGGAACATAACAAGTACACAAAAAATCAACATGCATAAAATTATAGCAGTAAACAATAAATAGGATAACTAAACCATCTATATGAAATGCACTCGAGATATCTCTAGTGGAGCATAAGGGGGGGGGGGAGAATAGAAGAATCCGTCATCCCACCAGACGTTCGATAGAATCGGGGGTACACCATTTACACTCTTTACACCAGAAGAGACAGAAGTCCCATACGCTCACTAGTAGATTATTTTCTCCCAATGTACTATCCAAACTGTATACGCGGGACAGACATAATGCAACGACGTCAATAAAATCTAGAAAACTAGCACAAACACCAACTACTAGCACAAGACGCGAACTCACATATCGATGATCAGTCGACACGCTAGTCCATGCACTCCCTCACTCAGTGAACGTGTTGAACAAGTGTCAGGTCAGAAGATACCAGGTACCTTCACAATATACCAGATAAGTCTGTTACTCTAAGACGCGTGCACACAACTAAACAAATAAAATTAGGCATAATGTAAACTGAACAATACAATCATGCAAGGTGTACTTGCCTTCCAAGTCAAGCAGCGAGCACAACAAGTCTGGTCTAGAGCTATCCACCGAAACGTCTCGAATATCGACAAATTAATTATTAGACTAGTTAGACTCTACTTTTCTAGTTAAATTAGTTTATTATCTAGTTATTAATTCTATATTATTTGCACATGAAAGTAGCTACATACCAAACTATTACTAGTCATCAAACATTGCCAAAAATTATTTTTAAATTATTAATTAAATAAAAATATTAATTCTGGAATTTTATTAGAAAATAGGATTTTTAGTGATAGAGTCATCTCCTATAACTTTTTATGAGTAAAAAATAAAGCAAAACAAAAAACTAGGTCATCACGGGTTATCGACAAGTTACAAAAACTAATTTTTAACAAATAAGTAAATCTAAAATAAATATTTAAAAATAAGAATTAAAATATAATAATATAATTTTAGATGTTAAAAATATGGGTTTTTTGTCCGGGTTTATGTCTGAAATTGCTGGAGTCAAGTTTTTGTCAAAACTAGGTCAACTTGTTACGTCAAACACCTAGAATTCTAATTTTTGTAAATAAAAGTAAATCTGAATATATTATATAAAATTTAGTATTAAAAAAATAAATAATCTTTTCTTTTATAAAATATTAATTAGGATTTTGTAGCACATAAAGAATACCTAGACTAGGGTTTTCTTCACCATCAAGGACTAATTTGGGTTCAACCTTACAACCACAATATATGTTCTAAACATACAATATACTTATCACAAATATGTTATCAATCCACCATAATATATAAATCTTGGTTCTTAAAAATATCATAGAAAACTTAGTTTATCATTAACTAAAAACAAGATTAGGATTTGGCTCTTTATTTATTAACATACACATTAGAATTTTTACTACAACGTGCAAATTAGGATTTTATCAAGAACATACAAACTAGGGTTTTTTTTTTATCAAAATATGCAAACTAGAGTTTTTATCAAGAACATGTAAACTAGAGTTTTTACTACAACATGCAAATTAGGATTTTTATCAAGAATACATGGAGAAGAAGAAGATTCTGAGAAAGAAGAAGTGGGGGATTGAAGAAATAACTTACTAGAAGGAGAAGGAAGGATGAACTTGATCTTGGATGGAGTGGTCGGCCTCGGGGTATCTGCGTGGGGGGGGGGGGGTCGGCGGCCTTGGGGTTGGTTGCTAGAAGGAGATGGGGGTGGAGAAGAATTATATTTATTAGGGTTTGAGTTATGATATATATATAGGGTCGGCCCCTTGTGGGATTTTTGGTCGGTCGGGGGGGGGGGGGGAGTTCGGTTATGGGGTAGGAATATGTTTGAGTGTTTCCTAATTTGGTTGATAAAAATATTTGGTCAATAACTATTCTAATGGCATTAATAATTAAGATTTGATTTGATATTCTAAAGGAATAAATAATAGATAATTATTATGCAAATCTTGCACAAAAACAACAGTTACCTAATTTGACATAGGGGACCTATGGTAGCAATTGGAATTATGAGTTGCTAATTTGGAAACTACATATTTAATTAAGATCCTAATTTGTAGAGGAATAAATCAAAGATTTGATTCGTGAATTTAAATAGGTGGATGCTACCAAAAATGGATGGATATAATATTTAAAGTAGAGGATTTCCAAATATGATAATATTAGAATTGTATTGGCTCTAAAAGTTGATAAGGTGCAAAGGTTGACCCTATCTCAAGAAGGTTTCTAATTCCATCCTACTAAAATAAATTCTACCTTATATATATATATATATATATATATATATATATAAATATATAACTAATCATCCTATTTTAAACCACTAGTGTCGAATAAATTAATTCATGGTTTTGGATTGGGTATTTGAATTATTTCGGGGAAAAATTAAAAGTTTGGCAATTAATAACTAAAAGAAGGTGTCATGGTGATCTATTAAATAAAAAACACAAGAGAATCCAATTGGGTGTGACACCAAGGTCATAAGGGTAGGTTAGCTAGTCTAGATAAAAAGGTAAAGCTTGTTGGAAGCAAAAAGCTCATGCTCTAATTGTTAAAGCTACGGTAAAAGATTTTATTTGAATTAATTAACTAAGAATATTATGAATCTATATTTAAATATATACTTAATTTTTTTTAATTAATCTAAACTCAAAAATTATGATTTTTGGGGAGGGAGTTTACAGTTTTTCTTGTGCAGGCTTTGTTCTCCCTCGTGCCGCTCCTGATGGAGCATGAAAGGATATCATAACACCCATTGTTCGGGGTGAAGATCGACTTTATGTGGCGGTTCCTCGTCAAGAACTGATCCAAGAGACGAGGACAGTTTGCCAAGAACTGATCCAGGAGACGAGGACAATCATCCTGCATCATGCGCTGAGCTGTCCTTGTTCATGCAGCATGTTGGCTGCGTTTTCTCCCTTTATGCGGCTTGCTACCGGACCGGGGGCCTGCGGTGTCGGTGACAGAATTTGGATTAATTGCCATTCTTGTCATCGATCTTCCCGCATGATTGTAGAGTGCCTGCTCCTGCTTCTCCCTTGCTATCCATCAGTATAGAGTCTTCTCCATATACTGAGATTTGCATTATGGAGGGATGATCCAGAAAGTATTGAGTTCTGCTGTGGGCTCGACTTTTATCAGTAGCAATGACAGCACGAAGGGGTGCCTCTAATGAAAAAGGTTTGTATCAGTGAGACTTCATGGAAACCTTAAAAAATAAGTTTCCATCTTATGTACTTGTGACCTTGAATACTAATGAAACCTTTGAATGTAATAGATTTTTATCATATGTACTCATGATCTTGAATATTAATCAATAAAGTCTCTCATTTTTTAAGATTTATATTATTGTGGACTTTGGGTATTGTACTAGAGCTAATATGGACATAGTACAATACTTTAGCCTTTCAAGGATATCCCATTGGTGGGTCTTTGGTGGACCTATTATTTATTGTGCATCAGAATGCAAGTAATAAGTTCGAAACAAGCCCTGCCAGAGGTAATATGGATGTAGCAGATTTTGTGGACTTAATACTGCTGGTGTACTTAGAGTTAAGTACGGGTGCTAAGTTGAGATAAAAATCAATATCAAAGGTAATATGGACGTGATAATCGATAGCCGAACCTAGAAAGTTTGCTAAGAGGTAATATGGATATGAAAAACTTGGTCGGAGAAAAATGTTAGGACAATAGTTCAGAGGTAATGTGGATATGAACCAATGTCCGGGAACTCATTGAAGATTGGTTTACTGAGTGTGGTCTATCTAGAAATATGGATAGACCTAAGGGTTGCTCCGCTGGGGAGACTGTTAGGATGATAGCTCAGAGGTAATATGAACATGGCTAGCATCTAACGAGATTAGTTTGAGTAGTCACTGCCGGAGTGTGCAAGTGGACCTGAGAACTTCTCCACTAGGGAGCTTGTTAGGACGATAGACCAGAGAAAATGTGAACATGGCTAGCGCCTAACGAGATTGGATTGAGTGGTCACTGCGGGAGTATGCAAGTGGACCTGAGGACTACCCCACTGGGGATCTTGATAGGATCCATTATCCATTGCGTATCTAGGACTCCTAAATGCTGATAATGGCTCAAAGAGAAATGTTATGCATAGGTACTCACTGGGGATGAACAGAGAGTAGGAACCCCATACATCTTTGTTGTCCTGATGTGGATAGAGAAGTACTAGCCTAGCCTTAGATGTAGTACTTTTTTTTTTAGGAAAATGTCATTGATGGGCATCATAAGCAAGTCGCTATTGGATTTTGCCAGTCGGTAGGCACAGTTGGAGAATACAGATTCTATGACAAACAGGCCTTCCCATTTGGGTTAGAACTTGTCGGCCGTCTTATGGGTCATAACCATCGGCCCTCTTACTGTTAGGAGAAGGTCGTCCACTTTGTAAGTCCTCTTCTTCACCCATTTGTTGAAGGCTCCTGAGAGACGCGCTTGGTATAGCTCAATGCACTGTTGAGATAAGAGGCATTTCTCGTCGAGTGCTTCTAACTCTTGTAGCCATCGACGGTGATTGTCGTCGATGGTTAGTTGGTTGGAGAGGGCCACTCGGAGTGAGAGAATTTGGACCTCGAGGGGTGTCATAACCCACACCAAAAATAAGGGCATGAGTAGTGAGCAACGTCCAGCCTACACCGCAATATCAGTGGTAGAATGCTGTCTGGGTCAACTCTACTATCTAAACATCTAATACAATATATACATGGTATCTTTCAATCATCTCAACTCCAAACGGAGAAAAATATAGTATTTGATAAATGTAAACTATACTCAATCACAATGCAAACTAAGAAAGATAAAACATGAGATGGAATAACGAAGGAAAAGAGTTACAATACATCCACAAGTATGAAATAATATATACATGCCATAAGTCTCAATAAAGTCTAAACAAGTCTAATCAATAAGTCTATGCCTCCTCAGCCTCTGGTACTAGGTCTTCCTGCTCTAAAGGAGTATCCTCTAATGGTACGCCGTTCTGCAGCCCGTAGTAGGTGGGATACTGGTCTACGAGCCAATCATCTAAAAAATATATCCAGTTAGTATTAGAGAAAAATATATACCTCTGAAAGCAGTTTCAAATACATAATCGAGCATATATAACAGATAGTAGAAAAAAAATACAAGATAACTAAATATCATAATGTAATAAACTAGAGTGAACAGGTAATGTACTGGAATGAAGAAAATACAATATGAATAACTGCAATACAAGAAAATAAATAAAACTAACTAATGTGCCATAGAGTATAAGTTCATTATGTGATCGGTTTGGGTTGAACATGAGTACAATACGGTAACTCGATTACATGTGTGATATGTAATCGATATGTACATAAATAAACTTAGGCTTGATCACATAACCAACTCCTACTCCCCGATCCCCAACCAATACTTATGGATCCAATTACGACACGTTATGAACATAAATATGGGCACACTGAACACGAGCAGTGTGTGAACACGGAGTACACTAAAAATCAATATCCGATACACACGATGAAATATATGTGAACTGCTGAATATGGTAAGAGATAACATTTTCTGACAGGATCCATATAGTACCAGTCCGTGTAACCACTTTGTCGGAATCAAGTATACAGTTCTAGAACATGCGATATATATATTATCATGAAATAAAAACTAACAAAGAGATATACTCGCCTCTGGTCCTGAGCAAAGGTATCTCTCGATGCCCAAGTTAGTGTCACACAATCTTGTTTAGGAAAAATTATGTCAATTTGTGTAATGAAGTGAATAAATGCTAAAATGATCTAAACATGCCTTTCTAAGTCCATATCTAGCTCACTTGGTTCATACTAGGTCATGCTAGTTAATGGGTCTTCCTTTAGTTAACAGCTTAACATTAACTATACATATACATATACTAATAATTAATATCATCTAACTGTTATATTTACTGATAACTACCAGTATCATAGCTAAACTAACTCTTAACAACTGATACTAACATAATTATTAATCTGGACTGGTACTATACTAACTGAGTTCTAAACTAACTTAACTAAACTAGCTGCTACTGATCTTAACACTAACTCACTAGTATATACTAATGAGGTCTGAATTGATCATCACTAACTGATACTTATCTTAGTACACAACTTGTCACACATTAGTGTGTATGACTGATACACTAACATAACACACTAACCATTAGCTAACACTTAAACCACTAGCACTAACACCTATTGCTGATACCTATTTGATAAACCCATCAGTTTCTCACTATATATAAAATTTTAGATATGATCAACACTACCTCACCCTCTGTATCCGACTACAAACCACCTGGTGTGCACACAATCATACCTCACATGGGAACAACACATTGTGTCTTCCCCTTGCTGCTGAACACTCCCCATGCCAGGATATCCGACCCCCAAACTTACCTCACTGTGTTCTACTATAAATACCTACTGTGGATCTACCTTAGCACACACATAATCACTTCTGATACATCCTATTGATGACTGATACATACATTAGTCAATGATTTATACATAGCTAACACAGAGGTAATCGAGTCCTCGTATCCTTGAATCTGGTACACTTGTATCAGATAATTCTCCCCCAAATTGTTGATGCACCCACTGCTGCTACTGCCTTCTAATATTGCTGCTGTAACTCTTTCCTTCATGCTGTTGCTTCTACTATTCTTCATATGCTGCTGCTACTGCTAGCTGCATATATTGCCCTGATACTCATCTACACTTGATTACTCACACAACCACATCATAATTGACACTGATACTTCACTTGACACTCCTCAACTCATTGACCACACTGAACACATATACTCCTCGATACACCTAACACAAGTGCACCCCACCCTCACCAAGGCCTATGCACTATACCATCTCCTTCTGTGCACATGTACCGCACTTATATTACCACCTGCTGCTCCCAAGGCCCTGCACTCAGGTAGTACCCGAGCCCCACATATGCACAAGTGTGCATTGCCAGCACATAGAGTCTCACTCCCCTTTAGTGCCTTACTAATGCTCCCAAGTGCTTCCCCTGAGCTCTCCCTCTCTCATTTCCAATTTTCTATTACTACTGCTATTGAGGTTGTGGGGGCTCCTCCACCAAGATGTATCAGCTGTAGGTATAACCCCAAATGCACAGCAGTATTAAACCAATGTACTGCAATGCAAGCTTCAGTAGCTAAACACCCACACCACACTCAAGTTGCCTTACTTACACATAACTGCCACCCTCATACTGCACTTAAGAACATAATCCATTCTTTCTCACTCACTGTCTAGTTCATGTCTTGCCACAGTGAACACAAATCAAGTATACCTCACTATCATCTCCTCCTCAACAATAATCACACATATATATACATATATAACACCCAAAAAAAGGCTCATACATACTCAATGCAATATATCAAATACTTGGTGTGTGATACCAAGATACTCACGATACGCTTGTGATACACACCCAAAATCTCACGATACTCTCCCCAAGCTTATGCAACACTACTAATATATTAAATATATTATATATATACTATATATAATAGCTATCTAAAATGCAAAAAAATAGATTTGGCATGCTAGAGCCCTCCACATAAGCAAATATCCCTCCTACGATACCGTATCATGACGCATCGCGATACGCACTCACCGTATCCAATTGTGGACACGTATCTAGTTCCATAACCCCGATCTAAGTCTAATTAGATCAATTGGTCTTATGACACAATATTGATGTGTCAAACTCGTAATTCTCCCAACATGCACACAAAATACCACATAGAACTCATAATACATAGCAAATAAGCCTAAAAATAGTTCCTATAGGTAGTCCTATGCCATGGGATAATTCCTAGGGGTCAAGTGTATGATTAAGAAGCTACAATAAAGGAGAAATTCAGGAATTATCAATTAGGAGATGGATTCCCAATAAAAATATAATTGGACACGTTCCAAATACGATCTCTAGCTCCAAATCTCCTCCTCCTTATGCTCCTTGCTTCTCCAGCTCCTAGGCTCCAAGAGTAAAGAATTTAAGAAGGAAATAAAGGTAAATTGATGGAGGGAAGAAGAAATTGGGGATCTATGAAATTGGGAATCAAAAAATGAATAAACAAATGAGAGGAGAGAGGAAGAAAGGCTCTTATGGCCTGTCCCCTTTTCTTCCTCTCCAAGTCATTATCAAATATCCAATATGCCCTCTAATGGTTCATTATAAATAGTAATTAAGGAGGGTAATAGGAATGGTTCTAACTAATCTAAATTGGCTCTAAAATACCTAATTAATGGGAATGGGTCTATTGGGCTTGGTCTATATTGGGCTCATATTGTCATGACAATTCTAGTTGGACCTACAAGTGTCAAGTCTAATTATTGGGCTAATCTCTAACCAAAATACATAACACAAGTCATAGATAAGTCATATTTAATCTATAATACAATCATTCAATAATTTCTATAACATACCAATATAATAATTTATTCCTAAAATTTATTTACCTATGCCAATTTACCAAACTACCCCTAGTTGGAAAAGTGAGGGTGATAATCCTACCCACCTCAGAAAAATTTTGTCCTCGAAATTAAGAAAGAAACTAACTACCAATAGTAATCAATATAAGCAAGAAAGAATTACCTTATGGCTCAAACATATAAGAATATCGCTCGCGCATCTCGGCCTCTCGCTACCAGGTACTCTCTCCTGGCGAGTGATGCCTCCACGCGACGTGCACCAAAGGAATCATCTGATTTTGCAACACCTTCTCCCTGTGGTCCAAAATCTCCATGGGCTGCTCGGGGTAGTTGAGAGTCGGACCAACCTCGATCTCCGAGTAATCTAGTACATGGCTAGAATCTGCCACGTACCGTCTCAGCTACAATACGTGGAACACGTTGTGCACTCCCTCTAATATAGACATCAATTCTAGTTTATAGGATACTACACCGACTATCTCAAGAACACCGAAGGGTCAGATGTACCGTAGACTAAGATTTCTGCCTCCACCAAAATAAATCATGTCTCGTGTCGGAGAAATCCTCAAGAATACTAGATCGCAACCTAGCACGAAACACAGCCTTAGCACTCTAACTAAAATAAAAAATCATAAGCAATAGAAACAAAATCTATACCTCAAACTCCAATGGTCTCCGGTGGCTATCGGCCCAATGCCGCTGTCTGTCCTACACCACCCGAAGTCTATCCTTAATGAGCTTCACCTTTTTAGCTACATCTATGATCATCTCTGGTCCCAATAATGCTCTCTTATCAACATCATCCCATGATAACGTATTGCGGCATCTCCGTCCATACAATGCCTCAAATGGTGATATCTCGATACTGGCCTGGTAGCTGTTGTTATAAGCAAACTCTACTAGGTGAAGATGATCCTCCCAAGTGCCTCTGAAATCCAAAACACAAGTGCGTAGCATATCCTCGAGGGTCTGGATAGTCCTCTCTGACTGTCCGTCTGTTTGAGGGTGATATGCAGTACTGAACTTGAGCTGAGTACCCAAGCTAGCCTGTAAACTCCTCCAGAAGTGGGAGTGAAGCGACTATCATGATCCAAGACTATGCACACAGGAACTCCATGCAATCTGACTATCTGACGCACATATATCTCTGCGAGCTTCTCTGTAGACGTACCCACTTTGAATGGCTGAAAGTGGGACGATTTGGTCAACCGGTCTATGATGACCCAAATTCCGTCTTTGCCTCCTGGAGAACACGGAAGCCCTAAAATAAAGTCCATTATTACATGCTCCCACTTTTACTTTGGAATGGGTAAAGGCTGAAGCAATCCACCTGGCCTTTGTCTCTCTGCCTTTACCCATTGGCATACCAAGCATCTGGATACGAAGCTAGCACCTCCTTCTTCATACCATACCACCAAACACGCTCTCTCATGTCTCTATACATCTTGTTGGCGCCTGGATGCATAGAGTACTGAGATCGATGAGCCTCCTGAAGAACCTCCTCGCGCAATGCTCCACTCGGCACACACAATCTGAAACCGTGCCTCAATGATCCATCCTCTGCCATACTGAAGTCCTCTGCTAATCCCATCCGAATATGTGCTCTGATGCTTCTCAGAGACTCATCCTTGAACTGTGCGGCTCTGATCCTGTCCATCATCTCAGACTATACCTGAAGTCCCCACATCTGTGCCGCAACTCCAAGAACTAATACCTCAATACCCAAGCTATCAAGATCGGCCAATAAATGTTTGTCCCTCATCAAGTACATAGCCACTGGATACCTGCTCAAGGCATCAGCGACTATATTAGACTTCGCTGGATGATACTACAAGGAAATATCAAAGTCCTTCATCAGCTCTAGCCACCGCCTCTGCCTCATGTTGAGCTCTTTTTGTGTAAACACATATTTCAAGCTCTTGTTATTTGTAAAGATCTCCACCCACTCTCCATACAAGTAGTGCTTCCACAGTTTAAGAGCAAAAATAATTGCTGCCAACTCCAAGTCATGGGTAGGGTAATTCTTCTCATGCGGGCGTAATTGCTTGGAAGCATAGGTATTTACCTTCCAATTCTGCTGTAACACACAATCCAAACCCTTACCCGATGCATCACTATATATAGAAAATCCTTCTGTCCCTGATAGCAATGTCAAAACTGGAGTTGTAGTCAACCTTTTCTTTAGCTCCTCAAAAGCAGCCTGACAATCCTCAGTCCAGACGAACTCCACGTCCTTCCTGGTTAGTATAGTCATCGGCTCTGCAATCCTGGAACAATCCTAAACAAATCTCCGATAATAGATCGCCCATCCTAGAAAACTCCTAATCTCCGCCACTGAACTCGGGGTAGACCATAACTCAACTGCCAAAATCTTCTTCGGGTCTACTGGGATTCTGTCTCCTGTAATTACATACTCGAGGAATTCAACCTTATCAAGGAAGAACTCATACTTCGAAAGCTTTCCATAAAGCTTCTCCTTCCTGAGGGTCTCCAGAACTATCCTCAGGTGTTTCTCATGCTCCTTCGGGGTCTTCGAATAAATCAGAATATCATCAATGAATACTACCACAAACTAATCCAAGTATTGATGAAACACCTTATAACATCAGGTTCATAAATACCGCCGGGGCATTTGTCAACCCAAACGATATCACCAAAAACTCATACTACCTATACCGAGTCCTGAAAGCTGTCTTCAGAATGTATTCCTTCTTTACTTTCACTTGGTGGTACCCCGAACTTAAGTCTATCTTTGAGAATACATTCGCTCTGCTCAATTGATCAAATAAATCGTTAATCTACGGTAACGGGTATTTGTTCTTGATAGTAAGGTTGTTGAGTGCCCTGTAGTCGATACACATGCGTACCAACCCATTATTCTTCGGTACAAATAATATCGGAGCACCCCACGATGATGAACTGGAGCGGATGAAGTCCGTGTCCTACAACTTATCCACATATTTCTTCAACTTTGCCAGTTCGCTATTGTTCACCCTATAGACGTGTTGTGATATTGGCTCTGTTCTTGGCACCAAGTCTATAAAGAACTCCATATCTCGGTCTGGTGGCAACCCTGGCAACTCCTCCGAAAAGACGTCCATATATTCTGCAATCAATGGACGTGGCTGCTCTTGCTCTTCCACCATAGCTCTACAAAAATTTCCTTCGCTCTGCATTGCTGGTCCTTTGACGAACTCAAACTCTGGCTCTCCTGGCGCATAAAATAAAATTTTGTATCTACGACAATCGATACTAGCTTGGTGCCTACTCAACAAATCCATCTCGAGTATTATATCGTAGCTCAGAAGTGGCATTACGAGTAGACAAACGCTCAACTCTCGGCCTTCCAAAGAAACTCTTCGATCCTTGTAAACATCACTGACCAGGATAATTCCACCTCCGATCATGATCTTGCAAGTTCCCGCCAATGGTTTAGTCTCAAGGTAATATTTCAGAGCAAAAGATATAAACTATGTGAAGCACAAGAATCAAATAAAGTATGAGCTGGAAAAGAATCAAGATAGACTGAACCTGAAATAACATCACCGACAGCCTCCTCCTCCTCGACGGTCAAGGAGAAAGCTCACTCCTATCGCTGGGCACCTCTCTGCTGCTGCTGAACGAACTACTGATGTTGTGGTGGTAGAGGTGGTCCTCTCTGCTGCCCCGCTGGTGTTCTTGTGGGTGCTCTCCGTGCCTGTATCCCGCCTTGAGCTGGACGAGCTGGAGCTCTAGGACAAGCCCTCAACTGATGATCTCCTGATCTGCAGAATAAGCACTGGCGCAATCTCATTCTGCACGCATCCCATCCGTATCCTAGCTTCTTGCAGAATAGAAAAGAAATAGCTGGCCTCTGGATCTGGTGTGCCTGCTGTACTAGCACTCTAGCTGGTACATGGTACTGTTGCCTCGGCTGCTGGAAGTGTCTCTGATGCTGCTGCTAAAAGTGAGACTGCTTTGTTGGACCCATGCTAGTACTGGATCCTCCTATGTCCCTCGACCTCTTGGAGCCAAGCTCTAGATCATCCTCTGCCCGCTGTGCCTGCCTCAGAGTCTCCTCAAAAGTAACAGTGGGGTCTCCATTCGTATATAATTTGATATCCTTGTTCAGGCCCTTCCTGGATTTCCTGGTGTTCCCTCTGGGGTTCTGCCCCTCCATAAAGTGGCCTAATCTGTAATACTCTGTCGTATATTCATCCACTGTTATACCTCCCTGAATGAGGTACTGAAACTGGCTTTCTAGAGATATCAGAGCCACATCTGGAAAAAACTTTTTCTTGAAGAGCTCCTTAAAAGCTTCCCAAGTAAGTTTCGATGATGAGATCCTGGGGTCCGTCCTGAACCAAGTCAGTACGATGTCAAACATCATGCTTCCTGCCCTCTATCTGCAATCTCTCTAGAATCTGTGCCATTCGTAGGTTCCACTCAATATCTTCTATCCAATCATCAGCATAAATAATCTCCTCAGTGCCTTTAAAATCCTTCGGCCCCATCCTCTTAAAATCTATGATAGTCCTCGTCCCCGACTGCTGTAGGGTAAACTGAGGAGGTACCATATGTGGCTGGACTAAGGCGACTCTCTCGACTGCGACGAGCATAATCTGGTGAGCATTCTCAATGCCCTGCCTCATAACCTCTGATTGGCGCTGCTGTGACTCTATCATCTGCTGAAAGAGTACAAACATCTGTGTCTGATCGACTGTGGATGGTGGGGGTGGAAGATCCCCTAAAACGGTGATACTGCCCTCTGTACCGGAGGTGGAGCACTCCCGAAAGCTGCTGCAGAAACACTCACCTGGATCGGTGAAGCGGACCTCTAGAAGGTAGCTGCTGGAACAACGTCTGCTGGTGCTGCCCTCATAGGCGATGAAGTGACCGACCTTGTTGACATTGCGCCTTAGCGCTGGAAACGCGTCTTCGACAGAATTCTGAACATAGATTGAAACAAGGAATCAATATTGGGTAAGATACGATATCATCAAAGAAGGATAAAATTATTCAAAGTAAAGCAAACATTCACTAGATAAGGATAGCAAAATAGATATTTGGAATTGTTCCCTAGTTGTGATTGAGTATACTTTCAGCCTATATCCTATATCCTAAAGCAGGCTCATAGCAATATTCTAGGTGAGCACTACTACGATATCGCTCTAATTGTGACTCTATGACCTGCATGGGCCACCACTAAAAATGTGTCACGATCCGCACCCAGAATAAAGGCACGAGTAGTGAGCAATGCCCAGTCTATACCGTAGCATCAACGGAAGAACGCTGTCTGGGTCAACTCTACTATCTAAATATCTCATACAATATATACATTGTACCTGTCAATCATCTCAACTCTAAACGAAGGAATAATATGGTATCTAATAAATGTAAACTGTACTCAATCATAATGCAAACTAAGGAATATAAAACATGAGATAGAATAACGAAAAAAAAGAGTCACAATACATCCATAAGTCCAAAATAATATACATACCATAAGCCTCAATAAAGTCTAAACAAGTCTAATCAATAAGTCTACGCCTCCTCAGCCTCTGGTACTAGGTCTTCCTTCTCTAAAGGAGTATCCTCTAATGGTACGCCGTCCTACGACCCGTAGTAGGTGGGACACTAGTCTATAAGCCAATCATCTGAAAAATATATCCAGTCAGGATTGGAGCAAAGTATATACCTCTAAAAGTAGTTTCAAATACATAATTGAGTATATAATAGAAAATAGGAAAGAATACAAGATAACTAAACATCAGAATATAATGAACTAGAGTGAACATGTAATATACTGGAATAAAGAATAGGCAATATGAATAACTGCAATACAAGAAAATAGATAAAATTAGCTAATGTTCCATAGAGTATAAGTTCATTATGTGATCAGTTTGGGTTGAACATGAGTACAATATGGTAACTCAATTACACGTGTGATATGTAATCGACATGTACATGAATACACTTATGGATCCAATCACGACAGGCTACGAACACGAATATGGGCATACTGAACACGAGCAGTGTACGCGGAGTACACTAAAAATCAATACCCGATACACACGATAAAATATATGTGAATGAGTACTAACTGAACACGGTAAGGGATAACATCTCCTGACAGGATCCATATAGTACCAGTCCATGTAACCACTGTGTCGGAATCAAGTATATAGTTCTAGAACATGCGATATATACACTATCATAAAATAAAAACTAACAGAGAGATGTACTTGCCGCTAGTCCTGAGCAAATGTGTCTCTCGATGCCCAAGCTGGTGTCACACAATCCTATTTAGGAAATATTATGTCAAATTGTGTAATGAAGTGAATAAATGCTAAAATGATCTAAACATGCATTTCTAAGTCCATTTCTAGCTCACTAGGTTCATACTAAGTCATGCTAGTTAATGGGTCTTCCTTTAGTTAACAACTTAATATTAACTATACATATACTAATAATTAATATTATCTAACTGTTATATTTACTGATAACTACTAGTACCATAGCTAAGCTAACTATTAACAACTAATACTAAGATAATTATTAATCTGGACTGGTACTACACTAACTGAGTTATAAACTAACTTAACTAAACTAGCTGCTACTGATCTTAATACTAACTCACTAGTATATACTAATGAGGTCTGAATTGATCATCACTAACTGATACTTATCTTAGTACACAACTTGTTACACATTAGTGTGTATGACTGATATACTAACATAACACACTAGCCATTAGCTAATACTTAAACCACTAGCACTAATACCTATTGTTGATACCTATCTGATACACCCATCAGTTTCTCACTGTATACAAAATTTTAGATATGATCAGCACTACCTCAACCTCTGTATTCGACTACAAACCACCTGGTGCATACACAATCATACCTCACATGGGAACAATACACTGAGTCTTCCCCTTGCTGCTGAACACTCCCCATGCCAGGATACCCGACCCCCAAACTTACCTCATTGTGTTCTACTGTAAATACCTACTGTGCATCTACCTTAGCACACTCATAATCACTTCTGATATATTCCATTGATGACTGATACATACATTAGTCAATAATTTATACATAGCTAACACAGAGGTAATCGAGTTCTCGTATCCTTGAATCTGGTACACTTGTATCAGATAACTCTTCCTCAAACTGTTGATGCACCCACTGCTGCTACTGCCTTCTAATGTTGCTGCTGCAACTCTTTCCTTCATGCTTTTACTGTTATTATTCTTCATATGCTGCTGCTATTGCTAGCTGCATCTATTGCCCTGATACTCATCTACACTTGATTACTCACACAACCACATCATAATTGACACCTTCACCTGACACTCCTCAACTCATTGACCACACTGAACCCACATAATCCTCGATACACATAACACAAGTGCACTCCACCCATCCCCAAGGCCTGTGCACTACTCCATCTCCTTCTGTGCACAGGTACCGTACTTGTACTACTACCTGCTGCTCCCAAGGCCCTGCACTCAGGTAGTACCCGAGCCCCACATATGCACAAGTGTGCATTTACAGCACACAAAGTCTCACTCCCCTCTAGTGTCTCACCAATGCCCCAAGTGATGCCCTTGAGCTCTCCCTCTCTCATTTCCAATTTGTTATTGCTACTGCTATTGGGTTTCTGTGTGCTCCTCCACCTAGGTGTATCAGCTGTAGGTATAACCCCAAATACACAACAGTGTTAAACCAATGTACTACAATGCAAGCTTCAGTAGCCAAACCGCCATACTACACTTAAGTCCCTCACTTACACATAACTGCTACCCTCATACTGCACTTAAGAACATAATCCACTCTTCCTCACTCGCTGTCTAGTTTATGTCCTGCCACATGAACACAAATCGAGCATACCTCACCATCATCTCCTCCTCAACAATAATCACACACACACACACACACACCCCCATATATATATATATATATATATATATATATATATATATATATATATATATATATAACACCAAAAAAAGGCTCACACACCCCCAATGCAATATATCAAATACTTGGTGTGCGAAACTAAGATACTCACGATACGCTTGCGATACGCACCAAAATCTTACGATACTCTCCCCAATCTCATGCAACACTACAAATATATTAAATATAGTATATATAATATATATAATAGCTATCTAAAATGCAAAGAAAAAGATTTGGCATGCTAGATCCCTCCACACAAGCAAATACCCCTCCTATGATACCGTATCAAGATGCATCACGATACACACTCACCGTATCCAATTATGGACACGTATCTAGTCCTATAATCCTGATCTAAGTCTAATTAGATCAAATTGGTCTTATGACACAATATTGATGTGTCAAACTAGTAATTCCTTCAATATGCACACAAAATATTACATAGAACTCACAATACATAGCCAATTAGCCTATAAATTATTCCTATAGGTAGTCCTATGCCATGGGATGATTCCTAGGGGTCAAGTGTATGATTGAGAAGCTACAATAAATGATAAATTTAGAAATTATCAATTGGGAGATTGATTTCCAATAAAAATGTAATTGGCATATTGTAAACTCCCTCACCCAAAATAGGTAGTTTGTGTATATTTTATATTATTATATTTATTATATATGTTGAATTTATTTAGAATATGCTCTTAGTTAATTAGAAAATAAATTTCTTGATATATTTACTTATATAAATATTCATTTAGAATTATTTTAGGTTATTTTAGATTTTTGAAGATTTTTCTAGAATTTTTGGTAATTAAAACTTAGAAAACATAAATTTCTAGGACTTCTATGATTTACTATACGACCATACTTGCATGTCGTTCCTACCAAATATTTATTTTAGTTTAAAATATTTAATTATATTTTTTTGTAATTTATTTAGAATTTTAAGAAATTTATTTAGATTTTAAAATTATTTAGGATTTATTTGGATATATATAGTCTTAATATTAGATAGATACTAATTTAGTGTTAATAGATATTAATAAGATTTTATAAATTATTTGTATTATCTTTAATTATATTTAAGATTATAAATTATTGAGATAAATTCAAACTCTATTTTAAATTAATTCAAATCCCGAACCTACTAGAAAATCAACTTCATGCATATCATATCCTTATTTAAATTCATCATAATCCTATCCAAATTAACCAATCCTATTCGTATTTAATTAAGTAGTGTCCACCATTATAAATACCTCATCCTTCATATTTTTCTTTCCCAAATTCCTCTCTTTTTCGTCCAAAAAAAATAGTCAAAATTCGTCATAAATTCAGCCTCATTTTCTACTAGTTATGACGAATTAAAAAGACGATATCTCCTAGCTCCGGACTCCAAACACGCTCCATTTTTTTTTGTTAGAACGATAATGAGGTTAGCTTTCTGATAATATAAATTTTTTTTTGTTATTAGTATTAAATTCTGGAAAATTTGTAGAGCACAGCATGTCCGAAAATAGACGTGTTTCGATGTTTTCGCGATTTCGGGAGAACCAGAAATCAAAATCATGAACCGTTTAAAGTTTCGGAAAGCTAATGTCGAGATCATCGACATATATTTTTCCCAGAATTTATTTCGAAGTATTTTCATACTGTTAATTCTGTAGAACTTCTAGGTTAGAATTTAACCATCGGTGCACAATACAAAATTTGTATGTGCCATAATTCCCAAACAAATTTGAATTCGGATGAGCCATAAATTCTAGCATATTTTTGACGCTGAAATCTAAAGGAAATTAGGCATGAAAATTGAGTTTGTGTCGGTTGACTTTTCGGTCAACAGATCGCCTCGATTTGCGTGCCATGAGTCTCGAGTTGATAAAATTCAGTTTCTTTGGACAAAATTTAGGAATTAACATAAAAATCAGAATAATAAGATTAAAATAGGATTTTAGAGTAATTATTCCAAAATTAAATAAATTAAAATAAATTAATGGTTATATTATTATATAGTTATATGAATATATATGTAAGTAAATGCTAATTGATAATTATGACTAAATATTCAGACTGTATGACCCTAGGACATCGTGGACTATCCCATACTTACCTTGACCATGTTGACCCTAAGAACTTGTGAATTTGTCTGCCTTGCGTACACTAACGTACTGGTATAGACACCTGTCAGTTGACTGACTGATTTCGTACAGTACTTGAAGACGCGACACCCGCGTAATTCAATGCGTAATTAACCGTGTTAGATGACTAGTGTTACCCCTAGTATACCCTCTGATTCCAGTATAAATGTGGTTGAGTATGTGCTAGTGTAATGACTAATGATTCTATTATATTATATTTATGTGTACATAGGATATTGGATTGTTCTGCGCGATTTCTGGAGCAGGTTATTGGTATATTGCAGCTTCCTTGTCAGGCAAGTATACCTTGCCATTGTACTGTTATTTATATTCCATATGTTGCATTCATCTTTATTTTCTGTCTTTAGTTCATATATTTTAACTGTTATATAAAATGCGCGCGACGGTGACGTCGCGATATATTTTTATTTATATATTGCATTGACCTTGTTCATGAGACTACCCCATTATCATGTAGCACCATTAGGTTCATTGGCCGTGACACAGTGGTTACACGAGTGTGAGTCTCATATAGATCACGGACTGCGTGACAGGTCTGGCCTCCTGTACGTGTGGGCCGTGCGTTAGGAGTAACTGCTGTTAGAAACTTTGCATGCTAGTAGACTTGGCAGTTATTTAGAGGTATTATCGTGTCATGGATGTGACATGCTTAGAGCATGGGGTGGGGAGAACAACAAGTATCGCATTTGAGCTCCTTTACACTTTTTCTGTGACGCCCGGATTCTCCGCTGGAGATACGGGTGGTGATGACCCATATATATACATTGGCGGGCCTCCGCCGTTCAAAAGACGACGTGCCTTTGGGCCCCTGGATCTTCAAAAGAGAACCATGCCAAATCTCAGTTTTCAGCCAGATAGCTCACTTGTGGGGAAAGTTGTTCTTAACTGCATTCACTTTAGACGGTTAGGTGACCCCTTTGGATATTTATTTCAGTACTTTATTGGCATATGTTTAAGTATCTTGTTATGTCCCTCCGAGGACCTGGTCCGCTACCAGGTGTATCTTTTCTTGAGTATTTGCAGGAGCGCAGATTTGGATGGTTATATGTGATCCGAGGATGTCTTCTCTTCGAGCTGTGATGGATAGCTGGTATTCTTATATTGTGTTGTGGTGTTGTACTCATATTGTATTTGCTCTTATATTCGAGTTGGTAGTGGATTTGTTTCCATCCAACTATCATCCTTAGATACTTCTTATTGAGATCTAGTTTCATAGATACTGGTTATTTATTTCTATATGATTTTGGTGGATGAGATTTAGATTTTACCCTGTGACTTGTGACATATGTTTATACCACTTGTGGATTTTGTATTCATATTACAGCGTACGTATGGATTTGGTTTCCATATATTAGAGTTGCCATATCCATGCGGCTGGCATGCTTACGTGTTCCTAGTCCTACGTATTTGGGACTGGGGCGTGACATGTTTTTGTGGTGGCCCATGCAGGTCGAGAGCATATTGTCTCAGTTACGTTACTGTACCGAACAAGCCTGCACATAGGACTAGAGTATAGGATCTCATCCACAATTGACTATGATTCACCTTCCTCCTCTATGATCTATTCGAACAATTGTATCCTGCTTGATTCCTGTACTTCCCTAATAAGTTCCTTGAGTATATATAGCCTTCTGCTAGAATATAGGAACCCCTGTTATTAGGATGATAATTAGAGTAGCACACCTATTAAGAATACAACGAGAATATAGACACACCACTAAGTTTAGAATATATAGTGAACCCTAGAATTTCTTATCTTTAGAATTGACTTACCATTACCCCCTGATGTATTATGAAGACTTGAGAGTAGTATAGACACTACTAGAGTTAGTTAGAAGTTTTACCATAATGTTTGACCCTAGTATTGAGGAACCAATGGAGAACCAATATTGAACATTAGGACTGAACCTAACCCTCATAATTGGATAGTATTAGAGAACTATAAAACTTATGTCATTGTCTTGTTACTAGTAGACAGCACCTTAGGAAGCCTAGAGGAATGTAATCAACCCTTTCCCTTGATCATACCCCGAACATGGCAACTAGCATGCCACCCCCTTAGAGAACCATGATGCTATCTAGAGCCCTCTATTTTTTATTTCATAACTTGTCCCCCTGTAACCTTAGCATTCGCTAATTGTGTGACGACTAAATTATGATTCTTCTTTCTTCATCATTTAACTCGTGCCATATAACTCGTATGATTAAAGGCCAAGTAATCTTATTCTATGTTAGGACATGTAGTTTGCTAGGGTATAGCTTGGTAATTTGAACTTTGAATTTTGTGCGTGATAGTTGGGATTTGATAGTTTGCGTAGTTCCCTTAGGTTGTGACCTAATGATTACCCCTTAGCTTTAAATCATAAAATTTGTACCCATAGCTCGATACGAGTTAAATCCCTTTCCCCTTAATGGCTAGTAACTCTTCTATCCCTACGATTGACACCTGTTCTATGAGCACTTGACCCTTACCTATATAATGCAATAGGAGACCCTAATAAGAGTTTCTTTTCTATGTACATGTGCAAGGTTATTTTTGTAGGTATCCTTAAGGCAATACAATAGTAGTTAAATTATTTTAAGTTGGATAGTATACCTCACCACCTAGTATCACGTAGTCCCTGTGATCCACTGATGAAGTGTAACTGAATGACATTAATTTTATGCTAGCAAAGACGACAGTATTTATTCAGACGATAGGATTTAGAGGTCCATGTCCCTATTGGTCGACTAGCGACTTAGACAAGGAATTAGTATGACAACTGTAGAGATTGTGTAGTCTTTCATTATTATTGCTTATTTTGCTTTTGTTTTTGTGAATTTGAATTGTTATGAACCTTCTTTCATCATAATCTAGCGTATTCATAGTTGCTGTACTACCTTGACTTATGCTGCTATTATAGCCTAGTTTTTGCAAGCTTATTCTTTATCGAGCTTGTTCATGACATACGTATTATTGGGGGCCCACAATAATACATTTTAGAATCAGTGTATTAGGGTCTAGCTAACCTTAGTGCGCTTGGTTCGCCCTTCGCATAACTACTTTACGTGGATTGAGATATGTAGTGATTAGTAGACGAATATACTTACCCTCTAGATACGACAAAGCATATCATATCAAGTACATAACTGCACCGATGTGAGCATGCGAATAGAAAATTACCAAATTAAGATTTCAATCCACAACTGTCTTGACAATTCCCATTTGAATTCTTTAAACGCTTTGATTCCCATACTTCCATTCTATTACCCCTCCTTGAACTCTTTTTCGTTGCTTTCCGTCTTCCCTTGTTTCGGAAAGACGAAATCTCGTGCTTGGATATAAGTGATACACGGATAGTACAAGATATACCCCATAGGCCAATCACATTATTTGGTGACTATCTTTCATAATTGATTAAGGGCATATCACATATGATATAGTTGGTGTTAAAGTTTTGAGGATTGAATGACATGAGAAAATAAATTGAGGAATATTTTTCTTAAGTGTAAGAGCCTTATGTGATAGATGGGTAAATTCTAAGTTGGGTAGAAATTACAATATTAAACTTGAGGATAATTCTTTTAGATTGTGATCAAGTAGGATTAGATTGAGAGATTAAGTCCTTTTAAATGTGGAGAATTTTAAAAGAGGGATTAAGATAATGAGGATTTAATAAATTTTAAAAATCTTGATATTGAGGACCCAATATTTATACTTTGAGCACATGATTTAAATTTTGAATATTGAATGATGAATCATCGATTTAAATTTTGAGGATAAATATAGAATTTTAGACTTAAACAATTGGTTAATTAGATTTAAATTTTATAATTTGATGATTTGAATTAAAAGTTCAATTTTGATTGTTGGGTCACCTATTTGAAATATTGAGGATGTAAATTGAGTTTAAATATTTGAATAGTACAAAATTCTTAAGTTAAGAATAGGAATAAGATTTGATTAGAATTGTTTATTGTTCAAAGTCTAGAGGAGATTATGATAGTTGGAAATTATGATATAAATTTTGATGTGGGATGTCATATAGACTTGAGTCAGATTTGGATGTTGATTATTTAAAAATCGAGAAGAGATTACGACAGGTTGAATTTTGATTTAAACAGTGGTTATATTAATTTTGAAGTGATCGCGATAGATTCGAATAAATTTTGTTATTTAAATTTTTGGAAGAGATTGCGATTGACATACCTTATGTACAAATGTGAAGGATTTAACAAATTATGTCTTATTTTAATTTCGAGGACAAAATTATTTTAAGTTGGGTAGATTGTAAACTCCCTCACCCAAAATAGGTAGTTTGTGTATATTTTATATTATTATATTTATTATATATGTTGAATTTATTTAGAATATGCTCTTAGTTAATTAGAAAATAAATTTCTTGATATATTTACTTATATAAATATTCATTTAGAATTATTTTAGGTTATTTTAGATTTTTGGAGATTTTTCTAGAATTTTTGGTAATTAAAACTTAGAAAACATAAATTTCTATGACTTCTATGATTTACTATACGACCATACTTGCATGTCGTTCCTACCAAATATTTATTTTAGTTTAAAATATTTAATTATATTTTTTTTGTAATTTATTTAGAATTTAAAAAAATTTATTTAGATTTTAAAATTATTTAGGATTTATTTGGATATATATATAGTCTTAATATTAGATAGATACTAATTTAGTGTTAATAGATATTAATAAGATTTTATAAATTATTTGTATTATCTTTAATTATATTTAAGATTATAAATTATTGAGATAAATTCAAACTCTATTTTAAATTAATTCAAATCCTGAACCTACTAGAAAATCAACTTCATGCATATCATATCCTTATTTAAATTCATCATAATCCTATCCAAATTAACCAATCCTATTAGTATTTAATTAAGTAGTGTCCACCATTATAAATACCTCATCCTTCATATTTTTCTTTCCCAAATTCCTCTCTTTTTCGTCCAAAAAAAATAGTCAAAATTCGTCATAAATTCAGCCTCATTTTCTACTAGTTATGACGAATTAAAAAGACGATATCTCCTAGCTCCGGACTCCAAACACGCTCCAATTTTTTTTTGTTAGAAAGATAATGAGATTAGGTTTCTGATAATATAAATTGTTTTTTTTATTATTAGTATTAAATTCTGGAAAATTTGTAGAGCACAGCATGTCCAAAAATAGACGTGTTTCGATGTTTTCGCGATTTCGGGAGAACCAGGAATCTAAATCACGAACCGTTTAAAGTTTCGGAAAGATAATGTCGAGATCATCAACATATATTTTTCCCAGAATTTATTTCGAAGTATTTATATACTGTTAATTCTGTAGAACTTCTAGGTTAGAATTTAACCATCGGTGCACAATACAAAATTTGTATGTGCCATAATTCCCAAACGAATTTGAATTCGGACGAGTCGTAAATTCTAGCATGTTTTTGACTCTGAAATCTACAGGAAATTATGCATGAAAATTGAGTTTGTGTCGGTTGACTTTTCGGTCAACAGATCGCCTCGATTTGCGTGCCATGAGTCTCGAGTTGATAAAATTCAGTTTCTTTGGACAAAATTTAGGAATTAACATAAAAATCAGAATAATAAGATTAAAATAGGATTTTAGAGTAATTATTCCAGAATTAAATAAATTAAAATAAATTAATGGTTATATTATTATATAGTTATATGAATATATATGTAAGTAAATGCTAATTGATAATTATGACTAAATATTCAGACTGTATGACCCTAGGACATCGTGGACTATCCCATACTTACCTTGACCATGTTGACCCTAAGAACTTGTGAATTTGTCTGCCTTGCGTACACTAACGTACTGGTATAGACACCTGTCAGTTGACTGACTGATTTCGTACAGTACTTGAAGACGCGACACCCGCGTAATTCAATGCGTAATTGACCGTGTTAGATGACTAGTGTTACCCCTAGTATACTGTCACGCCCCAGTCCCAAAATATCGAGGGACTGGAAACGTGGCAATGGCCAGCAGTACGCACCGATGGACAAACCCAATTTAATGGATCCATCGGGCATACTTAAGCTGTATTACATCAGTCAGGGTTTTACTATTCTCATCCACAAATATAAGATAGCAATAACAGCAAAAGAAATATTAAACAACAATAGTCAAAGTAAATAAAATCGGAGAACAATCCGATATTAAGTCTGTTTACACAAGTTCTCAAAGACAGAAAAATAAAGAGTTTAATTAATAAAGTCTATTTTGCCATTAAGACTGAGCAAGGCGAAGCAGCTGTTCAGGAGAAGTCCTCAGCAATCACCTCGTCCTCAGGTTCAGGTACTGCTCCGAGTAGGGCTCCTATTCCGTACACCTCAGGGTAGACCTCGTCTGCTATAACTGGAGAACAAAACCAGGTCCTCAGCGGGACGTAACAAGGTACAGAAGAATACGAGCCAAAATACAGTGAATGAACATGCAAGTCAATCAAGATGTTAAACACAAGAGAAGCACAATAAATTAATAAGTCTAAGACAGTGGCATGCCGATGTTGCTATCAAACAAATCCGGGTAAATAATTAAACCAGCTAAGTGATCATGCAAGTGAGAGTTATTATTCATACTCAGGCTGAGACTACTACAGGATCAGTGACAAGAAACCAAAGCAGTATTTTCTCGAAGGGCCAGTACAGGTGCCAAAGCTCTGTGTCAGAGACTAGGACACTTCCAGATAACAATATATAATATTTATTCAGCCTTGATATGGTAATACTCTCCCCACCCAATATAATCTCACGTCACGGTTCTCAATGTTCATGTTTACGCAAGATTAAACTAATGCAATCAGTCCTTTATTAAGATCTAAGAAATAAAGCTCAAGTTATGAAATCTATATCCTATACAGATCCTTCTTGAGTAATCAGGAAGATTATGTATCATGCTTTGTGTCAGGTGTCCTGGGTTTAATTTACTTGATAGGGCAAGTTCAACAGTCATAGAAATTAAAACAAAGAATTAAACTGAATCAATAACTGTATTTTATGGCAAGGTACACTTGCCTAGGTTTCCTGTTTCAATTGTAGCTCGAGCTTCAGCTGGATTTCCAGGCAGTACTCCGGTTGTTGAAACAAACATCACCATCAGATTCAGAAAATATCAATCAGCTAGAATCGCCTGTCCTTGAGTCCAATTTGGAGACAAGGGCAAAAACATTATTTTCGGGTCAAGGCAGGGTCTAGATGTGGGCCGCTTTGCACCGAAAAATACGTCAGGGTCAAAGGTCTCAAAAACAATCCAACTTAGTGTCAACAGGTCAGGAACGATGATACGAACCCAACGGAACTTCCAGAATTGGATTCCGATGAGCCGTTCTCAAAATCGCCCGTCGGATGGAGCCTGTGGGGCCCACGACACACGATTTTGTCAACGTTCTCAGAATCGAACCAAACTTGGCTCACAGGACCAGCGTATTGCTACGAGTCCAATGGCGTAAGTTTCGTCTCGATCTGACTTGTGTACACTAAGTTACAGCGAGAAACAGAATGGTCGAATACGAGGCGATGTCCGCGGATACGCACTGATTCCGGTGTGCACGCACATCCGAATCAGCTTCTGCGAAAGCCCGCACGTCCGTATCAACGACGCGGTGAAGACCGCACGCGACCAAGTCGTCCCGTTTGGCGGGGCGTACCCGGTTCCGGGGTGAAACAGGGTCTGGTTTTTCCTGTTTTTGGATCGCGGTGTGCGATCACCACAGGACGCGATGCCCCGAGCAGTTTGTCCGGGCACCGAGAGGGTCATACAGGCTACGCGATGCAATTTACGGAATCGAATTCCGAGCTACGAGCACAAAGTTATGAATACCTGAAGTGGTCCGAAGAACCGAGTTCAAATCGTGTCCTCGTGTCCTACCCTAGGGTTTACTGCTCCTGTGTCCGCGGCTGAGAATCTGTGTCCGACCAGTGTCCGGGTTAGGGCTTGCTGCTGGAGGCTCGCCTGAGCTGGTCGGGACTCGCCGTAGTCGGCCTGGGTGCGGGCGGAGGTGGCGCCGGTGCTGTCAATGCCGGCCGGAGGAGTCGACGACTGAAGAGGGGCCGGCGCGGGTCCGCGAGGAGAGAGGCGACTGGGGTCAGGTTCCTCTGGAGGTGGGCGGCCGGGGTCTGACGGCGAGGCCGGTCGTCGAGGGCGGCGTCGGGTGGTCGGAGAAGAAGTGGGTGGCAGCGGGTTCGACGGGAACGTGAGCGTTGGCGGAGGGGAGAGGAGAGATGGCCGACTGGGGGATTTATATAGAGAGGAGGAGGAGGTGGCCAGTCGGCCGACGCCGGTTACGGGGAGGGGAGAGGAGGAGCCGGGCGTTTGGAAGGCCACGCGGCGGCGTAACGGGCGGCCGGAGGGGAGAGGAATCGACACAGGCGGCGGCGGCGGGTTCGTCGGTTGGGGAAAAATGAGGTTCGGGTCGGGTCGGGCTTAGCGGGTCGGGTCTGACCCGGATCCGACCCGCTAAGGGGTTGGGCTGGGTTCGGTTCAATCAGACCGGCCGGTCCGGTCCGGTTCTGACTCTGGGTTTGGGTTGGTTCACTAGGGTTTAATTAATTTAAATAAAACAATGGTTTTTAAAGCTTTAAAAATTCTTCCGGGGTCCAATAAATTTCCGAAAAATTACCCTATGTCTGGTTTTCTGTTTTACACTATAAAATATTATTTTCATAATATTTTAATACTATTTCATAATAATTAAAAATCCTTTAATAATAAAAGAACCTGAATTTAATTACAGAAAATTTCCGGAAAAATTCCAGAAAATTCCAAAAAATCTAATTTAAAATTCTTTGAAAATCAGGAGGATTACAATATACCCCCCTTAAGAGAATTGCGTCCTCGCAATCAAAGAATAACCGGTCAACAAAGATGACACGGTTACCAATTTTATTCGAATCACAATACAATAAAGAAAATCAAGATTCAGGGCTTGAACACATAGGAAAATCATTTCCCTAAGTAGAAGTTATACAATTTACCAAATGTGGGAATTCCAGAAAATTACTGCTTTTATAAAACCAGGTTATCTTTCAAAACATATTAGGTTAACAATTCTAGGTTATTATCAAGTTCAAAATTACTAGATTAATACGAAGTTATTAATTATTAACAGGTTAAAGTTATTAGGTTAAGGTTATCAGGTCAAGTCTGGGGTCACGAACCAGCAGGCACATCTAGAGCAATGCTAGAAACGGAACAACTATAAAGACTTACTCGCATTAGCTACGCCATGGTTCTGCGCGTCTCCCACAGTCATCGCGAAAACTTGGCCGCGTCCTTGAGGTGGTGCTCTCTGATGTTGCTGGGCTTGCTGGTAAGGTGCTGCTTGATGTGCCATGGGTGGCCTTGGTTGATGCCCTCCTGGTGCCGGTAGAGCTTGTTGGTTTGCCCTTGGTGCTTCCCTACGATCAGGGCAGTCCTTTACTGCATGCTGTCTGGATCCACAACCTAAGCACAGTCCGTGTTTACGTCTACACTCCTTCTCAACATGGCCTATCTTGCCGCAGTAATAACAAGTAGGTAGAGTCAGGGTTTTGGATGCAGATCCCTGTGGTGCTTGGTGCAGATGAGGTTTCTTGGCAACTTCTCCATTGTTTGCTCTGGCTGGTACTGATGTGGAAGGCCTCTTCAGACTGTTTTCTCTCCTGGTGACGCGCTCCATGCGTCTAGCTGCAGCAAGGACGTCCGTGTACGAAGTTGGTGCGACAGATCCAATCAGTTTCTGTAGTTCGATGTTGAGTCCGTCAAAAAACTTTTCGGCCTTCTCTTCTTCTGTCGGAATTAATGTAGGAGCGAAGCGACTCAGACGAATGAACTCGGCGTTGTACTCTTCCACCGTCATAGCATCCTGAGTGAGGCGGTTGAACTTGTCCCTCAGTTCTGATCGAGCGATAGCAGGTATGTACATCTCCTGGAAGAGTCTGGAGAACTCTTCCCAAGTAACTCAGTCTGGTCCGAGCCTGGTCTCCTCGGATATCCACCAGTGATGAGCATTGTCCGTCAAATGCATTCTGACGGCGGTCATCCAACGTTCTCTTGGTAGTTCAGCTGCTTCTAATTGATGCCGAATGTTGGTGAGCCATTCATGCACTTCTGTTGGTCCCTCCTTGCCAGAGAAAGTACGGGGCTTCAGCTGGCGGAAGTCTGTGATAGAGCCCGTCGGTTGCCTTCTAGCTGGTAGGTTGGCCTGCTCTAGTGCATTTACTAGGCTGTTCCTCAAGTACTCAGCTTCGCGACGTTGGGCTTCGATTTGGATCTGTTGCTGAGCTTGCATCATTGCGTAGAACATCTGGAACATCTGCTGTCCGTCCATTACTTGCCCTGGTGGAAAGACAGGCATCTGTGGAGGGAACTGGGGCGGAGGTGGGATATCATCGCGCCTGAACCTTGAGTTATGCGGTTCAGCTTGACCACCTTGAGGGGATTGCCCTCTGTTCTCTGGTGTAACTCCATCTCCATAGGTAACCACAGCGTCTTGTGGCGTACTCAAAGGAATTTCATCTTCAATTCTTGGATCCATCTTTCTGCATCCAAAATAAAATATAAGAAGCGCACAAGATTCAAGGCAGGATGCAAATCAAAAATTAATTCGAGTACGATACAGATATCAAGAACGTTTTCAAGCAAGTGGATGAGATCCTAAAAAAACTTATCCTATCTTATTGCAGGCCTGTTCGGTCCCTAAGTTGAAACCGAACAATTTAGTCGTTGACCTGCATGGGCCACAACAAAAACCATGTCACGCCCCAGTCCCAAAATACCGAGGGACTGGAAACGTGGCAATGGCCAGCAGTACGCACCGATGGACAAACCCAATTTAATGGATCCATCGGGCATACTTAAGCTGTATTACATCAGTCAGGGTTTTACTATTCTCATCCACAAATATAAGATAGCAATAACAGTAAAAGAAATATTAAACAACAACAGTCAAAGTAAATAAAATCGGAGAACAATCCGATATTAAGTCTATTTACACAAGTTCTCAAAGACAGGAAAATAAAGAGTTCAATTAATAAAGTCTATTTTGCCATTAAGACTGAGCAAGGCGAAGCAGCTGTTCAGGAGAAGTCCTCAGCAATCACCTCGTCCTCAGGTTCAGGTACTGCTCCGAGTAGGGCTCCTGTTCCGTACACCTCAGGGTAGACCTCGTCTGCTATAACTGGAGAACAAAACCAGGTCCTCAGCGGGACGTAACAAGGTACAGAAGAATATGAGCCAAAATACAGTGAATGAACATGCAAGTCAATCAAGATGTTAAACACAAGAGAAGCACAATAAATTAATAAGTCTAAGACAGTGGCATGCCGATGTTGCTATCAAACAAATCCGGGTAAATAATTAAACCAGCTAAGTGATCATGCAAGTGAGAGTTATTATTCATACTCAGGCTGAGACTACTACAGGATCAGTGACAAGAAACCATAGCAGTGTTTTCTCGAAGGGCCAGTACAGGTGCCAAAGCTCTGTGTCAGAGACTAGGACACTTCCAGATAACAATATATAATATTTATTCAGCCTTGATATGGTAATACTCTCCCCACCCAATGTAATCTCACGTCACGGTTCTCAATGTTCATGTTTACGCAAGATTAAACTAATGCAATCAGTCCTTTATTAAGATCTAAGAAATAAAGCTCAAGTTATGAAATCTATATCCTATACAGATCCTTCTTGAGTAATCAGGAAGATTATGTATCATGCTTTGTGTCAGGTGTCCTGGGTTTAAATTACTTGATAGGGCAAGTTCAACAGTCATAGAAATTAAAACAAAGAATTAAACTGAATCAATAACTGTATTTTATGGCAAGGTACACTTGCCTAGGTTTCCTGTTTCAATTGTAGCTCGAGCTTCAGCTGGATTTCCAGACAGTACTCCGGTTGCTGAAACAAACATCACCATCAGATTCAGAAAATATCAATCAGCTAGAATCGCCTGTCCTTGAGTCCAATTTGGAGACAAGGGCAAAAACGTCATTTTCGGGTCAAGGCGGGGTCCAGATGTGGGCCACTTTGCACCGAAAAATGCGTCAGGGTCAAAGGTCTCAAACACAGTCCAACTTAGTGTCAACAGGTCAGGAACGATGATACGAACCCAACGGAACTTCCAGAATTGGATTCCGATGAGCCGTTCTCAAAATCGCCCGTCGGGTGGAGCCTGTGGGGCCCACGACACACGATTTTGTCAACGTTCTCAGAATCGAACCAAACTTGGCTCACAGGACCAGCGTATTGCTACGAGTCCAATGGCGCAAGTTTCGTCTCGATCTGACTTGTGTACACTAAGTTACAACGAAAAACAGAATGGTCGGATACGAGGCGATGTCCGCGGATACGCACTGATTTCGGTGTGCACGCACATCCGAATCAGCTTCTGCGAAAGCCTGCACATCCATATCAACGACGCACACGTATCGGTGAAGACCGCATGCGACCAAGTCGTCCCGTTCGGCGGGGCGCACCCGGTTCCGGGGTGAAACAGGGTCTGGTTTTTCCTGTTTTTGGATCGCGGTGTGCGATCACCACAGGACGCGATGCCCCGAGCAGTTTGTCCGGGCACCGAGAGGGTCATACAGGCTACGCGATGCAATTTACGGAATCGAATTCCGAGCTACGAGCACAAAGTTATGAATACCTGAAGTGGTCCGAAGAACCGAGTTCAAATCGTGTCCTCGTGTCCTACCCTAGGGTTTACTGCTCCTGTGTCCGCGGCTGAGAATCTGTGTCCGACCAGTGTCCGGGTTAGGGCTTGCTGCTGGAGGCTCGCCTGAGCTGGTCGGGACTCGCCGTAGTCGGCCTGGGTGCGGGCGGAGGTGGCGCCGGTGCTGTCAATGCCGGCCGGAGGAGTCGATGACTGAAGATGGGCCGGCGCGGGTCCGCGAGGAGAGAGGCGACTGGGGTCAGGTTCCTCTGGAGGTGGGCGGCCGGGGTCTGACGGCGAGGCCGGTCGTCGAGGGCGGCGTCGGGTGGTCGGAGAAGAAGTGGGTGGCAGCGGGTTCGACGGGAACGTGAGCGTCGGCGGAGAGGAGAGGAGAGATGGCCGACTGGGGGATTTATATAGAGAGGAGGAGGAGGTGGCCAGTCGGCCGACGCCGGTTACGGGGAGGGGAGAGGAGGAGCCGGGCGTTCGGAAGGCCAGGCGGCGGCGTAACGGGCGGCCGGAGGGGAGAGGAATCGACACAGGCGGCGGCGGCGGGTTCGTCGGTTGGGGAAAAATGAGGTTCGGGTCGGGTCGGGCTTAGCGGGTCGGGTCTGACCCAGATCCGACCCGCTAAGGGGTTGGGCTGGGTTCGGTTCAATCAGACCGGCCGGTCCGGTCCGGTTCTGACTCTGGGTTTGGGTTGGTTCACTAGGGTTTAATTAATTTAAATAAAACAATGGTTTTTAAAGCTTTAAAAATTCTTCCGGGGTCCAATAAATTCCCGAAAAATTACCCTATGTCTGGTTTTCTGTTTTACACTATAAAATATTATTTTCATAATATTTTAATACTATTTCATAATAACTAAAAATCCTTTAATAATTAAAGAACCTGAATTTAATTACAGAAAATTTCCGGAAAAATTCCAGAAAATTCCAGAAAATCCAATTTAAATTTTTTTGAAAATCAGGAGGATTACATATACCCTCTGATTCCAGTGTAAATATGGTTGAGTATGTGCTAGTGTAATGACTAATGATTCTATTATATTATATTTATGTGTACATAGGATATTGGATTATTCTGCGCGATTTCTGGAGCAGGTTATTGGTACATTGCAGCTTCCTTGTCAGGCAAGTATACCTTGCCATTGTACTGTTATTTATATTCCATATGTTGCATGCATCTTTATTTTTTGTCTTTAGTTCATATATTTTAACTGTTATATAAAATGCGCGCGACGGTGACGTCGCGATATGTTTTTATTTATGTATTGCATTGACCTTGTTCATGAGACTACCCCATTATCATGTAGCACCATTAGGTTCATTGGCCGTGACACAGTGGTTACACGAGTGTGAGTCTCACATAGATCACGGACTGCGTGACAGGTCTGGCCTCCTGTACGTGTGGGCCGTGCGTTAGGAGTAACTGCTGTTAGAAACTTTGCATGCTAGTAGACTTGGCAGTTATTTAGAGGTATTATCGTGTCATGGATGTGACATACTTAGAGCATGGGGTGGGGAGAACAACAAGTACCGCATTTGAGCTCCTTTACACTTTTTCTGTGACGCCCGGATTCTCCGCTGGAGATACGGGTGGTGATGACCCATATATATACATTGGCGGGCCTCCGCCGTTCAAAAGACGACGTACCTTTGGGCCCCTGGATCTTCAAAAGAGAACCATGCCAAATCCCAGTTTTCAGCCAGATAGCTCACTTGTGGGGAAAGTTGTTCTTAACTGCATTCACTTTAGACGGTTAGGCGACCCCTTTGGATATTTATTTCAGTACTTTATTGGCATGTGTTTAAGTATCTTGTTATGTCCCTCTGAGGACCTGGTCCGCTACCAGGTGTATCTTTTCTTGAGTATTTGCAGGAGCGCAGATTTGGATGGTTACATGTGATCCGAGGATGTCTTCTCTTCGAGCTGTGATGGATAGCTGGTATTCTTATATTATGTTATGGTGTTGTACTCATATTGTATTTGCTCTTATATTCGAGTTGGTAGTGGATTTGTTTCCATCCAACTATCATCCTTAGATACTTCTTATTGAGATCTAGTTTCATAGATACTGGTTATTTATTTCTATATGATTTTGGTGGATGAGATTTAGATTTTACCCTGTGACTTGTGACATATGTTTATACCACTTGTGGATTTTGTATTCATATTACAGCGTACGTATGGATTTGGTTTCCATATATTGGAGTTGCCATATCCATGCGGCTGGCATGCTTACGTATTCCTAGTCCTACGTATTTGGGACTGGGGCGTGACACATATTTCAGACATGATCTCTAGCTCCAAAGCTCCTCCTCCTTGTGCTCCTTGCTTCTCCAATCTTCTAAGCTACAAAAGTGAAGAATTTGAGAAGAAAATGGAGGTGAATTAATAGAGGGAAGAAGGAATCGGGGATCTATAAAATTGGGAATAAAAAAGAATGAACAAATAAGAGGAGAGAGAGAAGAGAGAATCTTATGGCCGGCCCGCTATTTCCCCTCTCCAAGTTATTGTCAAATGTTCAATATGCCCTCTAATGGTTCATTATGAATAGTAATTAAGGAGGGTATATTAGGAAGGTTTTTAACTAATCTAAATTATCTCTAAAATATATAATTAATTAATGGAAATGGGTCTATTGGGCTTGGTCTATGTTGGACTCATGTTGTCATGATAATTCTAGTTGGGCCTTTAAGTGTCAAGTCTAATTATTGGGCTAGTCTCTCTAACCAAAATAAATAACACAAGTCACATTTAATCTATAATACAATTATTCAATAATTTCTATAACATAGCAATATAATTATTTATTCCTAAAATTTATTTACCCATGCCAATTTACCAAACTATCCCTAGTTGGAAAAGTGAGGGTGACAAGGGGGAGGACTGCTTCGATCCCGTAGACCAACGAGCATGGTGTTCTGCCAGTAGGTGTCCGGACCGTCGTACGGTCGGCCCAAAGACATTTACCTAGCTTCTCATTCCAGTCGCATTTGTTAGATGATGCAAACTTTTTGAGGATCTTTATGATGGTCTTGTTGAAGGCTTCTGTCAGACCATTTGCTGTTGGGTTGTAGGCAGTTGAGGCTATATTCTGAATTTAGTTTTTGTCACAGAACCGATAAAAATTATGACTTGAAAACTTTGGACCATTGTCATGGATGATCCTTTGTGGCAAGCCGAAGTGGTATATGACGTGATGCTTGACGAAGCTGATCACGTTTGATGTCTTGACTTCAACTGGTGATACGGCTTTCGCCTACTTGTAGAAGTAGTCGATAATGACAAGGATAAATCGATATCCCTTGGACGAAGGCAGACTAATCGGCCCTATGATATCCATGCCCCAGGCTTCAAACGGTCATGACACAACAGTCGGGTATAGAAACTCCGAGGGTTAGTGGATAAAGTTCACGTGGATTTGGCACGCTTGGCACTTCCTTGTGTGGTCAACGATATTTTTTACCATTATCGTCCAGTAGTAATCCATTTTCTGGAGACGGTCCTGTAGCTTAGGCCCTGGCTGATGGGCACTGCAAACCCCATCGTGGGCCTCGCGGAGAGCTTGCTTCGCTTCTGCGGCATGTAAGGACATGCCTGCTCTGCGTCTCGCTCCCCCCTTAACCGCTCGCGCTTCGCTCGCTCGCTACAGGACTAAAGGTTAGGTACATAGTATAAGTTTCAATGCGATAAAGTTACATGGTATCTATTTTTCTTCACCTGGCTCGGGGGGATATAGCTCAGTTGGTAGAGCTCCGCTCTTGCAATTGGGTCGTTGCGATTACGGGTTGGATGTCTAATTGTCCAGGCGGTAATGATAGTATCTTTTTTAATATAACTTTATGGTCTCACGGGGTAAGCCCCCGTGATTCCCTCGTACATCCGCTCCTAAAGTCGCTCCTGTTGTGGGCTTGCCTGGAGGGGAAGGTTTCCCCCCCAGGACCCCCCCTTCCCTTATTCTTATTAGCCGCTCGCTATTTGATAGGTATCGTAAAAAAAGACCGTAATAGGAGCGGTGATATAATATTTTATTATCCATATCGTAATAGAACCGGAGGGAACGTCTTCTGATGGAAGTGGCTTCCTTTGGGTTCTCGAGAAAAATTCCATAGACTACATAGTCGATGAATCTGAGTTTCCAGTCTTGGGAGTTGGTGCTCGTCTCTACTGAGTAGCTCAGGCACTGATAGAGATTGTTCTTCTGGCAGACAAGCTCCTAACCGATCACAGTGATCAGTTCATGAGTGTTGACTAGAACAGCTAGAGAGGCTGTGAGTCCGACTAGGGCATCGGCGTCGATATTTTACAATTAAGGGACATACTCTATAAAGAACCCCTCGAAGGTGGTGATTAATCCAAGTACGACTTGATGGTAGGAGAGTATATCTTCATTCCGGACTTCGTACTCGCCACGAACCTGATTGACTATCAGCTTAGAGTCACCGTAGGATTCTAGGTAGTCAACTCCCACCTGTTTGGTGAGTTAGAGACCAATGACCAGAGCGTTATACTCTTCCACAATATTAGAGCATGGCTCAGTGAAGGAGTAGGCATGGTTGATAACCAGATCATATGGAGAGATCAACACTATCCCGACTCCGGCATCGATATCGCCTTTGGGCCCTGTTCTTGAAGCACCGTCGAAGAACATTCACCAAACGACTTCTGCGCTCGTGGTTTGGTTTGAGTCAGCGACCTCGTTTGGGATCTACTCGTAGAGCTTTGAGATTTTTGGTACCGGGTGGGCTACAAGAAAATCTGCCAACGCCTAACCTTTGACCACCTTTTATGGAATGAATACCATATCATATGGTGATAGAAGTATTGCCCAGGTGGCTAGGCGAGAGTTGAGCACTCCAGGTTTCGTCATAAGGACCATGAGAGGATTAACTTGCGAGGTCATATTGATGGTTTGTCCTTCCACTTAATGTCGGGTCTTCTGGATGGCGAAGACTAGAGCAAGGTACCCCTTCTCGATAGGATTATACCTGTACTCTGCACCGGCCATCATCCTACTTAGATAGTAGATGGCCTTCTCGTGGCCTACGTCGCTTGTCTGGGCTAGCAGAGCGCCGAGGGAGTAATATATTGTTTTATATATAGCAGGAAGGGTCTTTCTACCACGGGGGCCACCAATACTCGGGGGTTCATGAGGTATTCCTTGATGTCGTCGAAGGCGCACTGTCATTCTTTATTCCAAAAAAGGAGACCCTTTTATTAATGAGGTGAGTGAACAGCTGGCAACATCCAGAGAGGTTTGATATGAACCTTCTGATGTATACTAGCCTTCCTTGAAGGCCACAAAGTTCTCCGAGGTTCTTCGGTAGGCGCATTTCAAGGGTTGCCTTAGTCTTGTCAGGGTCCATGTGGATACCCTTTAAAGTTATGAAAAAATCTAGGAATTTATCGCATGAGACTCCTAATAAATATTCGATAGGATTCATCTTGAGCTGATACTCACACATGAGATCGAATACAGTCCTCAAATCCTGGAGGTGATCATCTTTAGATCAACTTTTAACGTCGATGTCATCAATGTAACACTCGACCGCTTGGCATAGATGTTCACAGAAGATGGTGCTCATTGCTCGTTGGTATATAGCACCGACGTTCTTCAGGCCGAAGGGCATGACTGTGTAGCAGTATACTCCTATCGTTGTTCGAAAGGATGTGTGCTTCTCGTCTTCAGGAGATATCTTGATCTGATTGTAGCCTGAGAATCCGTCCATGAAGGATGTACACTCGAAGCCACAAGTGTTTCCGATTATTATGTCTGTGATCGAAAGAGAAAACTTGTCCTTAGGGCAGGCCGCGTTTAGGTCATAAAAGTCAATACAGATCAAGATTTTCTTATTCTTTTTGATGGCGGGAATGATGTTGGCTACCCAATCTAGATGTTGTTCCTCACGGATGAAGCCACTAGCTATCAGTTTGTTGACTTCAGCTTTGATGGCATTTATGATGCCCGGTCGAAGCCGCCGTTGTTGTTTCTTGACTGGGTTAGCGTTCGACAAGATTTTGAGTTTATGGACCACAATTTGGGGGTCCAGTCCTGGCATATCTTCGTAACTCCAGGCAAAGACATCGATGTATTCCCTGACGAGCTGTATCAGGGATTCCCTATACTCATCAGTTAGGCTCTTGCTGATGAAGATAGGTTTAGGGGAGGATTCGTCGCCCATATTGACCTGTACGACTTCGTCCTCAGTAGGAGGTTCTTATTGTTTGAACCGTATCTCCCATTATGCGTCTAGGCATTGGTTCCACAGTTCTATTTTAAAGAGTTTTGGTGGAACCTTGTCGTCTTCCTCAGGGTCAGCTAACACTATATTGGCAGATAATGTTTGCCTTAAAATCTCCCCGATACTGATGTCAGAGTCCCAGGAGAAAGATTCTGAAAAGTAAGAGTGTAACTCATCTTTTTCATCCAAGTCTTTGAGGGTTACGGAAGGTGTAACGTACCCTAAGCCATGCTTAGTCTTATGGTATTAATCCTCGAATTTGCATACAAGAGTCCGCAGTCGCAGAGGCAGTCCTCGACCTTTGCCGTAATTCAGATCTCGATCACTTTTAAGATCATAACCCATCTTCTAGATGAGGTATTTGGCTTGACCACTGAACCGGTAGAGTTATATTTTACCGGTATCGGGTTCTGGCTCTTGTTTCTCCGGGTTGAAGGACCGGGGGCATTCGACCCTGCCGAAGATGATGGGTCTGTCTCCCCTCTTTGCTGGAATCGTGAAGTAGGAACCTTGGCTAGGAAGGATCTGATTTACTACATAGGTAGTAGTTACCTATGTATGCAGTTGCAGGCCTATACCATTTTCTAAGGAGTATAATATGCTCAAGTGAGTGACGTCAGAGTAGTTCAAAGATAACCCTTTATTCATAAAGTATGGAATATTTTGCAAGAGAATTACATTGTCTAGGGACGGAGCATTAGCATGAGCTGCTACGTATTCTTCTAGTTTATCTTCCTCGGGATTTGTCTCTAATGCGAGCGAGGGCTTTGGAGGCCTCCTACGAAGCTTGAACACCAAGGGTTCAGGGGCAGGAGCCGGCACTGGGTCCTTCTTTCTACTTGGCAGGTGTACCATCAAAGGTTGTGGCACCTTCCTCTGTATCTTTACAATGAGGGAAGGGGTTGTGTCATGAGCATGTCCTTTGAGGTGGACCGTCAAAAGTTTGCCTGATGTTACGCCAATTTCTACTTCGACGTCGGCATTATTCCCTCCTTCGTCTTGACGGACTTGCTTGTACATGAGTGAATCAAAGTAGTAAGCCTCTATCCTTTTAAAAGGTTCGACATCGGTGAACTCTTTCCTTACCATGACATGGCCATCGACGTACTTTAGGCACTAGTACAGGGTTGATGGCACGATCATGTATTCGTGTATCCAGGAACGTTTGAACAGGACATTGTAGGATACATCTACATTAATGACATAGCATGTGACCTCTATTTTCAGATCTCCTATCTGACATTATAAGAAAATATTGTCCAGAGGGTAGCTTCTTCCAGTGTTGAAGCCACTGATGACAGTATTTGTTGCTGTCAGGCGATGCATCGGGATGCCCATGGTCTAAAGCAGACTCTGCGGGATAATGCTCATTGACAAACCGGGATTGATGTGCATCTGGTCCACCCTGATGGGTCCAATGTACCCTGTGTAATACAGAGGACGATCATGCCGATTGTTCTTCAGCAACATGTCTTGTTGTGAGAACATAATATTGGGTATCGTCTCCATCACATTGTTGCAGTAGGGGCATGCGACAGGATCTTCAGCTGGCGGCTTGACCTATGCCAGGTAGGTGCGATATTTTGCAATACCTTACTAAGAGCAACCCGAGTATCTTTTGAGAGTCGGAGAAGCTCGATTAGAGATAACTTTGTCGGATTGTTGGCGAGCTGGGCCAAGATTTTGAAGTTGTAGGGCTTCTCTAGCCCCTGATCTGAATTATTGCGCAGCGGTTTATCGAAGCTAGTTTATTTCTACTTGGACTTGTCCGCTACTGGAGGCTGGGAAGGACCCAGATCCGATGCTGTAGGTGCGACTATTGGAAGTGCACCATCGTCAGAGATGTCGTACTCTCGTTGGTATGCCAGGCCTGACCTTGTTGTTCCTGCTATTGCTTCTTCGAAATTTGGAGTACTTGCCCTTAGTCTTGGTGGCAGACAGTGGTGTCTGCTATATCAATTCTAGAGCAAGATCAGGGTGAACCCACATGACCTCCCTACGTCGCTTGGTGAGGGTTATCAGCCCGGCTGTTTGGTCGTGAGCTGGCAGAAGATTGAAGACCTCCACCGTTACCCAAAAATTTGGGATTACTCCATCTTGGTCCTCTGTTACCGAAAAGTTGCCGAACTGGAGCGTAACCATGTTTGCGGCAACTGTCTTATCGTCAAAATCCAAGGTGAGGGCCTTGGTGTCAAGTAGGCACTAAATGTACCGCTTTAGGGTATAGCAATCCTGCGTCACATGGTTGAGGTAACGATGGTAGTGACAGTACTTTGGATTATTCATCTCGGTTGCCTCAACAGGACGCTTGACGTCAGAAAGCCGAAGCTTGTTTCCCTATATCAGTACGTCAAAGATTGCCATAACTTTATCGTCTTCGAAGGAATAGTTTTTTTTTGGTTTTGGAGCTTCGGTGGGCTTTTGCTCGGGCTTCTTGGTCAAGTTGGCGATAATGGCTTATTTTCTCTTACAATCATGGGAGCTATTACCGCTGTTGTTATTGTTGTTGTAGGGGCATTTTCTCCTATCATCAGCGACAATGATCTATATTCCTAGGAGACGGACGTCCTTCACTTTCTTCTCCGTGCCGACGTCGTTAATGATGAACGTCGTCCAGTCTTTGAATTGGGTATCACCCATCCAGAGCCTGACTGCTGAAAGTAGGTTCTTCCGACACATGTCCATCAACATGGATTTAGGATTACCCGTGGGTAACTTCAGCACGACCTGCTTGTAGCATTCGATATATTTTCGTACATGCTTTTTTTTATATGATATCCAGTAAAGAGGACATCGTTATGTCACATCCCCCGTCATAGAACCGGGCTAGGAAGAGACTCTTAAGATCGTCGAATGATGATATACAGTTATTCTAGAGGCTACAGAACCAATCGGGCCACCCCAGATAGTGCCCCGATAAAGAGCTTGGTGAGGAGAGCATCATAATGGGGCAGGTGCCCGGTTGCTGTGTCGAAATAGGACATTTAATGACGAGGAGACGTCTTTCTTTCAAACGGATTTAAGTTGAAGGGATTGTATTTAGGTGGATAGAGCATGTCTCTCCACTCGAGGGGATATGGTTGTCGAATTCCGAGCTCGCGTAGTGAGTCTCGGTTTCCCATTGCGTCCAAGTGGGCTCATAATTCCCGTACCTCCCGCATCGCTTCCCGAGCGTTAACTACTTTGGAAGGAGTAGATGATTCAGGCCTAATGTGATTGCCATTGATAGGCGGAGCGATAGAGTTTGAGTCTCAATTTGCCCCAGGATCTTGACTAGCTTGTCCCGAGGTTCTTAAAGGCTGTGAGGCCATGTTTGCCTTGATCTTCAGCATCGTCTGGATCAAGGCTTGCATCGACGCACTTATGGTGTGCATTATAGCCTTGAGGGTTTTGAGGCACCGTCGATCGCTGGGGCCCTCATGATCATCCCCCGCCATGTACATAGTTCTTACATGGGAGAAAGTCGACGGAACGGTGGACGTCATACTTTCTGCCTCGGACTCTTGCAGCGAATAGTCCCCCGGGGAAGGTTGTCGACATCGCATCCTTTTCATATTCGGAGAGAATACTACCCCCAGCATAGGAAGGCGCATCTTTCTGGTGAGGGTGACTACCCCAGGGATCTCAATATCCATTCTATGGGAATCATTGTCCCCTCGGAATGCCGAATTATCGTGGAGTTCTGGGGGATTGTATCCCCAGCTTGTAGAATCTCCAGGGGTCCTGAGGAAGGACCACCCCTAGTAGTTGATAGTTTCTTCTTGGAGTGGGTGCCCTAGAAAACTCCTTCTGTAGGTACCACTGCCTGTCCTTCTTGGGCCCGTTTTCTCGATATGCTAGCCGAAAGAGAAGGGTTTGAGGTGCTAGACTTCCGAACTCCCCTAGTGGAGGGGGACTTTCGAGCGGAGTAGCACGAGGTGAAGGGCAGATCCTCCTCCTCTTGTAACTGCACCTGTTTTACGGGATGCTGCCAGATAGGTGCCTTTGGTTGCAGCCGTTGGAACGTCGACTGCATATTTGTTGGCACTGCTTCTTTAATATAGCAGCAGGTGATGATGATGTTGGCACAGGGGTATCTTGGAGGGGATACCTCACATGTCGTGGTTGCTTCCTTTAGTTTGCGATTATGGTTGATCACGTTGCGCAAATCAGACGAGGGTTGATCCACCTTTACACCCTTGTTATAAGCCTGGTTAGACCGAGCATATGGGTGTGTAGGTATTATTTTTGATTCCAGTCCTGGGGTTCGTACAAGGACTCTCCCCAAGTCGTTGATGGAAGACTTTTGAGACTGACCTTGTCCATTTGCTAATACGTGCCGGACACATGGGTCAATCTCGTATAACTTTCTGTCAGGGTCTGCATAACAGTTAGAGGAGCATGCTGATAGCCGACCGTATGAGCAGTTGCCTGAGCTTGGCGAGCTAGCATTGCCCTGGAATCCTTCGATCTAGCATGCACCGGTGCATAGTATGAAGAGTATAAGTTCACATCCTCTTCTTTCTCAGCAAGGCACATAGAGTCAGTGCTGCATGAGATTCGATTAAAGATGGAAGTTTTGCTACTGTGCTGGCCGTATATGGTCATTTGCCTACGACCATCAATCGGTGCCGCATGTGGACTTTTGTCTGCGACTGTGGACTTATATGGCTTCTTCTGTTGTCGCATGAAGCTCTGGCATTATAGTATTTTCTTCTGCCAGAGTTTGGTTGCTGAGCGCCTTTCTCGACTGCCGCATAAACATGGCTAGTCTGGGTGGACGCATGGTGCATGTCTGCGGTCATATAGAGAATAGTGGGGAGCGCATGCTCCACAGTTGGGGAAGGCACAGCGGCCTTCGCTACCCATGTCCTGCGGGTCTTCTTAGGCTTTGCTTGCCTGAGAGAAGGACTCGCGTTGTACCTAGAGAGCATGTTCTCAAATGCTTGCTAGTCGAAGTGCACCACCAGCATTCTTTGGGTTGTACCCAGCTTGGCTGCATCGGACTGCATCACCGTCTTCTCATCAAAGGAGAAGTTGGTCTCTAGCAGAGTCGCCATCTTGTTCGCCATTAAAATTGGATATAATTTTAACAACAAACTAAAGAAGTATAAAGTGACCCTAGACAAAAAATCTAAGTACAGTATTTTGATCTGGGTGGTGACGATGGACAAAGAGTACTGTGGCGGCTCCTTTACTCTGTTGATGGTCCGATGAGAGAATGAGGATGCTCTTATTTCTTCTCTCTCCTGAGCTTGTGTGCACGTGTGTGGCTGGCCAGGGGGTTGTAGGATATGCTACCCTTGTTATTTGTAGTCGTCATTCTGACGGACTATCGATGCCTTATATGGCTCTATTTAGTGGTCGCATAGGGCTCTGTTTGGTGGCCGCATAGGACTCATTAAATAGAATACGGTTGTAACCGCAGTCGCATGCTGCGGATAGGCTGCCATGTGGTCTCGGTTAGGATATATTATTGAAGTGATCTCGGGGTTGTTGCGTGCGTGACTTGGTCAACTGGACACTTGGTCAGTACTGACTGTGCGGGAAATCATCTTCAGTTGTAACATAAAATTCTGTGAGTCGAGAGCCGCATAATATCTTAGCCGTATATTATCGCGGCCGCATACTAGCTCTCATTTGGCCTTTGGTCGTATGGATACTCTGGCGGCATATTGGCGAGGCCGCATGCAAACTCTCACCTGGCCTTGGTCGAATGGACACTTTGGCCGCATGGTGTTGTGGCCGATTGCAAATTCTCGTCTGGCCTTTGATTAATGGACACTTTGGCCGTATGGCATCGAGGTCACATAGAGCATAGCCGCATATGAGGAAACACGTGGCATGACACATCTAACGAGATCATTTAATGCACTAATACGACTTTCTATCTTTTCTTGAGCCGTCGTCTTCAAGAATCTCGAAGCGTCGGCATGAAGAGCGATGTGTCAAAGTCAGTCAGTCATCGACTGCTGTATCCGAGAATTTTATGCGGCCTTCCTGCTCTGTGGTCATTCAGGCCACATAGAATATACTATGCGGCTCCTTGGTCTTTGGTTTGATCAGGCAGCATGTTGCTTCTCTGCGGTCTTGTTTTCTCAGCCCGAATGTGGCTTCTCTGCGGCTTATTTTTATCTTTGAGGGGGCATGATCTTTATGCGGCCTGCATAATTTTTTATACTTCTATACAGCTGTATGGTTGTAGACTTTCGGCCTCCAGTCCCCATTGCAAATAATGTACTGGCATTTAAGCCCTTTACCTGCCTCCCTATGTAGATGATCACCCAGTTTCTCCAACAGGGTTTGGCGGTCCATACATGGATCATTCCATAAGTCAGTGCTAGCTCCGTCCCGCATCACCTGTCGAATGTACGATTTGAGTGCTGTTCTATTGCGTAATATAGATTTGAAGTTGACTGAATAGTTGTTATTGTACATGCAAGCCAAAAATTACCTTCCTTCAATTACCGACTAGCCATCCACTCCGCCTACAGCGATCCTCCTTTGATAAACTTCTATGCTAGCTTCAGCCCCACTGCGTCTTTGACTACCTAAAGCAGTCGCATACCCACCCCCCTTTCTCTCGCGAATGACATAGTTTCTCCCAAGCTATTGCATGCATTCCCTCTCTCCAAATAAAATTGGCACATATGCGCTCAACTTTTCAGATAGTAGCAGTTGGTACCAGGATAGACTGTAGCTAGAAGAGAGCCTGAGCGGAGATAACTGAGAGGACCAACTCTATACGGCCACCAAACGAAAAATCGATTGCCTGCCACCCTTCCACCCTCTGCTGAGTATAATCAACTAAACTGTGACAATTGTCACACCTGCTTCCCAGGGTACAATGAACTAGGTACATAACTACATCTCCAGGCTATGCCCCATACGAATATAACCGTATCCGTATCAGCGATTGTCGCATATAATATTCTAAGATGGAATGCAAGTCATACTAATACACATCCATTACTATAAACTATAACTATTATATAATACAGTTAAAAGTACAGTTGTACAAGTTATTATATCAAAACCATTAGTTTATATAGTTCCAGCTACAAAATGCTATTTGCTACATCCATGAAAGCCATTCAAGATAACTCCTCAACCTCGTCCACATCATAAAGAGATAGCATCTCACCAAAAACTTCATCTTCCCCTAGTGAACAATACTAGGTCGTTAGAACGACAGCAAGTCCTCGGTCAAGAACAGTAAGAAAATAAAATATGATATGATATAGTAAGGCACAAAAATAGGATAACTTTTGCATAGCAAATAGGAAAGTGAGTTTTATAATCAAACTATGACTCTAACTTAATTCCTAAGCTAGTGTTCTTATTGTGTCTAATAAATCAAATAATACAATCATATTTCAATACCGCAAACACAAACAAGTTTCCTAAATGATGATGCAATTCGAATAACAACTCTTTGAATATCCACTTTAACTAGTTTTCTAACAACAATCCCGTGGCCAGGGATCAGGTTGTAACTTGGTGTCACAGTGCTTAGACTCTGGTCCTACTCCTCCTGAGCTTAAAACAAATTCACGAGATTCACCTAATCGATATTTTAATCGAAATAGGTATGTCCTACACAAATTTACGAGATTCACCTAATCGATGTTTTAATCGAAATAGATATGTCCAACACAAATTTACGAGATTCACCTAATCAATGTTTTAACCGAAATGGGTATGTCTAACAGGTAAGTGAGCTAAGCCTCACACACTCAATTCGCAAGGTCTTACGAATGAGCTTAACTACTGATCAGCTTTATGTTATTATTATATTACATGATTTTGTAGGTGGTATTCAAGTTGTTCTCCCCCACCCAATGGTTTATAACATACAACTACAAACAATTCCTATTCTATTATCTTATTAATTTCTGCTATGTATGTCATATCCATTATCAATATGCAAGAATGCATTTTCAAAGTATATCAAAATACATGATTCTATCTCCTTTATAATTTCAGGAAGTAGGTATCAAATTCAAATTCTATCCCAATTTTGGGATAACCATAAGTATCAGAATACAATTTTCAGGAAATATTAGTTTTTAATTTATACAGAGCAAGCAATACCGAAAATCTATCTTTTAGTTTCAGTTGTGTGACTTGTGTCTGTGTCCTACGTATCCTAGACTCTTTAATTGGGATTTATTTAACAAAAAACTAAATAAAGTACAAAGAGTTCATAGATAGATAATCTAAGTACAATTTTTTATTCTGGGGTGTGATGATGGACAAAGAGCGCTGCAGTGACTCTTTTATTCCGTTGACGGTCCGATGCGGGAGCGAGAAAGCTCTTCTCTGTTCTCTCTCCTATGCTTGTTGCTCGCCTGGGGGTGGTCTGGTCTCTCTGAAGCAGAAAAAAAGCTAGCCCTTGGGACGTCTAAGTTGCTCCTATTTATAGCCATCATACTGATGGGTCATAGGTGCCGCATATGCTTATGTTTGGTGGCCTCATAGGGCTCCTTCAACATATACAGTTGTAACTTTAGCCGCATGCCATGGGCATATTGTCACGTGGTCTTAGTTGAGGTATGATATTTAAGAGATCATGGGGTGGTTGCGTGTGTGACTTGGTCAGCTGGACACGTAGTCAGCATTGATTGTACGAGAAATCATCTTCGATTGTAATAGAAAGATCCTGCAAGTCGAGAGCCGCATAACATCTTGGCGTCTTGGCCGCATATCGTCGTGGCCACATACATGGTCTCGTTTGGCCTTGGTCATATGGACACTTCGACCGCATGACGTTGTGGCCGCATATGAGATCTCGTCTGGCTTTAGTAGAATAGATACTGTGGTCGTATGTTGACGAGGCCGCATGGGGTCATAGCCGTATATGATGACTAGGCCGCATAATGGTGGACATGTGGCATGACACATCTTTCGAGGCCATTAATGCGTTATGTGACTTTCTATCTTTTTGTATGCTACCCCTTTCACGAATCTCGAGGCGCTCAGGACTTTATGTCAATCATCGGAGACTATGTCAAGGACTTTTTATGCAGCCTCTTACTCTAAGGCTGTCTAGGCCACATGAGGGCTATTTATTCACTTATCCGGTTCCAAGGGGCATGAGCTCTATGCGGCCTGCAAAATTTTTATGCTTTTACAAGACCCCCTTCAAAGTTTTTAAAATAACAAGTTTGGAATAGTTTGAATAAGAAGCATGGTCGAGAACTTTTGGCCGCATAGGAAGGGCATATCGTATAGTCTCGTTATCGCATAGCCATGCTGCCGCGTAGTGGGTTCTGCCAAGCTGTTAAGTCATTTAATGAGGAGATTTGACCATATTTTCTTGGGATTCAGGGCTTATCTCTTGACGCGAGACTCGAAGAATCAGTTTTCGAGGAGCTTAAAAGGATCACGCGGATCAAAGTATTAGATTTATTCTCATAACTGCTTTGGTTCACTGCCTCGATCTCTTTCTGCAGCTTTTGAAGCCTATAAATAGGCAGATGGGAGGAGAGAGAACTTTATTCTCTTTGCTTCCTTTCTTCTTTCCTGTAGAGGATGCCAACGGCTGCGGCTTTTCCTGCCGAGGAGTCTGTCAGGGGAGGTCTTGATCCTTGGCCCCCTGACTTTGATGCTTTACTTGGAGGTAGGGGAGCACTGCATTTTTTGTGTTGGGCTACCATGGACACAGAGACACCCATACATAGTCTTGCTATGTGGATGAGAAATCAACATGAACATGCACGGGCTTTCCTCATTAGTCTGTCGCATAGATGGGAAACCATCATACGGAAACTAAGATCATGTCGCATGGATGAAGGCTTGTCCTGGACATGCGACAACCATGACTCTTTCGCATGGATGAAGGCTTGATCCGGACATGCGACCACCATGGCTCTGCCGCATGGAAGACACCTTATGCGCCGACTAGGCTCTGCCGCATAGACATCAACTTTGTCTTTGTATGCTGATGCCATATATTTTTCTTGTGTAGGCTTTTTTTCTTCTTGTGCAGCTCATGATGGAGCATAAAAGGATATCATAACATCCGTTATTCGGGGTGAAGACCAACTTTATGCGGCGGTTCCTCGTCAAGAACTGATCCAAGAGACGAGAACAATTTGCCAAGAACTGATCCAGGGGACGAGGATAAACATCCTAAGTGATGCGTGAAGCTGTCCTTGTTCATGTAGTATGTTTGCTGGGTTTCTCCCTTTTATGCGGCTTGCTATCGGCCGGTAGACTGCGGTGTGTCGATGACAGGATTTGGATTAATTGTCATTCCTGTCGTCGATCTTTCCGCATGATTGTTGATTGTAGATCACCTGCTCCTACTCCTTCCTTGATATCAATTAGTATAAAGTCTTTTCCATATGCTGGGGTTTGTATTATAGAGGGATGATCCAGAAAACATTGAGTTCTGCTGCGGGCTCGACTTGTGTCAGTAGCAACGACAACACGGAGTGGCACCTTTAATAAAAATGTTTGTATCAGCGAACTTCATGAAAACCTTTAAAATAAGTTTCCATTATATCGTGACCTTGAATACTAATGAAAAACCTTGAATGCAATAGATTTTCATCATATGTACTCGTGATCTTGAATATTAATCAATAAAGTCTCTTCTTTTTCAATAATTTGTACGTTATGGACTTTGGGTATTGTACTAGAGGTGATATGGACGTAGTACAATACCGTAATCATTTAGAGATATCCCACTGGGGGTCTTTGGTAGACCTATCACTTCTTGCGTACTGGAGTAAAAGTGGTAGGTTCGAGACAAGCCCTGCCAGAGGTGATATGAACGTGACAGATTTTGTGGACTTAACACCACTGGCATAATTAGAGTTAAGTATGGTTGATAAGTTGATATGACAACCGATATCAGAGATAATATGGACGTGATAATCGATAGCCAATCCCGAGAGGTTTGCTCAGAGGTAATATGGACATGACAAACACGACCGGGGAAAAATATTAGGACAATAGTTCAGAGGTAATATGGACGTGAACCAATACCCGAGAACTCACTGATGAGTGATTTGGTGGTTGTGGTCTACCCGAGAATGTAGATAGACCGAAGGGTTACTCCGCTGGAGAGATCATTAGGCCGATAGCTCAGAGGTAATATGGATATGACTAGCGTCTAACGAGACTGGTTTTTTGAGTGGTCCCTACGAGAGTGCACAGGTGGACCTGAGGATTGCTCTGCTGGAGAGCTTTTGAGGATCCATTATCTGTTGTGTATCCAGTACTCCTGAATACCGATAATGGCTTGTTGAGGAATGGTAATATTGTGTATAGGCACTTACTGGGGATAAAAAAGGAGTGGGAATCCTATACATATTTTTTGTCTTGCTAGGGATAGAGAGAAGTACAAGCCTAACCTTAGACATAGTACTTTTTTAAGAACTTATCATTGATGGGCATCATGAGCAAGTCATTGTTGGGTTTTGCCAGTCGGTAGGCGCTGTTGGAGAATACAGATTCTACGACGAATGGGCCTTCCCATTTGGGTTAAAATTTGTCGGTCGTCTTGTGGGTCATAACCATCGACGTTCTTATTATTAGGACAAGGTCACCCACTTGGTAAGTCCTCTTCTTCACCCATTTGTTGAAGGATCCCGAGAGACGTACTTGGTATAGCTCAATGCTCTGTTGAGCTAAGAGACATTTCTCGTCGAGTCATTCGAACTCTTGGAGCAGTCGACGGTAATTGTCATCGACGGTTAACTGGTTGGAAAGAGTCACTCAGAGTGAGAGAATCTGGATCTAAAGGGGAAGAACTGCTTCACTCCCGTTGACCAAGGAGAAAGACGTATTGTCGGTCGGTGTTCAGACCATTGTGCGGTAGGCCGATAGGCATTCGTCGAGCTTCTCGTTCCTAACGCGCTTATTAGAAGACACAAACTTCCTGAGGACCTTGATGATGGTTTTGTTGAATGCCTCAGCCAAACCATTCGCTGCTGGGTTTTAGGAAGTCAACGCTATATTTTGAATTCAGTTTTTATCGCAAAACTGGTAGAACACATGACTTGCAAACTGTGGACCATTCTCATGGATGATCCTTTGTCGCAAGCCTAAGCGGTATATGACGTGATGCTTGACGAAAATGATCACATTGGATGTTTTGACCTTTGCGAGTAGTACGACTTCTGCCTACTTGGAGAAGTAGTCGGTAATGGTCAGGGTGAACCGATGTCCCTTAAACGAGTGCAGATTGATTGGCCCTATGATATCCATGCCCCAGGCTTCGAACGGCTAAGACACAGCGGTCGGGTGTAGGAACTCCAAGGGTTGGTGGATAAAGTCTACACGGATCTGGCATGCTTGGCACTTCCTTACGTAGTCAACGACGTATGCTACCATTGTCGGCCAATAGTAATCCATTCTCTGGAGGCGGTTCTGTAGCTTGGGGCCTGGCTGATGGGCACAACAAACCCCATCGTGATCCTCACGGAGAGCCTGCTTCGCTTCTGGATTTGATAGGCATCATAGAAGAAGACCATCATAGGAGAGGCGATACAGTATTTTGATAGCCATTTCATAATAGAACTAGGAAACATATTCTAATGGAAGTGGCATCCTTTGGGTTCTTGTAGAGAATTATATAGACACGGTAGTAGATGAATGAAAGTCTCTAGTCTTGGGAGACAGTGCTTGTCTCTACTGAGTGGCTTAGGCATAAATAGAGGTTTTTCTTTGGGCTGACCAGCTCCTGACTGACCACGGTGATCAGCTCATGAGTATTAGCTGGAATAGCTAAAGAGGCTGCGAGACAAGCTATGGCGTCAGTCTTAATATTTTGCAGTCGAGGAACGTGCTCTATGAAGAACCCCTCGAAGGTGGAGATTATTCCAAGCGCGGCTTGGTGGTAGGGAATCAGGTCTTCATTCAAGACTTTGTACTCGCCCCGGACCTGATTGACTATCAGCTGAGAGTCTCTATAGGCTTTCAGGTAGTCTACTCCTACCTGTTTGATGAGTTGGAGACCAATGACGAGGGCGTTGTTCTCTGCAACATTGTTGGAGCATGGCTCTGTGAGAGAGTAGGCGTGGTTGATGACCAGGTCGTATGGGGAGATTAACACTATCCCGATCCAGCGATAATATTGCCTTTGGGCCCTGTTCTTGAAGCATCGTCAAAGGACATTCGCCAAATGGCTTCTGCGCTCGTTATGGTGTTGGAGTCTACGACTTCGTCGGGGATCTCCTCGTAGAGTTTTAAAGTTTATCGCACCGAGTGAGCTGCAAGGAAGTCAGCTAATGCTTAGCCCTTGACAGCTTTTTGCGGAACAAATGCCATGTCGTTTGATGACAACAGTATTGTCCACGTATCCAGGCGGGAGTTGAGTGCCCCGGGCTTGGTCAAGAGGACCCTGAGGGGGTTGACCCATAAGATCACATGGACCATTTATCCTGTCATATAATGGTGAGTTTTCTGGATAGCAAAGATTAGAGCAAGGCGTTGGCCTAATATTTATGTTGAGTTTTTGAATATGGCTAATCGATTAAGTTTAGTATTATGGTAATCGATCAATCACTATAGTATCTTCTACTTAATCTCAACATTGTCTAGATATGTAATATTTACTTCTGCATATTTTCTTGTTCATCTAACATGTACTTGCATAAATCAATAAGCAAGATAAACAATGGACATATGCTATATGACGATGAGCCAAAGACGATGTTATACCAGAAGATTTTGTCCAACCGCCTACGACTTATCTGAAGCCTCGTACTCGTCGGTTAGAGGACGGGGGTCGTGGGGCAGCGCCCCTCATGAGGGTTAGGGGGCGAAGCCCCTGAAAGGTATTCAGATTCCTAGATCTGGTTATCTTTGGACATCTGTCGTCAAGGAAAAAAGCGTCTTCAAGTCAGCAGACGATTCAGAAGTTTGGCGTCATCAGTGCTCTTGAATTTTATATATAATTTGATATTTTATTTGAGTCTAGGATTGATGTAAGCTGAGTCACACTGGCAAATCCAAGTAACTATACCCAGATACCTAGTCCACTCAAATAAACCAAAGAACCCATCCACCAAATTAGGCCACATTCATTAACAAAGTCTACAATACTTAGAAATCGAACTCGAGCCGAACTCATGCCAAACTCAGACCGAACTCGGTTACCCTTTTGGTATGAAATCATCCAGTTCAATTAGCTCCTGATTTCTTGGCCCAACGGTTGAAAATTTAAATTAAACCCCATCCGAATTTTGGCCGAATTCTATTTGCCTACACTATAAATATGGTTGGAATTCTACATTCCTACTTACTTAACCATTCTCTATCTTTCTATCCTATAGTGAGAAAACCCTCAGAGCCTAAACTTTCCTATCTCCAAGAGCAACTCCCTAGCCTTATAAGTGCAAAGTGGTCTCGGTCTAGAAGTCTAAAGAGTTGTAAAGAGCTTGGTTCATCAAGTCCCTATTTTGTCTGAAGTTGCGAGCCTTCGGATCAAAACCCCTGGTATGTGAAGTTGCAAGACTTTGGATCAAATCTCGTGGTGTAAAAAAGTAGAAAGCCTTCGGATCAAAGCTTGTGATTCACTATTGGTGATTATAGTGGATAAAATTTTGAGCTTGAGTTCTCGGGACTGGACTAGTCCTCTCAGAGGAAAACTAGTATACATCATGATGTTTATGTTTGAACTCTCTTACTTTTACTGCTTTACTTTACTGTCTTTATATACACTACTAGTTATTAACTACATTCACTCTACTTAATCTTAAATTTGGTAGATTATTCTTCTGCACTCTATTCACCCACCTCTAGAGTTGCCTCACGATCCTTCACAAGGCACTCTTTCTCAACGTGATTGTATATGTACTTCACACTGATCATCATCCTGCTGAGGTAGTAGATGGCCTACTCGTGACCTGTGTTACTCTTCTGGACTAGCATAGTCTAATAGAGTGATCCATTGCTCGTATATAGAGCAGAAATGGCTTTACCATAACTGGGACTACTAATACTGGAGGGCTCATGAGGTATTCCTTGATGTCATCAAAGTCACGCTGGCATTCTTTATTCCAGGCAAAGGAGACTCCCTTCTTTATCAGTTGCGTGAACGGCTGACAATGCCCAGAGAGGTTCGATATGAACCTTCTGATACAGGCTAGTCTTTCTTGAAGGCCATGAAGTTCTCTAAGGTTCTTCGGTGGGCGCATTTCAAGGATTTCTTTAGTCTTGTCAGGGTCCATGTGGATACCCTTCAAAGTTATGATGAAACCCAGGAATTTTCTGCTATAGACTCCTAGAAAATATTTGGTAGGATTTATCTTGAGATGGTGCGCACGCATGAGGTCGAACACAGTATTCAAGTCCTGGAGGTGATCATCTTTGGAGCAACTTTTGACGGCGATGTCATCAAAGTAACACTCCAGAGTCTTGCGTAGATGTTTGCGGAAGATAGTGCTCATAGCTCGCTGGTATGTAGCACCTGTGTTCTTCAAACCGATGGACATAACTGTGTAGCAGTACACTCCTATCGGTGTTTGGAATAATGTATGCTTCTCGTCTTTATGAGATATCTTGATTTTATTATAGTCTGAGAATCCGTCCATGAAGGACATACGCTTGAAGCCACAGGTGTTGTCAATCATTATGTCTGTTATCGGAAGGGAGAACTCGTCCATAGGCCAAGCCGCATTTAGATTATGGAAGTCAACGTAGATCTGGATTCTTTTGTTCTTTTTGATGACGGGCACGATATTGGCTACCCAATCTGGATGTTGTTCTTCGCCGACGAAGCCACTAGCTATCAGTTTGTTGACTTCAGCTTCGATGGCATTCTGAATGTCCGGCCGGAATTGTTGTTGCTGCTGCTTGACTGGATTAGCGTTCGACAAAATATTGAGTTTGTGGACCATAATTTGGGGGTCCAGTCCTGGCATATCTTCGTAACTCCAGGCAAATATATCGATGTATTCTCTGAAAAGCTGTAACAAGGATTCCCGATCCCCATTAGTCAGACTCTTGCTGATGAAGATAGGTTTAGGGGAGGATTCGTCGCCCAGATTGACTTGTATGACCTCATCTTCAGTAGGAGGTTCTCGTTGTTGTAAACGTATCTCCTATTATACGTCTAGGCTTTGGGCCCATGGTTCTATTTTAAATAGTTTCGGTGGATCCTCGTCGTCTTTCTCAGGGTCAGCTGACACCATGTTGGCAGACAATGTTTGCTTTAGAATTTCCTCGATAATGGAGTCACATGAGAAAGATTCTGAAGAGTGAGAGGGTAACTCATTTTCTTCATCCAAGCCTTCGGGGGTTATAGGAGGCATCACGTATCCTAAGCCATGTCTAGTCTTATGGTAGTAGTCCTTGGAATTGCTGCAGGAGCCCGCAATCGCAGGGACAACCGTCGGCTTTTGTCGTAGTTCAAGCCCTTTGTTGCTTTCAGATCGTATCCCATCTTCTGGATGAGGTACTTTGTTCGAGAACTGTACCGGTAAAATGGTATCTTTCTAGTATTAAGTTTTGGCTCCAGTTCTTCTTGGATGAAGGGTCGGGGACTTTCCACTCTGCCGAAGATGATGAGCTTGTCTCCCTTCTTTCTTGCTGGAATTATGAAGTAGGAGTTCTGACTGGCGAGAATCCAGTTAACTATATAGGTGGTAGTCACCTGTGTATGCAGGTGCAGGTCCGGACCGTCCTCTAGGGAATATAGTACGTTGAGATATGCAACATCCGAGTAGTTCAAAGATAGCCCTTTATAGATGAAATAAGGTATCTCATCTTACGAAATTATATCGTCGAGAGAAGGGAAGTTAGCATGAGCATCCACGTACTCCTCCAAATTGCCCTTCCCGAGCTCTACCCCCAGTACTATCGATGAATTCGGAGGTTTCGTGCACATCTTTACCATTAGAGGTTCGGAAGTCGTAGTGGGTGATGGAGCTTCTTTCGGTGATCTCCGAAGGCGGACGACCAGAGGTTCGGGCACTTACTTGTACAGTTTTACCTTGAGGGGAGGGGCTATGTCGGGAGAGCGTGCTTTGAGATAGACTCTCAAGGGCTAGTCCAATTTTGTCCCAGTATCTGCCTCATCGTCGGCGTCATTTCCACATTCATCCTGGTGAGTCAGAGTAATAGGCCTCGACCCCTTTGAATGGATTGACATCAGCAAATTCTGTCTAGACAACGTCATGGTCATCCACGTACTTCAAGCACTTGTGTAGGGTTGATGGTACAATTATATACTAATGTATCCATGGATATCCTAACATGACATTGTAGGATACGTCTACATCTATGACATAGCAAGTGACCTCCGTTTTCAAGTCACCGATCTAACATTTCAAGCGAATCTTGCCCCGAGGGTAGCTTCTCCCAGTGTTGAAGCCACTGATGGCAGTATTGGTCGCTGCTAGGCGATGCATTTATAGAATCATAAAAAAGATAAATCCATGCGCCCAACGTCCATGTGCCCCAAATAAAACTCAATAGATGATGGACCGCATGGATACCATACGGCTCACAAAAGGGATACCCATTTGATCCAAACAAGTGTCCTGACAACTGGCCGTAGGAAGACCTGACATGACGTCCTGGCAATAAAGATAGTGACTGCACAGAATTCTGACAAAAATTTTTTTTGATCACCTCGAAGGACGAGAACCCACTAAGAGACAGAAGTCCCAAGCATTATACAGAGCCACGTGGACAACGCGACAAAAAAATCTCATGCGTCTCTGGCCCATGCATCCCAGACTCCATGTGTCCTAAGCGACTCTGGTCCATGAGTTCCAGACTCCATAGGGTCCATGCGTCTCTAGCCCCGTGCATTCCAGACTCTGTGCATCCCGTGTGTTTTTGGCCATATGTGTCCCAGATTCTACGTCGACCAAGTCCTGCTGTTACAACTGAGTGGTCCACTCCAACCAAATAGCGGCCACGTATCCATTTGACCAAGTCGCGTCTACACAGTTGAGAACTGCCCAGATATTCAGCAAAATAACAAAATCCCAACAAATGTTCATGTAGCAGCGGAGCCCGAATTCCCATGCATAGCTGTAGCACCCTTCTGTTGAGAGGGGACACGTGGCAAACCTCGCCACCATGCTGTCCGAAATCCATGCGGCCATAAATATGAATATAAATAGAAGCGTACTACCCCATGCAAGAGGCTGGTTGGCTATATGCGAATCAACACTCAAGGAAGAGAGAAGAGCTTCTGCATCGGATCATCCACGGAGTAAAAGAGAGTTGCAACACTCCTAACCCTCCATCGTCACCCATAAATAAATAAATTTGTACTTAGATTGTCTCATAGGACTCTTCTTTATACTTTTTTAGTTTCTTAAATCAAATATAGTTCTTCCAGTTCTTATTTTGATATTAAAATAACAAACATGGTGGCGACTCTGCTGGGGACTTCCTTCTCCTTTGTTGAGAAGTCGGTGACGTAGTCCGATGCGGCCAAGCTCGGCTCAACACAAAAGATGCTGGTGGTCCACTTCGACCAACAAGTGTTTGATGACATGCTCTCCGGTGATAGCGCGAGTCCTTCTCCGAGGCAAGCAAAGCCCAAGAAGACCCGTAGGACGTGGATAGCCAAGGTCGTTGTACCTCACCTAACTGCGGAGCATGGGCTCCCCGTCTGTCTTCCAACCACAGCGACCGTAGATCATGCGGCCACTATCTATGTGACAGCCTCTTCCAGCCAAAAGGGTGCTCTCCACTAGAGTACCCGCAGAACATGGGTGGCCAAGGCCGCTGTGCCCCACCCAGCTGCGGAGTAGAAGCTTCTAGTCTCTCACACTGTTTCTAATGACGGTCATCGGATGAACACCCATAATGTCCATATCTATGCGGCATCCAAGGGCTGACGCAAAAATTGTTCAACACCCAAACTCTAGCAGAGAAAAATACTACGATGCCAGACGTCCTGGTACTGAGGCAGCTTCTATGCAGCCAAGGATGAGGCCTCATAAGACTTATCCGCTACTGGAGGCTGGGCTGGACTCGGATCTTTGTGCAGCAGTTTTTTTAAGCGAGTTTCTTTCTGCTTGGACTTGTCCGCTACTGGAGGCTGGGATGGACCCAGATCAGATATTACGGGTGTGATTATTGGAAGTGCACCATCGTCAAGGATATCGTACTCTCGCTGGTACGCTAGGCTTGACCTTGTTATTGCTGCTATAGCTTCTTCGGATGGGCTAGAAATCTTGTAGCAGGATTTGGACTTCTTGCCCCTAGACTTGGAGGCAGAGGATGTTGTCTGCTGCATCAATTCTGGAGCAAGATCGGGGTAAACCCACATGAACTTCCCATGTAGTATGGTGAAGGTATCAGCCTGGCTGTTTGGTCACGAGCTGGCGAAAGATTAACGACCTCCATCATTGCCCGAAGAATTGGGATTACTCCATCATTGTCGTCAAAATCTTTTCATCAAAATCTAAGGTGAGGGCCTTGATGTCGAGCAAGCACTGGATGTACCACTTTAGGGTATAGCAATCTCGCGTCGCATGGTAGACGTAACAATGGTAGTAGTAGTAGTACTTCAGATTATTCATCTCGACTGCCTCAATAGGGCGCTTGACGTCGGGGAGCCGAAGCTTGTTTCCCTGCATTAGTATGTCAAAGATTGCCATGACGTCATCATCCTCAAAAGAGTATGTCTCTTTTAGGTTTGGAGCTTCCGTCGGCTTCTGCTCAGGCTTCTTGGTCAAGTTAGTGACGAGGGCCTGCTTTTCTTTTCCGTCACGGCTATTGTTGTCGTTGTTGTTGTTATTATTGCTGCTATAAGGGCATTTTCCTCTATCATCAATGACATGGATCTGTATCCCCAAGAGCCGGGCATCCTTCACCTTTTTTTAGCCCCGACATCGTTTATAATGAACGGCTTCCAGTATTTGAATTGACTGTCGCCCATCCAGAGGCTGACTTCTAGAAGTAGATTTCTGTGGCACATATCCATCAGTGTGGACTCAAAATTTTCAGGAGGCAACTTTAGTGCTGCTTGCCTGTATCGTTCGATGTAGGCGCGTACATGCTTCTTTTTTTGTATAATGTCCATCAGGGAGGATATTGTCATGTCGCTTCCTCCGTCATAGAATCAAGTAAGAAAAAGATACTTTAGGTCATCGAACGACGAAATACAGTTGTCTTGCAGACCGCAGAACCAGTCAAAGGCTACTCCAGATAATTTCCCCATAAAGAGCTTAATGAGGAGGGCGTCACTACGTGGTAGGTGCCACGGGACAGTCTCAAAGTAACTCATGTATTTACAGGGAGATATATTCCCGTCAAATGGGTTCATATTAAAAGGCTTGTACTTTGGCGGATACGACACATCTCTCCACTCGGGGGGATATGGTTGTCGTATCCCGATCTCGTAGAGTGTTTTGATTGCTCAGCGAGTCCATATGGGCTCTCAGTTCTTGCACCTCCTGAATTACTTCTCGGGCTTCATCTGATGCGGAAGGAGAAGACGACCCTGGTAGAGCATGACGGCTACTAGTGGGACGCGCAGTTGTATTTGAATCTCCATTGGTCCCAGGGTCCTGGTTTGCTTGACCTGAGACACTTGGTGGTTGGAAGGCTACACTTGCCTTGATGTCTAGTACTGCTTGGGTCAAGGCTTGCATTGACTCGCTCATAGTGTGCATCATGGCCTCAAGGGTTTTGAGGCGCTACCGATCACTGGGGCCTTCGTGCTCATCCCCTGCCATGTATGATGTCCTCACATGAGGTGAGATAGATGAGACGGTAGACATAGCACTTTTTGCCTCAGATTCTTGTAGTGAATAGTCGTCGGGGAAGGTTGGCAGTACGGTGTCTCGTTCGAACTCCAATAGAACACTACCCCTAGCGTAGGAGGTTGTGTCTTCTTTATGAGGGTGGCTAACCCCGGGGGTCTCAGCACCTGTTTCTTGGGAATCACCATCGTATCAGAATGCTGGATTGTCGTAGAGTTCCATGGGATTATGACCCACAACTTCTGCAATCATCAGGGGCTCTGAGAAAGAACTACTCCCAGTGGTTGGCAACTCTTCTTCGAGCGGGTGCCCAGGAAAATACCCCATGTAGGTCCTGTTGCTTGTCCTCATTTAACCTTCCTCCTCGACACGCTGGTTGAGAGTGATGGACTGGAGGTGCTGGACTTCCTACCTTCTTTTATGAAGGGGGCTTCGACATCGAATATCACAAGGCAAAGGAAGTTTCCTCCTCCTTTGGTACTCCTCCTTTGGTACTTGCACCTGCTCTCTGAGATGTTGTCAGCTGGGTGCCCTTGGCTGCTGTCGCTGGAATGCCGATCACCTGTTTACAGGTACTGCTATTTGATTACAGCAGTATTTGATGATGATGTTGGCACAGTGATGCCCCGGAGGGGCCACTTCATATGTCGTGGTTGCTTCCCTCACTTGGCGTTTGTGATTGATCATGGTGTGCAAGTCATGTGAGGGCTGATTTACCTTTACACCTTTGTTATGAGCATATGGGTGTGTAGGTATTGTTTTGGCTCCCTAACCTAGGGTTCGTGGAAAAACTTTTTCTAAGTCGTCAACGGAAGAATTTTGAGATCGAAACAGCCCACTTGCCACTGCGGGCATGAGACGTGGGTCGGTCTTGTATAGTTTTTTGTCGGAGGCACGCATAACGGTCAACGATGCCTATTGACGGTCCGACGAATGAGCAGTTGCTTGAGCTTGGCGAGCCTGCACTGCCCTATACTTCTTCGTCCTTGCATGCACTAGCACATAATACGAAAATTCCAAGTTTGGGTTTTCACCATTCTTAGCATGGCACATAGGATCAGCGCTACGTGAGATTCAGTCAAAAATAGAGGTTCTGTTGCAGACAGGGCTGTATGCGGTCATTTGTTTGCGGCCAACGATCGGTGCCGCATGTGGACTTTTGCCTGCAGCTGAAGACTTATGCGGCTTCGTCTGTGGCCGCGTGGAACCTGTCTCAGTACCCGAACTTCTGGCATCGTAGTATTTTTCTTTGCCAGAGTTTGGGTGCTGAGCGCCTTTCACGACTGCCGCATAAACAGGGTCAGCCTAGGTGGACGCATGATGTGCGTCTGCGACAACAAGGAGAGAAGAGGAGAGCGCATGCTTTGCAGTTGGGTGAGGCACATCGGCCTTCACTACCTATATCCTACAGGTCTTCTTAGGTTTTGCTTGCCTTGGAGAAGGACTCGCGCTGTCCCCGGAGAGCATGTTCTTGAATGCTTGCTGGTCAAAGCGTACCACCAACATCCTTTGGGTTGAACCCAGCTTGGTCGTATCAGATTGCGTCACCATCTTCTCATCAGAGGAGAAGAATATCCCCAACAGATTTGCCACCATGTTTGCCATTAATTTGGGATTACCTTAACAATAAACTAAAAAAAGTACAAAGAGGTCATAGACAGACAATCTAAGTACAATTTTTGATTCTGGGGTGTGACGATGGATAAAGAGTACTACAATTACTCTTTTACTCCGTTGATGGTCCGATGCGGGAGCGAGGAAGCTCTTCTCTGTTCTCTCTCCTATGCCTATTACTCGCTTGGGGGTGGTCTATTCTCTTTGAAGTACAAAAAAGCCAGCTCTTGGGATGTCCAAGTTGCTCCTATTTATAGCCATCATGTTGATGGGCCATAGGTGCCGCATATGCTTCTGTTTGGTGGCCGTATAGGGCTTCTTCAACAGAATACAGTTACAAATATAGTCGCATGCCCTGGGCAGATTGCCACGTGGTCTTAGTTGAGGTATGTTGTTGAAGAGATCTCGAGGTGGTTGCGTGTGTGACTTGGTCAGCTGGACACGTAGTCATCACTGATTGCACGATAAATCATCTTTGGTTGTAACAAAAAGATCCTGGAAGTCGAGAGCCGCATAACGTCTTGGACGTATATCTTTGTGGCTACATACGTGCTCTCGTTCGGCCTTGGTCGTATGGACACTTCGGCCGTATGGAATTGTGGCCGCATTTGAGCTCTCGTCTGGCTTTGGTCGAATGGATATTGTGGCCTCATGTTGACAAGGCCACATAGGGTCAAGGCTGCATGGGGTCGTAGCCGCATATGATGAATAGGCCGTATAATAGCGGACACGTGTCATGGCACGTCTGTTGAGGCCATTAATGCGTGATGTGGCTTTCTGTCTTTTTGTATGCCGCCCCTTTCACGAATCTCGAGGCGCTTAAAACTTTATGTCAGTCATCAGAGACTGTATCATGGGCTTTTTATACGACCGCTTACTCTGAGGCTCTCCTGGCCGTATGAGGGCCATTTATTCACTTATGGGGCTCTAAGGGGCATGAGCTCTATGTTGCTCCAAGGGGCATGAGCTCTCTACGGCCTGCAGAATTTTTATGCTTCTACACTCTGGTTAATCATCCCCTAATTAAGTAATTTTCAGGTTGTCGAAAGTCCGTAACTAAATTATAATATTCTAAAATTGAGGGTTAGGAATATCAATAATATTTTCGGATATCGAAATTAGGTTAACTCCCAAAATTTGAAAAAAAAATCGACAGAGTCTCCTTTGTATTTCGGGTTCCAAAAATTTGACAATTTAAAAATATATAAGACCCAGAGCAACCCTCATTTTCAGAAAACCAGTTCACTGCCCCACAATTCATAAGGGACCATTTGAGCTGCAGATCGTAATACTCCTAGAAAGACATATTTCGAATATAGAGGACGTTCCCGTAGAATTTATCCCCTGGGTACGCCGACCCCTTCGGTGGAGCAACTCTCGACACCGGTATCCACGCAGTTCATATATTTAACAAAAATCACAATAAGAAAGCTTCCTTCATACCTTAGCAGGCTTAACTAATTTTGTATTTGCTACTTACAAGCGCTATTCAAGTTAAACTTTTCCTTGCCTTGACAAGCTAGCAATTTGCAATTAACACTTATCATCATCAATCAAATCCAAGAGCATGAATATGTTAAGAGCATAATATCTAAGTCAAAGGTAAAAAAATCAAGTTACACAATAATTGTACGGTATAGGTCCTTAAACTATAACTAGATGTCCGTAAAAAATCCAGGTCAACCTCCTACTAAGGAACAATCCATTTATAGTCTTTTGGGTAGTCTAAAAACCTAAATACCTAAAATTGAGATATCAAGTTATAAATGATCATATATGGACCTATAATTTCTTGGAATTTTGAATCCAACCTTCACTTGTTTTACAACTTGCCTAGGTTGGTATTCCAAAAGAACCCTTTTGTAATGACTATGTTTCAAATATGCTTACGTAAAAGTAAGCATTTTCGAAGTTGCTAAATTTGGTGTGTATATGCAAATAAATACTTAACAAACTAGGCTATAAGTTTCCAAGGTCCAATATTTGAGTAACCAATATGTTTGGATGTCCACAACCACTCAACTTAGCTAACCATAATGCAATTTCCACTCATTAAACTAATATAATTTTTTTGACAGAATTTAAATATAAACAAATAATATATATAAAAAAGAAATTTAGCTTGCATAACCAAAGCTAAGATAGATATGACCTATAATATATATCTCATGCTAAGGTTTCCTAAAACCCATGATATGTAGATTAACCTATAGTATTTATCCTTCAATTTCAATTTAGAATACATGTACATATCCTTCACTTAATATTAATAAATAATTCTAGTATCTATATCATTCACAATTATACATCATGTATAGGTTATACGACATCCATGATATAATTTAGGAGTCATATATTGAACTATGTGAAGAATAAAAAATAAAAAAATCCTTTTGTATGAATATATTTAAATTAAAGTGTCAACTTCGTGTCCTACATATTGTATCAAAACTTCATGAGTTGCGTCCAATATGTGTATACTTAATTTCATATTCATAGATCCATGTTATAGGTAAATTACCATTAATCAAAACTTATAATAAGTTTGTAACCACCATGTATGAATTAGAAATTAGGGAGAAAAGAAAGAGGACTTGCCTTATCTTGAGTAAACATAGGATTTTTCTTTCCCAATTTCTTCCCAATCAAAACCCTATTTTAAATGACAAAATCATATATATAAATATACTTCTAGAATTTAGCCTAGATCTAGAAAAGAAAATTGGAAAGGGGTTAGAGTTATACGCACATATTTGAAGGAGAGGGGGAAGGAGAAGGAGGAGTGGAAGGAGGCCGAAGGTCGAAGGCCGGCGTCGGGCGCGTGGCCGCGCGGGCGATCGCCGAAGGTGGCAACAGAGATCAGTAGCCGCGGCAGCAACAGAGCAGTAGCCGCAATAGCAGCAACACAGAAGCAGCGGTGGCAACATCAGATAGTGGAGGAAGGGAGAGAAGATGAAGAAGAATATGAGGAGAAGAGATTTATGTAAGGGTGATGGTGTTGGAGTTGGGTTATGCTTTGGAAATAAAGAAGGGTGCTGGTGTTGACATTTAACTTGTGGGAATTTGAGATAGAATGAGAGGTTGCCAAGAAGCTAATGACTCATGAAGGTAGTCTAATTTTTGGTGGGGGTTTGAAATCAAGGGGTTGCTGGTTTCTCCCTTGTGTTGTTTGGTTTGATCATTAAGACCCCTCACAAAAATGTGTACTTGCAATTTATAAATAAAATCCTATCATAGACTAGAATATATACATATACATACACATATATATTAATAAATATGTATATATACATAAATTTATTTATATACGTATTTTACAAAACTAAAATTAATGTTTTGATAACAGTTCTGACACTCTACCCTACTTAGAGAAATTCCATCCTTGGAATTTGAATTAATCAACTAAAGCAAGTCTAAAAGATAACTAACCTTGATCAGTGAATAAATACGGATACTGGTTCCGCATATCCTCTTCTTTCTCCCAAGTTGATTCTCCTGGAAAGTCCTTGCTCCAAGCTACACGAACTAATAGAATAATCCGATTATGGAGTATCTTGTCTCTACGATCCATGATTTCAACTGGTCTTTGCTCGATGTATAGAGTTGGTCCAACAGTGATCTCTGAATGATCTAATATATGAGTCGAATTAGTTACACACTTCGGAGTTGTGACACATGGAACATATTATGTACTCCCTCTAGTGTCGGTGGTAGGGCTAGCTTGTAAGATACAATTCCAATTTTCTCTAATACATCAAATGATCCAATATATCTTGGACTTAACTTTCCTCGAGTTCCAAATCTGATTATTTCCCTTATTGGAAAAATCTTCAAGAATACATGATCACCAGGTTAAAATTTCAATATCCTTCGATGCTTATCGGCCCACATCTTCTGTCTATCTTAAGCTGCTTGCAAATAACTTATTATTGCTTTGACCATGTCCACTGTCTGTGTTACTAGTTTCGGACCCAGTAATTTCCTTTCTTCTACATCCGTCTAACATACTGGTGATCTACACTTTCTTCCATAAAGTGCTTCAAAATGTGTCATCTTAATACTGGCCTGATAGCTATTATTGTAGGAAAACTCAATCAAATATAAGTGATCATTCCATGATCCTCCAAAATCTAATGTACATGCCTTTAACATGTCCTCTAGTATTTGAATTGTTCTTTCTGACTGACCATCTATTTGAGGATGATAAGCAGAGCTGAATTTTAGCTGTGTACCAAGGTTTTGTTGTAAACTTTTTCAGAAATATGAAGTGAACCTGGTATCTCTATCTGAAATGATACTTATTGGTACCCCGTATTGACTGACAATCTGTTTCATATACATATCTGCCAGTACTTCTATTGTCTGCCTAACCCAGAATGGTAAGAATCGAGCTGACTTAGTGAGCCTGTCTATGATAACCCAGATGGCATTATTACCCTTTTGTGTTTTAGGTAGCCCTGTTAAAAAATCTACTGTGATATGCTCTCATTTTCATTTGGGTATTGGTAAAGGTTGAAGAAGTTCTGCTGTCCTTTGGTATTCTTCTTTTACTTGCTGACAAACGATATATCTGGACACAAATCTAGCAATCTCTCATTTTATTCCATGCCAGCAAAATTTTTGTTTCAAATCCTTATACATTTTGGTACTGCCCGGATGAATAAAGTATTGAGAGTTATGAGCTTCTGTCATTACTTCTGTCCTTAAATCTCCACTGGGCACACAATCGTTCTCCAAACCTTAATGATCCATCATGATATTTTCTTATCCCAGTTTAAAGTCCTCCCTTTGTTTGTCCCCAAAGTTTTTGAAGCTTTGCATCTTCTTGTTGATCTTCTTTGATTCTGTCTATAAGAGAAGACTCTACTTGTAAATTCTCCCATAAACCTTTTGATATTGGACATATCACTTTGATTCCCATTTTTCTTAAATCTTCCAGGATTTTCTTTGGAGTATTCATAAAGAATGCCATTGGTTTCCTACTCAGAGCATCCGCTACTTTATTTGCTTTACCCGGATGATATTATAATTCTATATCAAAATAGTTAAGTAATTTTAATCATTTTCTTTGCCTCATATTAATTTTCTTCTGAGTAAATACATATTTCAAACTTTTATGATCTATATATATTTTGATTCTTTTTCTATATAGGTAATATCTCCATAATTTAAGTACAAATACTACAGCTGCAAGTTCTAAATCATGAGTTGGATAATTTCTCTCATGTTGCTTCAGTTGTCGAGAAGCATAGGCTATAACTCTTTCGTGCTGCATTAATACACAACCTAGCCCTTTGTCTGACGCATCACTATATATCTCATATCCTCCTGACCCGAACGATAATGCTAGTACAGGTGCTGAAATCAGTCTTTTCTTTAGTTCATCAAAAGCTGCCTGGAATATCGTCAATGAATATAATCACAAATTTATTCAAATATTGATATAATATTCAATTCATTAGATCCATAAATATGACAGGAGTATTAGTTAACCCAAATGACATAACTAGAAACTCGTAATGTCCATAACGAGTTCTAAAAGCTATTTTCTGAACATCCTCATTTTTTACCTTTACTTGATGATATCCAGATCTCAAATCAATCTTTAAGAATACCTTTACTTTTCCTAATTGATCAAATAATTCATCAGATCAATTAATTCATCAATCTTGGGAAAAGGGTATTTATTTTTGATTGTTACCTCATTTAAGGCCCTAAAATCAATTACCAGTCGTAAGGTCTCGTCATTCTTTTTCATAAATAGTACCGGTGCACCCCATGGCGAAGCACTAGGCAGAATAAACCCTTTTGATTATCGTTATTTTATTTTTTTTGTTTAACTCAGCTAACTCCTATTTGTTCATTGGGTATATGTCTTCTTAGCTATATGTGCTGCTCTAGGTACCAAATTAATAAAAAATTCTACTACCATATCTGGTGGTAATCCTGGTAACTCTTCTGGAAATACATCCTTAAAATCTTCTACTATTCTTGGAAAATATTCTTCCTCTAGTTCATGAAATCTTCCTCGAACTGGTTGTTAATTTTTTTTTAGTTCTTCAGCATCAAACTCTTTCTGATCTTGAACAAATTCACATATCTCCCCATCAGTAAGTTGAAATAAAACATCCCCTTGACCACAATCTATATTAGCTAATGTCTTGGCCAACTAATATATTCTAAGTACTATATTATAATTATTCATTGGAAAGACTAATAATCTTACCCGAAAAGCTCTACAACTAGCTTAACTGGACATGCTCTACAAACCCGACTAACTTCTACTGTGCCATTACCCGTAAGAAATTTTAATTTCTTAAGAAATGATTGAGATTCTATTTCATGTAGAGCTATAAATACAGATGCTATGAATGAATGGGTAGCCCCGAAATTAAATAATACTGATGCTGGATAAGCTAAAAGTAGGATAGTACCTGTTACTACTTTTCCAGCTAGTTCCGTTTTATTAGCATCCATCATGAACACTTGCCCTTGATTTTTTTTCTTTCCAGTCTGAGACTGTTTTGCCTTTTGAGCTTGCTGGAATTGGTAGGCTTAGGATGCGAAGGGTGTTCTTCGTTGATTTACTTGGATTTTATGGCTTGGGATGTCGGTTCTTGTATTAGCGGTCGAAGTCCATTTCCTTAAAGCATGGGCCTGACATTATTTCCTTGGAATATTGGTCGTGGTCCCTGCTGTGGATTTTTCATTACTGGCCCTATGGTTGGTTGTTGTGGACACTGACCAGCTTGGTGATTTGCTGATCCATATCTTAAAAAAGTCCCAGGAACCTCCTGTAATTTTTTTTATGTGTCCATGCTTTTGGCAATAATTACAGATAAGTGGGCAATAATTACAGATAAGTGGTCCTCCTGAATTACCAACTTGAGGACGTTTAGATGGTCCCTGCCATTGGTTCCTCGAGGACAAAGCTCCTATCTCTAAAGCCCTTTTCTGGACTTGAGGTCAAAATAGTTATTCTCCATTCAGAATCCTTTCCTGACTTCATGCAGCTTCTGTTATTTCGGGATAGGTTTGGCACCGATATGCTGCAACTTTAGTAGGAGTTGGTTATGTGATCAAAGCCAAACAGTATTCATGTGTATGTCGGTTATGCAACTCACGCATAACGGAGTTATTGTAGTGTTTTTCATGTGCAACCTAAGCTGATCACATAACGAACTTGTGCTCAAGGCACTTAGCTAGTATTCATGTTTCTCACATGCAGTTACTTCTCTACTTGTATTGTTGTCCAGTTTACCTTGCAGCTACTTAATCTGCTCCAGCATATATTTATTTTCTTGTGCATCTTGTATACTTTTCTATTGCTCGTCATATACACCTTACCATATATTTGGAGTTGCTTTCAGAGTTATGTACTTCGCTCCAGTCCTGACTGGGCATATTTTTTCCAGAGGATCCTGAGGATTATTGCCCGACATTCTACGGGCCGGGAGTCGACGAGGGTTATGACCCCGAGACTGAGGAGGAGTGCGTCGAGGAGACGCCTTTAGCGCCCTAGTTAGCTAGATGGGTTTCCTGGGTTGTTCCCAGTTGTTATTTGGATGATTGTACTTATTCTTTTGATGCTGTGATGTTGTAGACTATTATAGACTTGGACTGTATTTTGGATATTGTCTTGCTCTCTTTGGTTCTGTTTCTTTGTTCATATCATATCGTGCTTTTATTCTTTCCTAGTTATTGTGATTGAGAGTTTATATATATTGCGTGGTTGCCCTCCTTTTGGAGAGGATTATTAATATATATATTTTATGGTTGCCCTCCTTTTGGAGAGGTTATTGACAGATTTTTGTGAGTTATATAGATAGATGGTTGACCTAGAACGGACCTTTACAGCGTTCTACCGCCGATTTTGCGGCGTAGGCTGGACGTACCCACGACTCATGCCCAATTTTTTGGGTGCGGGTCGTGACACGTTTTTGGTGGTGGCCCATCCAGGCCTAGTTTTTAGGTTTACCTGTAATAGGATATAGGTTGATAGAGAGTGTGCTCAATCACAACTAGGACCCTTCCTGATTTCTTTTGCTATCTTTAATTTTTCTGAAATTCTTTCTTTTGCAATATTACTGTCCTTCTTTGATGATATTGTTTCTTGCACTGTATTAACTTCTTTTGATCTGTGTTCAGGATGCCTCCGAAGACACGGTCTCAGTGCACCGTTCCAGCAGCTGCCACCGAGAGGTCTGCCACCTCTCGTCCTGCTCGACTTCGGGCAGCCGTTACCGCTCCACTCGCCACTCCTGCGGTTGAGGGAGCGTCTGTTTCTCTCGGAGATCCTCTTACTCCCATTGATCCGAGAGTTACCCCAGTTGTTCCGGTGGTACCTCCTCCACCACCGCCTGCACCAGTTGATGCCACACAGTTGTTCGCGTTCTTCAGAGAGATGATGGACGCGCGGCACCACCAGGTGGATGTTATGAGGATGGGCATTGAGAATGCTCATCAGGTGGCTATGACAGCGGTCGACAGAGTGGCTCAGGTCCAGCCACAGGCAGAGCAGGCTCAGCATCCTAGGTCGGGCACTATTATCGACTTCCAGAGGATGCGGCCCAAGGAGTTCCGGGGTACAGAGGGGATCCTGTACGCGGACGACTGGATCGAGCATATAGAGGGTATCTTCAGGCTGGCACTGATCCCAGCCAGTATGCAGATCGAGGCAGCGGGCAGCCAGATGTTCGATTTTGCCCTCACGTGGTACCGTACAGATATGCGGATAGCAGTACCGGGACTGACTTGGGAGGCTTTCAAGAAGCTTTTCAAGGAGAAGTTCTTCCCGGATGTGGCTCTCAGTACTTTAGAGAGCCAGTTTGAGGCGCTCGTCCAGGGGAGCATGCTAGTGGACGAGTATGCAGTAGAGTTCTGCCGTCTGGACAGATTTGTTGAGGGTTTGTCTGAGGCAGCAAAGGCGCGAAAGTTCCACAAGGGTTTGGTCATGGCGGTCAAGTCCTTGACTATGAGTGACCACGAGGCGACCTTCAAGAAGATTGTGAGCGACGCTTAGAGGGCTGAGGATGACTTGGAGCTGAAGACCAAGAGAAGCAGAGATGCTTCAGGAGAAGGCAGCAGTGCAGGCCCAGCTAAGAGGCGGTTCCAGCAGACCCAGCAGCACCAGGGTCAGGGTCGTGCACCTTTTCGGCAGGCGCCCCAGCAGCAGAGGCAGGGACAGCAGCAGGGCCAGAGGCAGCCCATCATTTGCCCTTTCTGTAGGAAACCAGGGCACGGATGGGACATCTACAGGAAGAGGCTGGGCAGATGTTTGTTGTGTGGAGCAGCAGATCACCAGCTAAGGGATTGTCCTTCAGCACTTGCTCACACAGCTCAGGGCGGAGGACCCGCCCAGAGGGGACCAGCCAGAGCACCTGCAGCACAGCAGAGGGGACAGCCTTTGCAGACTTAGCAACAGAGGTTTGCTCAGCACCAGCAGCAGCACTAAGGAGGACAGCAAGGGCGAGCTTTTGCCCTGACCGTAGACGAGGCCGAGCCCGTTGGTGATGTGATCTCAGGTTCTGTTCTTCTTGATTCTATTCCAGCACTTGCTTTATTTGATTCCGGTACTTCCTATAGCTTCGTGTTTGTATCTTTTACTGTTAGACACCATCTTGTTGCTGAACCTTTAGCTAGACTCTGCAAGATCACGACCGGGGGTGGTATTATCCTAGTCAGTGATGTCTGTAGAGACCGGAGAGTTACCTTGGGAGGCCGGGAGTTGAGTGTGTGCCTACTCGTAATGCCACTTCCGAGCTACGATATTGTACTCGGGATGGATTAGTTGAGTATGTATTGTGCTAGTATAGATTGTCGTGGAGGCGGAGTGTTGTTTAGTCCGCCGGGTGAGCCAGAGTTTCAGTTTGCCAGAGGAGCAGCGGAGCAGAGCGAGGGAGTCTTCTGCGGAGCCCTGGTGGTAGAGCCGAGGTTGCTACATCCACGGATAGAGGAATACATGGATGTCTTTCCGGAGGAGTTGCCAGGGTTACCTCCGGACAGAGATGTGGATTTCTCTATAGACTTCGTGCCAGGCGCGGAGCCGATATCCCAGCACGTCTATAGAGTCAGCAACAGTGAGCTGATAGAGTTGAAGAAGCAGGTGGATGAGCTTTAGGACAAGGGATTTATCAGATCTAGTTCTTCTCCGTGGGGTGCTCTGGTACTTTTTGTGCCAAAGAAGGATGGGTCGATACGGATGTGTATCGACTACATGACTCTAAACAACCTCACAATCAAGAACAAGTATCCGCTGTCGCGTATTGATGATCTTTTTGACCAGTTGAGCGGAGCGAGGGTGTTTTCCAGGATTGATCTGAGGACAGGCTACAACCAGGTGAAGGTCAGGAAGGAGGATATTCCGAAGACAGCTTTTCGGACCAGATATGGATAGTATGAGTTCATGGTGATGCCATTTGGGTTGACTAATGCCCCGGCAGTGTTCATGAATCTGATAAACAAGGTGTTCCATCAGCATCTGGATAGGTTTGTGGTGGTGTTTATAGATGACATCTTGGTGTATTCGAAGACCCCAGAGGAGCATGAGGAGCATCTGAGGATAGTGTTGGAGACTCTCAGAAAGGAGAAGCTTTATGGAAAGCTTTCGAAGTGCGAGTTCTTCCTTGACAAGGTTGAATTCCTTGGTCATATGGTGACTGGAGAGGGTATCTCGGTGGATTCGAGAAAGATCATGGCAGTTGAGGCATGGAGTGCTCCGAGTTCAGTAGCCGAGGTCAGGAGTTTCCTGGGACTAGCAGGTTACTACAGGAGATTTGTTCAGGATTTTTTCCGGATTGCAGAGCCGTTGTCCAGGTTGACTCGGAAGGACGTGGAGTTTGTTTGGTCAGAGGAGTGTCAGATCGCCTTTGATGAGCTAAAGAGGAGGTTGACGACAGCTCCAGTGTTGACGTTGCCATCAGGTTCTGGAGGATTCACTATCTATAGTGATACATCGGGAAAGGGACTGGGTTGTGTGTTGCAGCAGAATGGGAGGGTGATTGCCTATGCTTCTAGGCAATTATGTCCTCATGAGAAGAACTACCCTACCCACGATTTGGAGTTGGCAGCGGTCATCTTTGCTCTGAAGTTGTGGAAACACTATTTATACGTAGAGCGTGTGAAGATCTTCACAGACCACAAGAGCTTGAAGTATGTATTTATCCAAAAAGAGCTGAACATGAGGCAGAGGAGATGGTTGGAGTTGATGAAAGACTTTGACATATTATTGCAGTACCATCCAGGGAAGGCGAACGTAGTTGCGGATGCGTTGAACAGGTATCCAATAGCTATGTGCCTGACTACAGATCGTTATCTTCTGGCAGATCTAGAGAGCTTGGGCATTGAGTTGATAGTGCCTAGAGTTGAGATGCAGATGTGGGGACTGCAGATTCAGTCAGAGTTGGTAGACCGGATCAGGGCTACATAGTTTGAGGATGAGTCCCTGAGGAGCATCAGGGCACAGGTTCAGATTAGATTGTCAGATGACTTCACAATTGCTGATGATGGTTCTTTGCGGCACGGTACCAGGTTGTGTGTTCCGAGTGGGTCGTTGCAAGAGGAGGTTCTTCAGGAGGTGCATCGATCCCAGTATTCTATGCATCCAGGCGCCAACAAGATGTATAGAGATCTGAGAGAGCATATATGGTGGTACGGGATGAAGCGGGAGGTAGCACGCTTCGTATCCCGATGCTTAGTGTGCCAGCAGGTAAAGGCGGAGAGGCAGAGGCCAGGAGATTTGCTCCAGCCGTTATCCATTTCAGAGTGGAAATGGGAGCATGTGACCATGGATTTTGTTTTTGGACTTCCCCGTTCTCCAGGCGGGAAGGATGCGATTTGGGTTATCGTGGACAGGTTGACCAAATCGGCCTACTTTCTACCATTCAAAGTGGGTACATCTACAGAGAGACTAGCAGAGATGTATGTGTGCCAGATAGTCAGACTTGTAAACACCCTAATTTTCAGACTAATTTTAATATATATTTCTTCCCCAATTTATTCGGTATTTTCTGGATGAAGAACTAAGGTGATTGTGAGTTAAGTATTTTTTTATACAGTTTATTGGTGTTAAAATATTATAAAAATAATGTTTTATGGTGCAATATGGAAAACTGGACGCATAGCATTTTTCGGTGAATTTATTGGACTCCGGAGTAACGTTTTTGAGATCTAAAAGCTATTGGTTTGCTAAACCGAACCGAACCAAGCAAACCCGACCCGAAACCCATTGGAGAACCCTACCCGCAGGATTCCCTGTAGCGGTATTAAACCCCCCCTGCCTCGACGTACGAGCTAATCCGAAACCCTAGAAGCAGCCGCCGCCCCGTGATCGACCCAGCCGCTCGCTCGACGACAGTCGCCGCCGCTGCGTTCCGCCCATCCCCGCCAAGCCCGACCCCCCTCCGCCTGGCCGAGTCGACGCCGCTGTCGTCGACTTACCCCGATAGCAGCCACATCGTCCAGCCGCTCGACTCCCCGGGACGCCGCACGACCCCCTCGCCGGACCGACCGATCCCCCACCGCGACGCAGCCCCGACCGACTGTGAGTTCCCCAACCCCGACCGGCTGTGAAATCCCCGACCCCAACTCCGGTTGTGCGTCCCCGACCCCATCGGCGCAGTGATCCCCTCTGGCCGGCCACAGCGAACCCTAGCCATCTCTGGCTGTTCGCGGCATCGGACACCATCTGAACCCTAGCACTGGACACAACAACTCGATACGCAGGACACAGAGTTGACGCTCGGACACTTGGAATTCAGCGTTCACGAAGCCCTGTTCAGGTACCGATTTATCTTACCACGTAACTCCGTTTTCAATTCCGTCAGTTGCTATGTGTAGACTGTGTGACCCTCTCGGTGCCCGTACAACTCGCTCGGTGCATCGCGTCCTGTGGTGATCGCACACCGCGATCCAAAAACAGGAAAAATAATGCCCTGTTTCACCCTGAAACTGAGTGCGCCCCGCCAAACGGGACGACTTGATCGTACGCGGTCTTTACCGAAACGTGCGCGACGTTGATACGGTCGTGTAAAATTTTGCATAAGTCGATTCGGATGTGCGTGCACACCGGAATTAACGCGTATCCGCCGACGACATCCCGTATCTGTCCTTTCTGGAACACGCTGTAACTTTATGTACACCCGTCGGATTGAGACAAAACTTGCGCCATCGGACTCGTAGCGATACGCTGGTCCTATGACCCAAGTTTGGTCTGATTCTGAAGACGTTGACAAAATCCTGTATCATGGGCCCCACAAGCTCTACTTGACGGGCGATTTTGTGATCGGCTCATCGGAATCCAATTCTGGAAGTTCCGTTGGGTTCGTATCATCGTTCCTGACTTATAGACACTGAGTTTGAGGAATTTGGAGATCTTTGACCCTGACACACTTTTCGGTGCAAAGTGGCCCACAGGTGGACCCCGCTTTGGCCCAAAAATAACCTTTTTGCCCCTGTGTCTAAATTGGACGTAAGGACAGGCATTTCTAGCTATTGGATATCTTCTGAGACTGTTGGTGATGTTTATAACAGCTTTTGGAGGAGTACCCACAGGATTCACTGATACCGGGACGACTGTTGATATTCAAACATCAGGAAAGTGTACCTTGCCAAACTCTGCAGTATTGTTACATATTTTTCTTGCTTCATTATATTGTTGTGCATGCTCAACCTAGGACCGTGTGACGTACTTAGCATCTGATTATCAGTCGGGTGCCAACACCGTATGCGATGTTGGGTACAGTCATCTAGAGATGGACATTCGTGACACTTTATATTCTCGTACTTGTCTTACCAAGTACACATTGACCCAGGACACTTGACACTACTCATGAGACAGGATTTTCCTGAGATATTCGTGGTGATTCTGTATAGGATACAGGACATGGACATTATATTATTAGATATAGTATGACTGGTTGCATTAGCTATGACCCCGCTTGACATGGACATGAGACGTTATGGTCATGATATACGTGGTTACATTGGGTGGGGAGAGACACACAGGCTATAGGCTGTTTTATATATATATATATCTTCTATTATTGAGAGGTCGTAGACTCTCGGAGCAGAGCTAGACCCACTACCGGTTATTACCGCTACCGGCTCCCCGACACAGAGCTTGTAGTGGCTCAGCCTGAGACTAGTGATGCTCTCACTTGCATTCCACTTAGATGGTTACATATTTATCCTATTGTTTCATTTAGTTATTTATTTGCTGCACTGCTTATTTATTTATTGGCATGAGCTTTCTTGTACCTTGCTATATCCCCTGAGGACCTGGATCCGAATTTTGTCCCCAGATTTTGCAGACGACGTTTATCCCGAGATATACGGGACCGGAGCAGGAGCTGGACCGACATCCGAGGACGAGGTGTTAGCCGAAGACTTCTCCTGAGCATCCATGTTTCATGCTCAGCATTTATTTATTTATTTCAGTCATTTATATTCTGGTTTGTTGAACCTTTGTAACAGATATTTATCGGGTTGTTCTCCGAAGCACTTTGTTGAGACTAGCTGATGATTTATTTTCCTTATTTATTCTGTGGATCATATTCTATATCTTGTGTGGATGAGATTAGTTGTGCCATGATTGTCGTGGACTTGTTTTACAGTTTAAGTATGCCCTGATGGCTCCATTAAATTGGGTTGTCCATTGGTGCGTACTGCTGGCCATTGCCACGTATCTAGTCCCTCGGTATTTTGGGACTGGGGCGTGACATGGTTTTTGTGGTGGCCCATGCAGGTCTACGACAAATTCTTCGGTTTCAACTTAGGGACCGAACCAGCCTGCCCTAAGGATAGGATAGATTGTAGGATCTCATCCATTATTTAAACCATTATTGAACTCTATATCAAACTCGAAATTGTTACTTGAACTGCATCATGTATTGATTCCTCTGAGCGTTCTTACAGTTTATATTTTGGTTGTAGAAATGGATCCCAGGAACGGAGATAAGATTCCTTTGGACACGCCACACGACGCTGTGGTTACTGATATAGACGGAGTGACTCCAGGGAATGGAGGACAAGCATCGCAGAACCATCAAACCAGTCAGCCTAATCCAAGGTTCCGGAGAGATGACATCCCACCTCCACCACAGTTCACTCCCCAGATGCCAGTTTTCCTGCCAGGACAAGCCATGGACGGGCAACAGATGTTCCAGATAATGTATACCATGATGCAGGCCCAGCAGCAGATTCAGCAAGAGGCCCATCGCCAGGAGGCAGAGTACCTGAGGACCAGCCTGGTATCCGCATTGGAGCAGGCAAATCCACCAACGAGGCGAACAGCGACGGGATCTATCACCGATTTCCGTCATCTCAAGCCTCGCACGTTCTCTGGTAAAGAAGGGCCAACCGAAGTTCATGAATGGCTCACTAACATTCAGCATCAGTTGGAAGCCGCTAAACTTCCGAGAGAGAAGTGGATGACTGCAGTCAGAATGCAGTTAACTGATAATGCGCATCACTGGTGGCTAGCAGAAGAAAGGAGGCTCGGACAGGACCGAGTCACATGGGAAGAGTTCTCCAGACTCTTCCAAGAGATGTATATTCCGGCAGTTGCACGATCAGAGCTCAGAGACAAGTTCAACCGCCTCATCCAAGGCAGTATGATAGTGGAAGAATACAATGCAGAATTTATTCGCCTAAGTCGCTTCGCTCCAACATTGATCTCAACCGAGGAAGAGAAAGCTGAGAAGTTCTTTGACGGACTGAAGTTCGAGCTTCAGAGATTGATTGGCTCAGTCGCACCTACAACTTATACCGATGTCCTTGCAGCAGCACGACGCATGGAGCGCGTCACTAGAAGGGAATCAAATCTGAAGAGGCCAAACACATCCACACCATCCAGGACAGCACCTGTAGATTCTGCAAAATGATTCCAGAGGAATATGCCAGAAAAAGTAGCACATAAGGACAAACCTCTTCCTACTTGTCACCACTGCGGCAAGGTAGGACACATTGAGAAGGAATGCAGACGTAAGTTGGGACTATGTCTGAGCTGCGGATCCAACCAGCACTTTTCTAGGGACTGTTCTGAACGCAGAGACGGAGCACCGAGACTAGCTTTACCTGCACCACGACCAGCTACAGGAGCAGTAGGAGCACAGCAGACAGGAGCTGGAGGAGTCAGACCACCAGCTACAGGAGGCTACCAGCAGAGACCACCACTGGCACCACAGGCGGCCCTATTTCAGCAGCAGCAGCAGAGAGGACCAGCTCAGGGTCGAGGCCAGGCATTCACATTAGCTGTCGAGCAGGAAGCTACCGCAGGGGAAGTCATCGCAGGTACTATTTTGGTAGCTTTATTACCAGCTGTAGCATTATTTGATTCTGGAGCATCGCATTCATTTATAGCAGCTAGCTTTGTTGCCACCCATAGAGTAGCTACCGCACCCCTTCCGAAGATGAAGAGAATTCTTACGGGAGGTGGAATTATTCCGGTTAGTGACGTCTGTAGATCATGTTCTGTAGTAGTTTGTGGGAGAGAGATGCGAGCTCAATTTCTGATCTTTTCTATGCCTGACTATGATGTCGTACTTGGTATGGACTGGTTAAGTCAGTATCATGCAACTCTTGATTGTCGGCTTGGGCAGGTTATATTTAGACCGCCTGGACATCCAGAATTCGAGTTTCTCCGAGGAGCAGTAGAACTAGGAGTTCAGCCTACTCTTAGGGTACTATTTGTAGAAGTAGAGACAGGTTACCCAAGAGTCATATCAGAATTTGTGAAGTATTTCCTGATGATCTTCCAGGTTTACCACCTGATCGGGAAATAGAATTCACAATAGACTTAACTCCAGGAGCAGAGCCTATCACTTCATCAGTATATCGGCTGGCACCTAAGGAGTTAGTAGAGTTGAAAGAACAGGTTGACGACCTTCTGGATAAAGGTTTCATTCGGCCCAGTGTTTCACCTTGGGGAGCCCCCATATTATTTGTGCCGAAGAAGGATGGAACAGTACGGTTATGCATTGACTACAGGGCACTGAATGCTGTGGCTATCAAGAACAGGTATCCCTTACCACGCATTGATGATCTATTCGATCAGTTGAGTGGTGCAAGGGTATTCTCGAAGATTGACCTTCGATCCGGCTATCATCAGATCAAAGTAAGGAAGAAAGATATCCCGAAGACAGCTTTCAGGACTAAGTATGGACATTATGAGTTCTTGGTGATGCCGTTTGGTTTAACCAACGCGCCAGCAGTGTTTATGAGTTTGATGAACAGAGTGTTCCATCAGTTCTTGGATAAATTTGTGGTGGTATTCATTGATGACATTCTCATATATTCCAAGAGCCCTGAAGAGCATGAGGAGCATCTCAGAATCGTGTTAGAGACATTGAGGCAGGAAAAGTTATATGCCAAACTCAGTAAGTGTGAGTTATGTATGGACAAAGTACCTTTCTTGGGACATATCATCTCAGGAGAAGGACTTTCAGTGGATCCAGAGAAAGTTGCGGCGATAGAGACTTGGCCTACACCCACATCAGTTGTAGAGGTAAGAAGTTTTCTCAGACTCGCGGGATATTACCGAAGGTTTGTAGAAAATTTCTCAAGGATTGCAGAACCGATGACGAAGCTGATACGTAAAGACCAGGAGTTTATATGGACAGAAGACTGCCAGAAGGCCTTCGAAGAGTTGAAAAGAAGATTAACAACAGCACCTGTCTTGACTCTTCCTTCAGGGTCAGGAGGTTTCGTTGTTTACAGTGATGCATCGGGTAGTGGACTGGGATGTGTTTTGATGCAACATGACAAAGTCATTGCTTATGCGTCGAGACAGTTGAAGGTTCACGAAAAGAACTACCCAACACACGATCTGGAGTTAGCAGCAGTTATATTTGCATTGAAGATTTGGAGGCACTACCTTTATGGGGATAAAGTGGACATCTTTACAGATCACAAAAGTATGAAGTATGTATATACTCAGAAGGAGCTTAACATGAGGCAGAGGCGTTGGCTTGAATTGATGGTAGATTTTGACATCGATCTGCAGTATCATCCGGGGAAGGCGAACGTCGTCGCAGATGCACTAAGCAGGAAGCCTACGGCTTATTTCTTGACGATGCAGCCCGAGTTATTGAGAGATCTACAGGAGCTTCAGATAGAGGTTGTCTTACCAGGACAGAAAGGCTTGATGGCTAATCTTGAAATTAAGTCATCACTCGTGGAGAAGATTAAGGAGGCATTGCCCACCGATGCTAGATTTAGAAGACTCAAAGAGAGGACAGAAGCGGGCATGCAGACAGGACTTTGCATACACGAAGACGGGATATTGAGGTTTGGAAATCGCCTGTATGTTCCAAATGGAGAATTAAGACAAGAGTTAATGACGAAAGCACATAGCTCTTTGTATTGTCCACCCAGGAGGAACCAAGATGTACCGAGACTTAAGACAGTATTACTGGTGGCATGGAATGAAAAGAGAGATTGCAAGATTTGTGGCCAAATGCTTAGTCTGCCAACAAGTAAAGGCCGAGCATCAGAGGACTGCAGGTATGTTACAGCCGCTTCCTATACCAGAATGGAAGTGGGAGCATATCATGATGGATTTTGTCACAGGATTTCCGAGGAGCCCCAGCAGAAGAGACGCAGTATGGGTTATTGTGGATCGACTCACTAAATTGACACACCTCTTGCCGTTTAGAGTTGGACAGTCCACAGAGGTACTAGCCGACATGCATATGCGACAAATTATCAAATTACATGGAGTGCCTGTTAGTATTGTATCGGATCGAGATTCGAGATTTACCTCTCATTTCTGGAGAAGCATGCAAGAGAGTCTGGGCACCAGACTCAAATTCAGCACGGCTTACCACCCGCAGACAGATGGCCAATCAGAGCGCACAATTCAGATCTTGGAGGATATGTTGCGATCATGTATGCTAGACTTCGGAGGATCTTGGGAAGATCATCTGCACTTAGTGGAGTTCTCCTATAATAACAGTTATCAGGCCAGCATTCAGATGGCACCATTCGAGGCATTATATGGAAGGAAGTGCAGATTGCCTATATGTTGGAGTGACGTTGGTGAACGTCAAATACTAGGTCCAGAATTGGTAACGCAGACAGTGGAAAAGGTGAAACAGATTCAGAATCATCTACGAGCAGCTCAGGACAGACAGAAGCATTGGGCAGATATACACAGACGTCCCCTAGAGTTCAAAGAAGGAGAGCACGTGTTCTTGAGGATTTCGCCCACTCGTGGTACTATCAGATTCGGGAGCAGAGGCAAGTTGAGCCCAAGGTATATTGGGCTATTTGACATTCTAGAGCGCGTTGGTGAGGTGGCTTATCGTCTTGCATTACCACCATCCTTAGAGGGAGTGCATGACGTATTCCACGTCTCACAGTTGCGAAGGTACGTTACCGACCCAAGTCACGTAGTCGATCATTCAGAGATCGCAGTGGGCCCAAGCTTGAGATATGAAGAACAACCAGTTGGCATCCTCGACGTCAGCGAGAAGACATTGCGGGGACAGACAATCAGACTGGTTCGTGTAGCATGGAAACATCATTCTCCTGGAGAATCGACTTGGGAACGAGAAGATAGTATGCGCCAGCGATACCCCCACTTGTTTGAGGAGACGTTGTAAACTAAGCAACCTTGTATTGCCATAATTCTTTCTTTAGTAGCTTATTCTTTGATTGCGATGACGCAATCCTTTTAAGGAGGGAAGATTATAAACACTCTAATTTTTAGACTAATTTTAATATATATTTCTCCCCCAATTTATTCGGTATTTTCTGGATGAAGAACTAAGGTGATTGTGAGTTAAGTATTTTTTTTATACAGTTTATTGGTGTTAAAATATTATAGAAATAATGTTTTATGGTGCAACATGGAAAACCGGACGCATAGCATTTTTTGGTAAATTTATTGGACTCCGGAGTAACGTTTTTGAGCTCTAAAAGCTATTGGTTTGCTAAACCGAACCGAACCAAGCAAACCCGACCCGAAACCCATTGGAGAACCCTACCCGCAGGATTCCCTGTAGCGGTATTAAACCCCCCTGCCTCGACGTGCGGGCCAATCCGAAACCCTAGAAGCAGCCGCCGCCCCGTGATCGACCCAGCCGCTCGCTCGACGACAGTCGCCGCCGCTGCATTTCGTCCATCCCCGCCAAGCCCGACCCCCCTCCGCCTGGCCGAGTCGATGCGGCCGCCGTCGACTTACCCCGACAGCAGCCACACCGTCCAGCCGCTCGACTCCCCGGGACGCCGTACGACCCCCTCGCCGGACCGACCGATCCCTCACCGCGACGCAGCCCCGACCGGCTGTGAGTTCCCCAACCCCGACCGGCTGTGAAATCCCTGACCCCAACTCCGGTTGTGCGTCCCCGACCCCGTCGGCACAGTGATCCCCTCCTGCCGGCCACAGCGAACCCTAGCCATCTCCGGCTGCTCGCGGCATCGGACACCATCTGAACCCTAGCACTGGACACAGCAACTCGATACGTAGGACACGAAGTTGACGCTCGGACACTTGGAATTCAGCGTTTACGAAGCCCTGTTCAGGTACCGATTTCTCTCACCACGTAACTCCATTTTCAATTCCGTCAGTTGCTATGTGTAGACTGTGTGACCCTCTTGGTGCCCGTGCAACTCGCTCGATGCATCGCATCCTGTGGTGATCGCACATCGCGATCCAAAAACAGGAAAAACAATGCCCTGTTTCACCCCGGAACTTAGTGCGCCCCGCCAAACGGGATGACTTGATCGCACTTGGTCTTTACCGAAACGTGCACGACGTTGATACGGTCGTGTGGGATTTTGCAGAAGTCGATTCGGATGTGCGTGTACACCGGAATCAACGCGTATCCACCGACGACACCCCGTATCCGTCTTTTCTGGAACATGCTATAACTTTGTGTACACCCGTCGGATCGAGACGAAACTTGCGCCATCGGACTCGTAGCGATACGCTGGTCCTATGACCCAAGTTTGGTCTGATTCTGAAGACGTTGACAAAATCGCGTATCGTGGACCCCACAGGCTCCACTTGACGGGCGATTTTGTGATCGGCTCATCGGAATCCAATTTTGGAAGTTCCGTTGGGTTCGTATCATCGTTCCTTACTTGTAGACACTGAGTTTGAGGAATTTGGAGACCTTTGACCCTGACACGCTTTTCGGTGCAAAATGGCCCACAGGTGGACCCCGCTTTGGTCCGAAAATGACCTTTTTGCCCCTGTGTCTAAATTGGACGTAAGGACAGGCATTTTTAGCTATTGGATATCTTCTGAGACTGTTGGTGATATTTATAACAGCTTTTGGAGGAGTACCCACAGGATTCACTGATACCGGGACGACTGTTGATATTCAAACATCAGGCAAGTGTACCTTGCCAAACTCTGCAGTATTGTTACATATTTTTTTTGCTTCATTATATTGCTGTGCATGCTCAACCTAGGACCGTGTGACGTAGTTAGCGTCCGATTATCAGTCGGGTGCCAACACCGTATGCGGTGTTGGGTACAGTCATCTAGAGATGGACATTCGTGACACTTTATATTCTCGTACTTGTCTTACCAAGTACACATTGTGTCACTACCATATTCTAAAAATCGGGGTATTTTCGACTTTTTACAATATTTAATATTATGGTAGTTACAATTAAGTAAATTGCATGATAGTATATTTTTATTTTTATTTAAATAATCATGTGAGACGTGTAATTAAATATAGTATTATATACAGTGTTCATTTGTTTTGAGCCAGCAGACTTGACCTAGAAGCCCAGTAGATGAACACCTGTCCAAATTGTGGAATTTTGTATTTAATTGTTTTAATTAGATTTAATTCTTGGAGTTTGTAATTAATTACCGTATTTTATTTAATTATTGCGCATTGCCTTTGCTTCGACATTTGGAGCGCTACCCTGACTTTTGTCCATCAACAAATTTTACCATCTTGCCCTAGACATGCCCGCCTTCCATTCTGCTATTTTTGCAACTCATAATTTTGCTCCCTGTGCATTATTTCTGGCCGCACAAAAATCGTCGCGGACGTTATTTAAAATCCCTATTTTGTATCGTTGTGCGTTCCAATTTAAATTGGGGACAATCTTGACCTATTTTTCGTGCGGCCCAAATTAGGGTAACATTCTGTACTGAGTCTACTTCATTATTGGTATTGATGACCTGACCTGATTTTGATCCCATGTACTCCTAATTAATTTTAGAACACAACTTGCATTTATTTCAAATTAATTTGAGGATACCATTTTATCTGATTCCGTAAATTCCAAAATTAATTCCAGTGCCCTGCTGCTGAAGCCCACATCAAACTTACAGTGCCGCCTGACCCTACAAAACACCGAACCCCGAATCGCCCGCCAAATTTTCGTCATTTCATGAGTTTGTGCAATTTCCCGAATTTAAGGGGCTAAGTTGCAATTATTCAATTGTAGGTGTCATCACCCCATTGTCCAAGACCAATGGAGAAGCCCAACATTGACTAGTCAACACCCTCATCCCCCATGAATTATTTTTCTCTCCATGTCAAATCTGAGCCACTCATTCTAAGGGTCAATCACCACCCTCCATCAACACCCTCTCTCCCTATTAATATCATGTCCCATCAAACCCTAATCCCTAGACAACCTAGGATTCCCCACCTCCACAAGCCTCCATCCTCTCTCCTACGTATGTAAAATTTCTCTTTCCCTTCTTCTTCTCTTTTCTTTCTCCTTCTCTTTCCTTTCTTCTTCTTCTCCTTCTTCTTCTTCTTTTATTTTTTTAAATTCAAATTCATATAGGGGGGGAACACTGTTCATCAACCCCCCTTACTGTGCACCCCGGCCGACTTCCTGCTGCCCCGGCGGGCCTCAGCATCTCCGGCGGCTGCAACCTCCACTGCACCGGCAGGCGGCCCCCACGTACTGTTCATTCCGGCGGCCACTGCTCACCCCGGCGCCCGAGTCCCCGACCCGGCAGCGCTGCTCCTCCCCCGCCTGTCATCATCCTCCAACTCCCCACCGTGCCCCTCCCTACAGCCGGCCAACCCCTCACGACCTTCCTCCAGCGGATCAGCCAAGCCGCCGACACCCGACGAACGGCTTCCCACTCCATCCATCCATCCATCCCTCGACCGGCGGTCCGACTCCTCCAGACCTCCCTCCGGCGCCCCACTGCACCCAGGCCAACCGCTGCGGCTGCTCCCCCTCTGCCATTCCGACTGCTCCTCTGCCCTTCCTTCCCGTCCAACTCCGGCGTGCTCCCAACATCACCGTCACCAGTCCGGCCAGGCTCCGACCCGCCGGCGCTTCACGAGCTCCTCCTCCTATCTCCTTCCCTCCCGCTGGCTTATCCCCGAGCCCGACTCCGGTTGCATCTTCACCTACACAGCCACCAATAAGGACTCCCCGGCCGCTGCTCAGCCGACTGCTCCCCGACGGCCAGCACAGTACTCCGGCCAGCCACTGTAAGCCATTCTCTTCTCTCCCTTCCTTCTTCTTATATATATATATATGTATATATATATATGTATATATACATACGTATATACGTATGGGTATATACATAATGTAATGAATATGTATTTGTAGGTATTTAATAATGTGAATATATATATTATCTATTTAATTTATGTTAATACGTGTGTATGTATAGTGTTTATTTAGTTAATACTATATACGCATATGTATAGTATTTATTTAATTTATGTTTAATATATATAAGTATAGTATATATATATATACTTTAGTATAATGTAATATGTGTATTTTATTTAATGTGTAGATATATATATATGTATATAGATACGTATACGTATAATGATATATGTTGAATAGTGTATTATATTTTTTATATAGAAAAATGTGTATCAAATATGTATAGTGTATATTTAGTATATGTATGTATTTAAATATGTAAATGTATATTCTTTATTTATTAGTAATTAATTGTATAATTATAGTATGTATAATAAATTGAATAAGTATGTACTTAAATTAATGCACATGTATATATATGTATATTGGTATATATTTTGTGTATGTGGATACTATTATACATGTATATAGTATAATTATTATTTTGGTATACAAATATATATGTGTATATGTCACGCCCCAGTCCCAAAATGTCAGGAACTAGGCCACGTGTCACTGGCCAGCTGACACGTCACTAAGGGCTTAATCCACTTTGATGGACCCAAAGGGACGTGCTACGCTGTCCTAAATTACTACAAGTATAGAACAGGTAAAGCTATCTCATCCACAACAAAATGTCAGAAAACAAATGCTGAAATATATATATAACTGAGTCTGATACAGTACACAACTGGTGAGATTACAAGCCTACTACAAAAACTGATAATAGCGCAGAAAAATCAAATAGACTAAGCAGTGTCTATCTGATCAAAACATCTCCATCTCTAGGTAGCAGCATCTAGGGTCAAGCCTACTCTGAGGGTGTCTCCTCGAGCTCCTCCTCAGTAGCACATCTGGCCTCCTGATCAGGCCCGTACACTGTGGGGTAGAAAGCCTCATCTAGATCTGGCAAGGAACCAGGTCCTCAGTGGGACGTAACAAGATACAGAAAAATGACATGCCATGTAATGTAAAAATACTGAATAAAGAAATAAAATAAATACAGGGTACTAACCATACTAAGTGAAATGCAAGTAAAGATCCAGTAGTACGCATGGGAATGTGTGGCTAGACATACGCTGACGTAATTCACCAATCGTGGCGACTGGCTAATATAGGTGTCGTATGCCCCCGACTCAGGGAACTCTGCAATCGACCATCATTGGTACGAAGGTATAAAACATTATTGGAGGGGGTGTCCCATACGTCAACTAGTTATCTTTCCCATCCCAATGAATCTAAATGTCAAATCGTACATTTCCTGAGTTATTCTAATCCGTGATGCGGGTCACACGTACTGGTAGCTAACCAAATACGCAGCTCACATCCATATATGTAAATGCAACCATGTTGCGTGTTTCCGTGATAGGGTTTAGGAGAATATATTAGGATATTCTCTCAGCTGTTGGTGAGTCTGTAATATCATGTCAACATAACAGTTGACTGTACCCAAGGCAGTCTCAGGTGGTCATGGTATATGAATTTCAGAAGCAAGAAGCATATAACAATATTTGAGAATTTAAACATTTAACTTGGCAAGGTATACTTGCCTACTCCCTGATAGTGTTGAAACCCTGATTTTACAGTCAGTTGTGAAGGTGCTGGTGACAGGGGGTCACTAGCTGTGCTGAAGTTGGTTTCTGTTAAAACAGATAGGTTTCGTGAATATCCAGGCTGTAATATAAAACATATATATATATATACATATATATAGTATAGATATATATATATATATATATATTAGTAGGCATAGATATAATATATATATAATAGTATATATATATAGAACAGATAAATGCAGGTAATAATAATATATAGTAGCAGGATATATCCACTGCGATAGATATATAATATTTATCAGGGTGTATCCTCTGATATAAATAATATAGGTAAATTGAAAGAACATGACAGAATTTAAATACATATATAAATAATATTTATCAGGGTCTATATATGACCACTGGATAAATATACAATAATTATAAATATGTATATATAATTAAGCTGTAATATCCAGCATATTATATAATATTATAATAAATTGAAATGACATTGCAATAATTGAAATATAATATATATATAATTAAGCTGTATTATCCAGCATATAAATATATATATATAGATAATATATATATATATAGATATTTATATATAGTATAAGTGTAGAAAAATATAAATGCAGAAAAATAAATAATCCAAAAATAAATGCATAGCATACATATATACTAGTATGACATATAATATTTAATATGTATAGTATTCATATATTATAAATATAAGTACATATATATATACTATAGATATATATATATGTAATATAGTATATTATACATTTATATAGTATTATTATAAATACAATAATTTAGTAGGTATATATAATAGTAGTATATATTATAATATACTGTATAATAACAGTATACATAGTATATACAATATATATATACATTAAATACATAGTATATACATATATATATACATATATATATATATACATATATACATAATATTATATACATATATACATGTACTATAGATTATATATGTATTTTAGTATAGTATAGGTATTATATACCTTACAGGTGGCAAGGGGGGTCCCACGCGGTGCTGCCGGCGGAGGACGGCGGCGGAGATGGCCGGAGGCGGCCGGAGGAGCAGCAGCAGTGGCAGTGTACACTGGCAGCAGCAGCAGCAGTTGCAGTCTTGCGGGGGCTGCCGGCGGCGGAGGAGCTGACGTGGTGGCCGGGCAGGGTGAGGGAAAGGTGGAGGGAGGAGTGGCGGTCAGTTTGGTGGTGGTGGCGGAGGTCCACGACGGTGGTGGTGGCGGCTAGGGGCGGCCGGAGTTGGAGAGGGTAGTTCGGGTTGGGGGTGGTCGACGGCGCTGCGGGGGCTAGGGCGGCCGGAGCAGGCGTCGTGGGGAGGTGAGGGAGTGGTCGTCGGAGAGAGGAGGTCGGGGCGAAGCGGTGGGGTAGGGTGGCGGTGGTCGGCGACGGCCAGAGGTGGCGGGGAAGGTGGTTCGGGTGGAGGTGTTGCTGTGGACAGTGGGGAGAGGAGGAGGGTGCGGGGGCTGTAGCAGCCGGAGCAGGGCGGCGCCGGCGGTGGTACTTGGCCGGAGGGGAGAGGGGAGGGTGGCGAAGGGTTGGCCGGAGTTGGGTGGCCGGCGGTGGTCGGAGATGGCCGTGGCGGGGGTGGGATGGTTTGAATGAAGAAAACCTAGGGTTTATATAGGATTTTGCCTAATGGCATTTTCGTAAATACCTTGAAGTTCAGGGCTATTTTGGTAAATTTAATTTTTGAGATATTTTTGGCTGGATTTTTCTGGATTTCTGGGTGGGTCCCACACACCTATGGCCTAGCCAATAGGATTAGGCCACCTAGCATGCAATTTTGCATTTTAACCCCTAACTTTTTAATAATTGCATAAATGCATGAATTTGTATTTTGCGTAATTTTGCAATTTACCTGATTTTAAATACTGATTTCCCGAAATTCTAAATTGTACAAAAATGAGGGAATTAGCTGGGGAAAAATGGTTTGGACAGTGTGGGGTGATTCTGGGCAGGTGCAGGGTCTGATATTGCAGGTGATACAGTCATCGTATTTATTATTTAATAAATACTGCGCACGGTGTTCACTAATTATTTAGAGGCTATTAGAGTCATAATCTTTCTACGGTGTCAATACGATAATTGAAGTATAATTAGAGTAGAATATTATCGTATTTTTGTTTGGCAAAAACATGTGCCTACTGGTCCTCAAATCTCTAAGGGTACAGAGATGGGTAAAGAGCAGAAAATTAAATAGGAAATAAATACATACGTTTGTAACGATATTTGTGCGACTAAAACGAAGCATCAAACGAGGTTTCTGGAAGTTGCACAGAATACAGAAAAAGTAGTCTGACTAGTCTAGAGCAGGAATGTGAAATTTGTTTAGGGTTAACAGCTAGTGTGATGCCCTAGTCAATTGTGTAATGAACAGGTGCACAATCAATATAATATATAATAAATAAAAATTTAAAAAGTTGCACTAATTCTAATTAGTCAAAATTAATTCCTAATTTACTGAAATTTGGTCGAGGGAGTTTACAATCTACCCTCCTTAGAATATTTCGTCCTCGAAATAAAACAACCATATAATGAGAATGAAAAAGGACATATGATGATAAAAAAAAATTGGATTTGAAATATTGGACATACCCTGGTTTGGAAATAGGTGGGGATAACGCTGACGAATATCCTCTTCTCGTTCCCAGGTGGATTCACCTGGTGCATGATGTCTCCATGCAACACGAACGAGAGGAATAGTCTGGCCTCGCAACACTTTCTCGCTACGGTCCAGAATCTCTACAGGCTCCTCCTGATAAGATAAGCTTGGCCCGATGGTGATCTCTGAGTAGTCTAGCACATGACTCGGGTCTGGAATGTACCTCCTCAGCTGAGATACGTGGAAGACGTCATGTACTCCCTCCAAAGTCTGAGGTAGAGCTAGTCTGTAAGCAACTTCTCCGACGCGATCTAGCACATCGAAGGGTCCAATGTACCTTGGACTTAGCTTCCCTCTTCCTCCAAATCTGATAGTTCCTCTAGTAGGTGAGATCTTTAAGAACACATGCTCCCCTACTTGGAACTCTAGAGGTCGGCGATGAATGTTGGCCCAGTGCTTCTGCCTGTCTTGTGCAGCTCGTAGGTGTCCCTGGATCTTCTTTACTTTCTCCACCGTACGAATAATCAGCTCTGGTCCCAAGATCTGTCTCTCGCCAACATCGCTCCAGCATACTGGGGAACGACATTTCCTTCCATACAAAGCTTCAAAGGGAGCCATTTGAATGCTCGCTTGATAGCTGTTGTTGTAGGAAAATTCCACCAGGTGTAGATGATCTTCCCATGATCCGCTGAAATCAAGCATGCAGGCTCTCAGCATATCTTCAAGTGTCTGGATGGTGCGTTCTGATTGGCCATCTGTTTGTGGGTGATACGAGGTGCTGAACTTGAGGCGGGTACCAAGACTTTCTTGCATACTTCGCCAAAAGTAAGATGTAAATCTCGTATCTCTGTCAGATACTATGCTGACTGGCACTCCATTTAGACGTACTATCTCCTTCATATACATGTCCGCCAAGACTTCTGTGGATTGCCCGACTCTAAAAGGTAGAAAATGAGCAGCCTTAGTGAGTCTGTCTACAATTACCCAGACAGCATTACGACCACTAGGACTTCTTGGGAAGCCCGTAACAAAGTCCATCGTAATGTGTTCCCATTTCCACTCGGGTATTGGGAGGGGTTGAAGTAGACCGGCAGATCTCTGATGCTCAGCCTTGACTTGCTGACACACCAGACATTTGGCCACAAAGCGTGCTATCTCCCGCTTCATTCCATGCCACCAGTAATATTGCCGCAGATCTCTGTACATCTTTGTGCCTCCTGGATGTATAGAGTATACTGAGCTATGAGCTTCTGACATAAGCTCATTACGAAGTTCTCCATTTGGAACATAAAGACGATTTCCACATCTTAGAGTCCCATCTTCGTGTATGCGACAACCGGTCTGGAGTCCAGCTTCTGTTCTTTGTCGAAGCCTCTGAAATCTTGCATCTGTTGGTAGAGCAGCTTTGATTCTTTCCACCAAGGTTGATTGCAGCTGGTAGTTTGATAAGTGACCATCAATTCCTGGCACAATGATCTCTATTCCCAACTTTGCTAGATCTCTCAGCAGATCTGGTTGGGTGATCATAAAGAATGCCGAGGGTCTTCTGCTTAGAGCATCTGCCACCATATTAGCTTTCCCTGGATGGTACTGTAGATCAATTTCGAAATCCGCCATCACCTCGAGCCATCGTCTTTGTCTCAGATTTAGGTCCTTCTGGGTGTAGACGTACTTCAAACTTTTATGATCGGTGAATATCTCCACTCTTTCGCCATATAGATAGTGTCTCCATAGCTTCAGGGCGAAGATGACTGCGGCAAGCTCCAGATCGTGAGTGGGGTAATTCTTCTCATGAGTCCTCAACTGTCTTGAGGCATAAGCTACAACTTTCCCATGTTGCATTAAGACACAACCAAATCCTTTTCCGGATGCATCGCTATATATGACGAAACCTCCGAATCCAGATGGTATAGTCAAAATGGGAGCTGTAGTCAGACGCTTCTTCAAGTCATCAAAAGCTGTCTGGCAATCTTCAGTCCATATGAACTCCTGCTCCTTGCGAGTAAGACGGGTAATCGGCTCCGCGATTCTTGCAAAGTTTTCTACGAACCTCCGGTAATATCCGGCAAGTCCTAGAAAGCTTCTCACCTCTGAGACGTTGGTCGGGGTTGGCCACGTCTCAACAGATGAGATCTTTGCTGGGTCTACCGAGATGCCTTCTCCTGTGATAACGTGTCCAAGAAATGCGACACGGTCCTGGAAGAATTCACACTTGCTCATCTTAGCAAAAAGGCTCTCCCGTCTCAGCGTCTCTAATACCAACCTTAAGTGCTCTTCATGCTCCTCGTGGCTTTTTGAATACACTAGAATGTCGTCGATGAAGACTACCACGAACTGGTCCAGATATTGGTGGAAGACTCGGTTCATCAGGTTCATGAATACAGCAGGTGCATTAGTCAATCCAAACGGCATCACCAGAAATTCGTAATGGCCATAACGAGTTCTGAATGCTGTCTTTGGAATGTCTTCTCTTCGTACCTTGACTTGATGGTAGCCTGATCTCAAGTCTATCTTCGAGAATACTACGGCTCCTGTTAGTTGATCGAACAGGTCGTCAATTCTCGGCAAGGGGTACTTGTTTTTGATTGTCAGAGCGTTGAGGGCTCTGTAATCAATGCACATGCGATATGTTCCGTCCTTCTTTGGTACAAACAACACTGGTGCTCCCCAGGGTGATGCACTAGGACGAACAAATCCTTTGATCTGTAGTTCCTCCAGTTGAAGCTTCAGCTCGTCAAGCTCCTTCTTCGCCAGTCGGTATACATTGGAGGATACTGGTGCAGCTCCGGGTATCAGCTCAATAATGAACTCCACTTCTCTGTCAGGCGGTAGGCCTGGCAATTCTTCTGGAAATACGTCCTCGAACTCTGCTACAATTGAGGGAAGTGCTGTCTCCATCGCCATGTAAGCTCTAGGAGTCTGGCCTACTCCTTGCTCGATGGTTCCACAGACATATTCGAACTCTGGGTGATCTGGGGGTCTAAAGATAACACTACCCTTTCGGCAGTCTAGGATAGCATTATTCTGGCTTAGCCAGTCCATGCCTAAGACAACATCGAAATTTGGCATTGGAAGTACCAAAAATCGCGCTCTTAGTCCTCTACTACAAACAACTACTGGGCAGGTTTTGATAATGTTGGTAACTGGAACAATACCTCCTCCAGTAAGTATTTTCCAACACTTGGGTAGCGACGAAGTAGATAGTTTGTGCATGGCTACGAATCTACTGGATATGAAAGACAAAGTAGCCCCAGAATCGAATAATACAGTTGCAGGTAATGATGCAACTAAAATGGTACCTGTTATAGTTTCCCCTTCAGGTTCTTCTGCAACGGCAGCTAACGCAAAGGCTTGTCCCTGCCTTTGTCCTCCGACTTGTGGTCTGGCCTTGAACTGGGCCTCCTGAGTAGGCAAGGGTGCTCCTCGCTGATATCCTCCTGATGTGGAGGGAAGCATCTTCTGAGTTTGAGCTCCTGGCTTCTGCCCTTGCTGAGGTGCTGCATCTCTACGTTGTGGGCAGTCTTTGGCCATATGATTTCTAGCTCCACATAGCAGGCATAATCCCAGCTTCTTTCTACAGTCATTGGCAAAATGCCCCTTCTTGCCACAAAAGTGACAAATCGGGAGCTCCCTCTTCTGGTAAGGCCCCGTCGTCTGTTGCGTCTGATATTGGGGACGACGTATAGGTCCTCCTGCTCCGTGCTGATTCTTGGCCGGGAAGGTTGGATTTGAGCGTCTGGCTCCTCGGCCAATGGCTTCTTGCTCCCTGGCTTCGGTAAGAACCTCGTTGTAGGAGATTCTCGACTGCGTTGTTGTGTGCCTCTGAAGCTCTTGGTTAAGGCCATGGTGGAATCTTTTAGCCTTCTTCAGCTCGTTCGGGATCAGATCAGTACCGAAACGACTTAGTCTGCTAAACTCCGCGTCGTAGGCATCTACCGTCATGTTTCCTTGCTCCAGGTGCAGGAACTGGGAGTATAGGGCATTCTGGACTGTCTCTGGAAAGTACTTGGCGTTGAAATGCTCCAGGAATTGTTGCCAAGTTTGGTCTTTGCCGACGCTGCGCTCTATGGATTCCCACCAGTGATGGGCATTGCCAAGAAGTTGGCCCCTCACAGCGGTCATCCATAGGTCGGGAGTGAGTTGCGATCCTTCTAGCAGCATTTCGGTGTTGGAGATCCAATCGGAGATCTCTTCAGGAGTCTCGTTGCCTTTGAAATCCCTCGGGCTCATTTGACGGAAGCCTCGAACTGTGCCCGCTGGTAGGACAGGTACGGGTGTCGGAGTAGTAGTTCTCTCCAAAGCCGTCATCAACGTCTGTCGCAGAGCTTCAGTTTGCTGCCACTGAGACTGTCTCAGGGCCTCAGTTTGTTGCCACTGGTTCTGCAACATAGTCTGGAGAAACTGCAACATTTGAGTTTGACCCTCAAGTTGTGGCATCTGGATAGGCAAGGCTGGAGGTGGAGACAAAGGTGTCTCTGCATGTGGAGTTGGTGTCGTCTCCTGGCTAGAATTTTGGTGATTGGACGGAGTTCCTTGGGCACTTGGCGAAGGGTCTGTTGCTTGGTCAGCCCCATTATTCGCAAGTTTCCCGGGTATGTCCATATTTCTGAGGAAAATAGGATAATTAGAAAACACAAAGGAGATAATAAATGATATCAAGCATGATGCAATAATAAAGATTGTAAAGATGGTGTCAGTGTGGATGAGACCTAATATTTCTATCCTATTGCAGGCTTGCTGGGCATGTCATCATACCACTAGCAATAAAACTAGACCTGCATGGGCCACCACTAAAACCATGTCACGCCCCAGTCCCAAAATGTCAGGAACTAGGCCACGTGTCACTGGCCAGCTGACACGTCACTAAGGGCTTAATCCACTTTGATGGACCCAAAGGGACGTGCTACGCTGTCCTAAATTACTACAAGTATAGAACAGGTAAAGCTATCTCATCCACAACAAAATGTCAGAAAACAAATGCTGAAATATATATATAACTGAGTCTGATACAGTACACAACTGGTGAGATTACAAGCCTACTACAAAAACTGATAATAGCGCAGAAAAATCAAATAGACTAAGCAGTGTCTATCTGATCAAAACATCTCCATCTCTAGGTAGCAGCATCTAGGGTCAAGCCTACTCTGAGGGTGTCTCCTCGAGCTCCTCCTCAGTAGCACATCTGGCCTCCTGATCAGGCCCGTACACTGTGGGGTAGAAAGCCTCATCTAGATCTGGCAAGGAACCAGGTCCTCAGTGGGACGTAACAAGATACAGAAAAATGACATGCCATGTAATGTAAAAATACTGAATAAAGAAATAAAATAAATACAGGGTACTAACCATACTAAGTGAAATGCAAGTAAAGATCCAGTAGTACGCATGGGAATGTGTGGCTAGACATACGCTGACGTAATTCACCAATCGTGGCGACTGGCTAATATAGGTGTCGTATGCCCCCGACTCAGGGAACTCTGCAATCGACCATCATTGGTACGAAGGTATAAAACATTATTGGAGGGGGTGTCCCATACGTCAACTAGTTATCTTTCCCATCCCAATGAATCTAAATGTCAAATCGTACATTTCCTGAGTTATTCTAATCCGTGATGCGGGTCACACGTACTGGTAGCTAACCAAATACGCAGCTCACATCCATATATGTAAATGCAACCATGTTGCGTGTTTCCGTGATAGGGTTTAGGAGAATATATTAGGATATTCTCTCAGCTGTTGGTGAGTCTGTAATATCATGTCAACATAACAGTTGACTGTACCCAAGGCAGTCTCAGGTGGTCATGGTATATGAATTTCAGAAGCAAGAAGCATATAACAATATTTGAGAATTTAAACATTTAACTTGGCAAGGTATACTTGCCTACTCCCTGATAGTGTTGAAACCCTGATTTTACAGTCAGTTGTGAAGGTGCTGGTGACAGGGGGTCACTAGCTGTGCTGAAGTTGGTTTCTGTTAAAACAGATAGATTTCGTGAATATCCAGGCTGTAATATAAAACATATATATATATATACATATATATAGTATAGATATATATATATATATTAGTAGGCATAGATATAATATATATATAATAGTATATATATATAGAACAGATAAATGCAGGTAATAATAATATATAGTAGCAGGATATATCCACTGCGATAGATATATAATATTTATCAGGGTGTATCCTCTGATATAAATAATATAGGTAAATTGAAAGAACATGACAGAATTTAAATACATATATAAATAATATTTATCAGGGTCTATATATGACCACTGGATAAATATACAATAATTATAAATATGTATATATAATTAAGCTGTAATATCCAGCATATTATATAATATTATAATAAATTGAAATGACATTGCAATAATTGAAATATAATATATATATAATTAAGCTGTATTATCCAGCATATAAATATATATATATAGATAATATATATATATATATAGATATTTATATATAGTATAAGTGTAGAAAAATATAAATGCAGAAAAATAAATAATCCAAAAATAAATGCATAGCATACATATATACTAGTATGACATATAATATTTAATATGTATAGTATTCATATATTATAAATATAAGTACATATATATATACTATAGATATATATATATGTAATATAGTATATTATACATTTATATAGTATTATTATAAATACAATAATTTAGTAGGTATATATAATAGTAGTATATATTATAATATACTGTATAATAACAGTATACATAGTATATACAATATATATATACATTAAATACATAGTATATACATATATATATACATATATATATATATACATATATACATATATTATATACATATATACATGTACTATAGATTATATATGTATTTTAGTATAGTATAGGTATTATATACCTTACAGGTGGCAAGGGGGTCCCACGCGGTGCTGCCGGCGGGAGGACGGCGACGGAGATGGCCGGAGGCGGCCGGAGGAGCAGCAGCAGTGGCAGTGTACACTGGCAGCAGCAGCAGCAGTTGCAGTCTTGCGGGGGCTGCCGGCGGCGGAGGAGCTGACGTGGTGGCCGGGCAGGGTGAGGGAAAGGTGGAGGGAGGAGTGGCGGTCAGTTTGGTGGTGGTGGCGGAGGTCCACGACGGTGGTGGTGGCGGCTAGGGGCGGCCGGAGTTGGAGAGGGTAGTTCGGGTTGGGGGTGGTCGACGGCGCTGCGGGGGCTAGGGCGGCCGGAGCAGGCGTCGTGGGGAGGTGAGGGGGTGGTCGTCGGAGAGAGGAGGTCGGGGCGAAGCGGTGGGGTAGGGTGGCGGTGGTCGGCGACGGCCGGAGGCGGCGGGGAAGGTGGTTCGGGTGGAGGTGTTGCTGTGGACAGTGGGGAGAGGAGGAGGGTGCGGGGGCTGTAGCAGCCGGAGCAGGGCGGCGCCGGCGGTGGTACTTGGCCGGAGGGGAGAGGGGAGGGTGGCGAAGGGTTGGCCGGAGTTGGGTGGCCGGCGGTGGTCGGAGATGGCCGTGGCGGGGGTGGGATGGTTTGAATGAAGAAAACCTAGGGTTTATATAGGATTTTGCCTAATGGCATTTTCGTAAATACCTTGAAGTTCAGGGCTATTTTGGTAAATTTAATTTTTGAGATATTTTTGGCTGGATTTTTCTGGATTTCTGGGTGGGTCCCACACACCTATGGCCTAGCCAATAGGATTAGGCCACCTAGCATGCAATTTTGCATTTTAACCCCTAACTTTTTAATAATTGCATAAATGCATGAATTTGTATTTTGCGTAATTTTGCAATTTACCTGATTTTAAATACTGATTTTCCGAAATTCTAAATTGTACAAAAATGAGGGAATTAGCTGGGGAAAAATGGTTTGGACAGTGTGGGGTGATTCTTGGCAGGTGCAGGGTCTGATATTGCAGGTGATACAGTCATCGTATTTATTATTTAATAAATACTGCGCACGGTGTTCACTAATTATTTAGAGGCTATTAGAGTCATAATCTTTCTACGGTGTCAATACGATAATTGAAGTATAATTAGAGTAGAATATTATCGTATTTTTGTTTGGCAAAAACATGTGCCTACTGGTCCTCAAATCTCTAAGGGTACAGAGATGGGTAAAGAGCAGAAAATTAAATAGGAAATAAATACATACGTTTGTAACGATATTTGTGCGACTAAAACGAAGCATCAAACGAGGTTTCTGGAAGTTGCACAGAATACAGAAAAAGTAGTCTGACTAGTCTAGAGCAGGAATGTGAAATTTGTTTAGGGTTAACAGCTAGTGTGATGCCCTAGTCAATTGTGTAATGAACAGGTGCACAATCAATATAATATATAATAAATAAAAATTTAAAAAGTTGCACTAATTCTAATTAGTCAAAATTAATTCCTAATTTACTGAAATTTGGTCGAGGGAGTTTACAGTATATATATTTTGTATGGGTATGTTTAATACAAACGTATTTTGGTATAACTAAATAAATATGTAAATACGTATTTGGAAATTGGTATATATATAGGTGTACATAAATATATATGTATATAATAAGATTTGGTATATATTCAAATAACCGTATTTTGGTATCAATATATACATGTAGAGTTATATTTTCGTATTGGTATATATATATTTTTGTATAAACCCTTAGCATACTTTTAATATATATATACATATATTTTGTATATGTATTTAATTTGATATATATATATATATTGTAAGTACGTATGTTAATTTAGATATGTATATTTATGTATCTAGCTACTAGGTGACCAGTATCATACCTAGAGTAGTCCCAATTTTAGTGTTTATAGACTGAGTGTTAGCGTAGCATCTGATGCAAATATGGTTTTGCTTTGTGATATGTTTATAGGACTGTTGCTTCGTCCAGGGGATACTCTGGAACAGGACATCCATAATTACCAGCCAAGGACCCGAGGCGAGTACATTCTCTGATTAGTTTCTAATTTATGATATCTCCTATGTTCACTGTATCTAGTGTAAATATCCATGTTCTTGACACATTGGTTACACGGATTGGTATACACGGATCTCGTCATGAGATGTTATTCCTTATTCATGGTGTAGCTTGTACAAGACTTGTTTCCTTGATATCTTGTGCATGTACAGACACTGAGACCCGGGAAGATTTGCTACCTCCCTAGGGAATCCCGTGCCATAGCGTACCATGATTGGATCTACTATACCAGTCGGGGGTGGGGAGTATTTTAGTGTAGATATGTGATCATACCCAACTTTTCATGCATCATAGCTCACCCCACATCTCACGTCGGGTGCGGCCTGACCATCTCCGTGCTTCATAGCTGTTACGTGTGATTAGCCTGACCTCTCCATGCATCATAGCTAACCAACGGTTAGCCTGACCTTCGTGAATCATAGCTAATCACATGTAACCAGCCTGATCAAGTTCCCAAGTTGATCACATGTTAAAGCTAGTACTCACACACTTAGTTATAGGATTCTTGCTCATTGACATATTGTTCTTTTCCTGCATTTACTTACAGTATTTCCAGTATTTCCTTCATTGTACATTTCTCGTACCTATACATGCATCTGGTATATTTCCATCTAGAACTGCTACATAGTTTATGTTATTTATATAGAACTGCTATTTAGAGATGTACTTTTCTCCTTCCTGACTGGAAAATATTTTTCCAGACTGTGACCTTAGTAGACTGGTTTCCGACACACTTGGGGATTGGAGGTTAATGAGTGCAGGTATGATTATTTGGTCATTAGACTTATGTTGTATTCTTTTTCCTTTAAATTCCTATCGTGCTGTAGTTGTGATTGAGTATGTTGTTAATATTTTTATAGTATTATCCGAGTCTCCTTATGGAGTTGGATACTAGCGTGAGATTGTTTAGATAGTACTTGACCTAGACAGCGTTCTACCGCCGATGCTGCGGCGTAGGCTGGACGTACCCACGTACTCGTGCCCCTAAACCGGGTGCGGGTCGTGACACATTGACCCAGGACACTTGACACTACTCATGAGACAGGATTTTCCCGAGATATTCTTGGTGATTCTGTATAGGATACAGGACATGGACATTATATTATTAGATATAGTATGACTGGTTGCATTAGCTATGACCCCGCTTGACATGGACATAAGACGTTATGGTCATGATATACGTGGTTACATTGGGTGGGGAGAGACACACAGGCTACAGGCTTTTATATATATATATATATCTTCTATTATTGAGAGGTCGTAGACTCTCGGAGCAGAGCTAGATCCACTACCGGTTATTACCGCTACCGACTCCCCGACACAGAACTTGTAGTGGCTCAGCCTGAGACTAGTGATGCTCTCACTTGCATTCCACTTAGATGGTTACATATTTACCCTATTGTTTCATTTAGTTATTTATTTGCTGCACTGCTTATTTATTTATTGGCATGAGCTTTCTTGTACCTTGCTATGTCCCCTGAGGACCTGGATCCAGATTTTGTCCCCAGATTTTGCAGACGACGTTTATCCCGAGATATACGGGACCGAAGCAGGAGCTGGACCGACATCCGAGGACGAGGTGTTAGCCGAAGACTTCTCCTGAGCATCCATGTTTCATGCTCAGCATTTATTTATTTATTTCAGTCATTTATATTCTGGTCTGTTGAACCTTTGTAACAGATATTTATCGGGTTGTTCCCCGAAGCACTTTGTTGAGACTAGCTGATGATTTACTTTCCTTATTTATTCTGTGGATCATATTCTATATCTTGTGTGGATGAGATTAGTTGTGCCATGATTGTCGTGGACTTGTTTTACAGCTTAAGTATGCCTTGATGGCTCCATTAAATTGGGTTGTCCATTGGTGCGTACTGCTGGCCATTGCCACGTGTCTAGTCCCTCGGTATTTTGGGACTGGGGCGTGACAAGACTGCATGGAGTTCCTGTGAGCATAGTATCAGACCGGGACAGTCGCTTTACTTCATATTTCTGGAGGAGTCTGCAGGCTAGCTTGGGCACCCAGCTCAAGTTTAGTAGTGCATATCACCCACAGACAGATGGTCAGTCAGAGAGGACCATCCAGACACTTGAGGACATGCTTCGTACTTGTGTTTTGGATTTTAGAGGCTCTTGGGAGGATCACTTGCACTTGGTAGAGTTTGCTTACAACAACAGCTACCAAGCCAGTATCGAGATGTCACCATTCGAGGCATTGTATGGACGGAGGTGTCGCACTCCGTTATCATGGGATGATGTAGGCGAGAGAGCTTTACTTGGCCCGGAGATGGTGGTTGATACAGCGGAGAAGGTCAAGCTCATTAGAGATAGACTTCGGGTGGCGCAGGACAGGTGGCGACATTGGGCCGATAGCCACCGGAGATCTTTGGAGTTTGAGGTATAACTTAGAATCTAGATTTTATTCTTGTGTTTGCTTGTGATTGCTTGTTTTAGACTAAGTGCAGAGACCTTGTTTGTGCTAGGTTGGAGATCTGGTGTTCCTGAGGATTTCTCCAACACGGGATACTATTCACTTTGGTGGAGGCGGGAAGCTTAGCCCACGTTTCGTCGGACCCTTCCATATCCTTGAGAGGGTTGGCGTCGTGGCGTATAGGCTTGAGTTGCCGCCTACGCTAGAGGAAGTTCATGATGTGTTCCACGTGTCGCAGTTGAGACGATACGTGGCGGATCCCAGTCACGTATTGGATCACTCAGAGATCGTGGTGGGCCCTACTCTTAGCTATCCAGAGCAGCCGATGGAGATTCTGGATCGACGGGAGAAGGTGTTGAGGAACCAGACTATTCCCTTGGTTCGCGTCGCGTGGAGGCATCACTCTCCAGGTGAGTCGACCTGGGAGAGGGAGGATGAAATGCGCGAGCGATACCCCTATCTTTTGAGCCCTGAGGTATGGTTCTTTTCTTTGCATTCCTGTCCTAGTTTCGTCTTTTAATTTCGAGGACGAAATTATTTTAAGGAGGGTAGGCTTGTCACTACCCGATTCTAGAAAATAGGGTTTTTTTTTTATTTGGTAAATTGTGTATTGTATATAATTAATTATAATTATATTTAATTAGTGATTGTATTATTTTTATTTAATTATTTTAGGATTTTGGCTAGTCTGGATCCATGTCAGACCCTAGTAGACCAATGTCCGACCCAACCCACACCCTTGTGAGACCTATTTTTGGGTTTAGAAATATTTATTATATTTTTAGTGGGTTAGTTGGAGAGATTTGGAGTTAGTTTGAGTGCTTTTGGAACCCAAAACCCAAAACCCAAGTTAGGAGGGCATTTTGGACTTTTGGACTTTATGTAACCTATATTGTGTGCTTGGTCGGCCCTCCCCACACTCCCAGACCCGCACACCAGCAGTCCCAGCCCCCCATTTCTTCTTCTTCACTTCTTCTTCACTTATTCTTCTTCTCCACTACTTCTTTCTTCTTCCTTTCTACTTCCCACTTCAAGTAAGTGTCCTATTCCTCTTCTTTCTTCTTCTATTCTCCATGGTTGTTAACCCTAACCCTACATTTTCCCCAACCTAGGTGTATAGAGCCTAGACTTGGTGTGGAGGCTAGATTTAGAGGCTTGGAGCTTGAGGGAGGTGATTTCAAGTGGATTGGAGACTTTGGCCTTGGGATTCCAACTCCCAAGAGATAAATCCTAACTTTTCTCTTGATAATTACTCTTATGTAGTGTAATTAGTGGTTTAAAACCTTCCTAGACCCTAAGCCAACCCGTGGGAGGAAGTTGGAACTAGTTTGGTTGAGTTTGGAGACTTTGACACTAGGTTTTGTGTCAATTTTAGGTGGAATCCGAAATTGGTCCAATTTTGGATGATGCCCTATGTTAGACGGACCTATGTAGACGTTGTCGGGTGTCTTGAGGGTGAGTGCGTGTCTCCGTTCGGACGCGTGAAGTCGTGTCGCGGAGAAACGGACGTTTCGGGCGTTTTCGGGGTTTTCGTCGTCGCCGATTCTAAGTGCGTGCGTGTTTTCGCCTCGGGCCTAGAATCAACGGGGTAGCATTTTTTCTAGGATTTAGGCATCGTTTAGAACCCGTGGATAAAGTTTGGGCCAATTCCGAGTTGGTTTGGTGTGCGTTTCAGGAGGTTTTCCGAACCGCACACCGCGTGTTCTTCGAAATGACCGAACGGCCATTTCGACTTGGTTTCGTAGTTTCGGGCTTGTGCGTGCGTTGGGTTAGCTTCGGGGAGTGTGTGCTAGAATTCTCGGGTTATATTATATATATATATAGGTGTTTGTGCGTGTCGGGACCGTTGGGCGTGCGTTGGGGAGTGTTGTGTGCGTGGTTGTGTGTAGTGTTGTGTTTGTGTTTATGTATCTATTTATATATATTTATGTGTGTGTCTATATATATATGTATATGTGTTTGTATGTCTATATATATGTGTGTATTTATATATATGTGCTTGTGTATGTATATGTCTATGTGTTTGTGTGTGTGTGTGTGTGTGTGTATATATATATATATATATATATATATATATATATATATATATATATATATATATATATATATATATATATATATCAATGTGTATGTGTATATATATATTTGAGTGTGTGTGTATATGTGTATATATATATATATATCTGTGTGTGTGTGCATATATATATATATATAAATAGGTGTGTTTTTATATATATATATATATAGCTATGTGCGTATATATTTATAAGTGTGTGTGTGTGTTCGTAGGTGTTTATGTGAGTGTATATGTATATATATATATGCATATATGTGTGTGTGTGTGTCTGTGTGTGTGATTGTGTTTGTGTGTGTGGTCGTGTGTGTGCATGTGGCGGGGCAGCAAGCAGTGCGAGGCGTGCAGCGAGCGAGGGGGGGAGCAGTTGCCCACAGCAGCAGGTGTAGCAGCTGCTGTGCTGTGCACAGCAGCTGCACAGCAGCAGTAAAAGCAACAGTAAATGCAGCAGCAGCATCAGTACAAGCATGCAGCAGCAACAGCTTTCGCAGTAGCGAGGGGTGAGAGTGAGGTTTAGGAATACTTAAATAGATAGTTAGATGGATACATAGATAGATACTAAATAGATAAATAGATAGATAGTTAGATGGATACATAGATAGATACTAAATAGATAAATAGATAGATAGTTAGATAGGTAGTTAGATATTAGTTAGATATATATAAATATCTATTTGTATAGATATATATACATTTAGCTAGTTAGATGCATATTTATAGCTAAATGTATATATGTAGGGATATGGGTATATATGTATGTGTTTGTGAATATATATATATATATATATATATATATATATATATATATATATATATATATATGTTAGATATAGATATTTTAGCCTAGATTAGTAACTAGGAGTATATCTATATACTTAGATAGCTAACTAAATAGCTAGTTAGAGGGGTATGAGAGAGATATCCCAATACCTTGAGATATCAAGGTATCTCACCAAGGTATTGAGTTTCGAGTGGGGTATTTGAGCAATAGCCTAGGAATAGTATTGGAGTAATTTTTATATGTATTGGTATATATATTTACGCGTGCTAGCATAGGTTTTAGCGGGTTTAGGCAGGGTGCGTGGCCTAGGACGAGGTATCGGATACCGAGGGTATCCCGGTATCTCGAGGAGACGAGTTTGAGAGTTTACTAGCTTAATGAGCTAGTTTTGACCTAAAATTTTAGGGGCACCCTAGTTTGACCTAGCTTTGACCGTAATTGTCCCCGTTGACCGTAAAAGTCAATGTTTAACCTAGTTTTGACCTAGCTTTTTGACCCGAATTTCACCGGTTTGACCCGTTCGACCCAGAATAACCCTAGAAGCCTGTTTTTAATTATTTTCTATCAGTTTAAATCTATAGAACCCTGTCTAATCTTGCTTTTTGTAATAGGTTCTTGCGACACCGGTCCGGATCTCGATCCTCATCAGTTGCTCAGGACATCAGGCGAGTACCTACCTCTGAAAGTTTCCATTTTATGATAGCGTTTATATCACCTGTTCTAGAACTGAAATACTTGATTCTGACACATTGTTACATGAGCTGGTACTAGTGGATCCCGTCATGAGATATTATCCCCCTTACCGTGTTCAGCGGGTAATCTATCACGTGTATTTCATCATGTGCTTCGGGTATTGATTCTCATGTGCTATCATGTGCTTCTTGTGCTCTCGCCTTCGTGTGCGCGAGCTATTTATCATGTACGTAGCGTGTCATGGTTGGATCCAAGAGTATTAGTGGGGGAGGGGAGTAGGAGTTGGTTATGTGATCAAAGCCAAACAGTATTCATGTGTATGGCGGTTATACAACTCACGCATAACAGAGTTATCGTAGTGTTTTTCATGTGCAACCTAAGCCGATCACATAACGAACTTGTGCTCAAGGCACTTAGCTAGTATTCATGTTTCTCACATGTAGTTACTTCTCAACTTGTATTGTTCTCCAGTTTACCTTGCAGCTACTTATTCTGCTCCAGCATATATTTATTTTCTTGTGCATCTTGTATACTTTTCTATTGCTCGTCATATACACCTTACCATGTATTTGGAGTTGCTTTCAGAGTTATGTAATTCGCTCCAGTCCTGACTGGACATATTTTTTCCAGAGGATCCTGAGGATTATTGCCCGACATTCTACGGGCCGGGAGTCGACGAGGGTTGTGACCCCGAGACTGAGGAGGAGTGCGCCGAGGAGACGCCTTTAGCGCCCTAGTTAGCTAGGTGGATTTCTTGGGTTGTTCCCAGTTGTTATTTGGATGATTGTACTTATTCTTTTGATGCTGTGATATTGTAGACTATTATAGACTTGGACTGTATTTTGGATATTGTCTTGCTCTCTTTGGTTCTGTTTCTTTGTTCATATCATATCGTGCTTTTATTCTTCCCCTAGTTATTGTGATTGAGAGTTTATATATATTGCGTGGTTGCCCTCCTTTTGGAGAGGATTATTCATATATATATATTGCGTGGTTGCCCTCCTTTTGGAGAGGTTATTGACAAATTTTTGTGAGTTATATAGATAGATGGTTGACCTAGAACGGACCTTTACAGCGTTCTACCGCCGATTCTGCGGCGTAGGCTGGACGTACCCACGACTCATGCCCGATTTTTCGGGTGCGAGTCGTGACAACTTTACTCTTTAATTGACACCCTAATCCTTCCAAGAATCTTGATATCTTAGTTTCTTCTTCGGCTATCATACTTGAAGCAAAGCAACTAAGTCTGGAGAATTCTGTATTATACTCATCTATTTTAAGCTTTTCTAGCTTCAGGTGTGTGAACTATCATTCTAGTTCTATTCTAGCCAATTTTGGGAAGAACCATTCTTCGAATTTCCTTTTGAATTCCTCCCATGATATTATTTTGTCAGAATCCTCTGGGTACTCCGTACTCCACCAGTGCTTAGCAATATATTTTAACTGGATGCGAATTATGGATACCATATTCTCAGGACTAACTTTTGTTGCTTTTAACAGTCCTTATATAGTTCTAATCCATTGAACGACTTCAATTGGACTTTTTGTTCCTTGAACTTGGAAGGATTGTGGTTTCTAAAATCCTTTAGTGACCCATCCATGGATGTCCGTATGTGTTCCAACACTATTGCAGTAGTGGCTTAGGCCGTATTTGCATGTTGGTTGTTTGATTCTAGGACCTGCTGGAATAGCCTATACATATCTGTGATAGATGGTTCAGACTGAGCTTGGGATGATGAAGTATGGGATTGGTCGGGATTAGACATTTTCCTAAAAATTTTAAATACAATTCTTCAGGAATGGTTTCGAGTTCAAGGACAAAGAAAAGATCTTTTAGATCATAGGGGTATTTAAATAAAGTACAAGATTTGCAAAGATATCAACACAGAGATAGAGAAGAAGCATATTTTATTCACTTATACCCAAAATGTGATACAAAATATGCTGCTAGGAACACTAGATATCTTACACATAGGCGAACATATATATATATATACATACTATTTATATAGCCACACTTTTCCTCATGATCCTTATATACAGAAAAAACCCTTTTACGTAGTTGTACTTTCTTTCTAAAGTAACGTTACTTTAGATCATCATTTCTCTTATCCTGATGATGGTTGCTTCCGGATGAGATTCCTGCCATTCCTCTAAAGTACCATTGTAGTCATTCCCATTTGAATTTGGATCTAAAGAGGTTCGAGCCTTGATAAGTATAAAATAATTCGTCTTATTAAAAAAATACCTCATTCTCATCACTGATATCCAATACTACGAGGTATTTGATCTCATAGTGCACTCCATAAACCCATATCATTTGTTTGTGACCTAGTCGCCATTTTCTTTTTGCAAAATGATAATAATAATCTTAACTGCGGCTACTATTTCCCAAACTTGCATAAGGCATGAATCGAGGCATGATCTACACCCAAGAAACTTCAAGTTAATATCCTCCAATAAGTACCCCAAATAGAAAAGTTTAATAAATAGGTTAAAATAACTTCTGAAATATAATCCTTGTAATATCATTAATCCTTCCTTCAATCACCGATACTGCCTATCCTAGGGTACTTTAAAATAATTTCTAGAGATGTGATATGAAATCCAAGTTTAACCTATACAAGTCCCTAACCTACATCCTATCATATATCCTTTATATCAATCTAGACCTGCATCATATCCAAGATTATCCATCCTTCGAAGACCTGTATCCTATCCTAGATTATCTATCCTTCTCAGACCTGCATGGGCCACTACTAAAAGACGTGTCATGCCCCGCTTCCCAAGATACAGTAAACTGGGTACGTAACTACATCTCCAGGCTACGCCCCATACGAATACAACCATATCCGTATCAGCGATTGTCGTTTGTAATATTCTAAGATGGAATGCAAGTCATACTAATACACTTCCATTACTACAAACTATAACTATTATACAATACGGTTAAAAGTACAACTGTACAAGTTATTACATCAAACCATTAGTTTACATAGTTCCAGCTACAAAATGCTATTTGCTGCATCCTTGAAAGCCATTCAAGATTACTCCTCGTCCATATCATAAAGAGGTAGCATCTCACCAGAAACTTTGTCTTCCCCTAGTGAACAATACTAGGTCGTCAGAATGACAATAAGTCCTCGGTCAAGAGCGGTAAGAAAATAAAATATGATATGATACAGTAAGGCATGAAAATGGAATAACTTTTGCATAGCAAATAGAAAAGTGAGTTTTATAATCAAACTTACGACTCTAACTTAATAGTGTTATTATAGCGTCTAACAAATCAAACAATACAATCATATTTTACTACCACAAACACAAACAAGTTTCCTGAATGATGATGCAATTCGGAGAACAACTCTTTGAATATCCACTTTAACTAGTTTTCCAACAACAATCCCGTGGCCAGGGATCAGGCTGTAACTTGGTGGCGTGGTGCTTAGAATCCGGCCATACTCCTTCCGAGCATAAAACAAATTCAAAAGATTCACTTAATCGATATTTTTAATCAAAATAGGTATGTCCAACACAAATTTACGAGATTCACCTAATCGATATTTTAATAGAAATAGGTATGTCCAACACAAATTTACGAGATTCACCTAATCGATGTTTTAATCGAAATAGGTATGTCCAATAGGTAAGTGAGCTAAGCCTCACACACTCAATTCGTAAGGCCTTACGAATGAGCTTAACTACTGATCAGCTTTATGTTGTTATTATATTAAGAGATTTGTAGGTGGTATTCAAGTTGTTCTCCCCCGCCCAATGCTTTCTAACCTACAACTACAAACAATTCATATTCTATTATCTTATAAATTTTTGCTCTGTATGTCATATCCATTATCAATATGCAAGATTGTATTTTCAAAGTATATCAGGATACATGATTCTATCTCGCTTATAATTTCAGGAAGTAGGTATCAAATTCAAATTTTATCCCAATTTTGGGATAACCATAAGTACCATAATACTCAGAAAATATTATTTCTTTCAATTTATACAGAGAAAACAATACCGAAAATCTATCTTTTGGTTTTAGTTGTGTGACTTGTGTCTGTCTCTTACGTATCCTAGACTCATGTTAATAGTCCCCTAATTAAGTAAATTCCAGGTTGTCGGAAGTTCGTCGCTAAATTATAATATTCTAAAATTGAGGGTTAGTAATATCAGTAATATTTTCGGATATCAAAATTAGTTAACTCCAAAAATTTTAGAAATTTTGACAGAGTCTCCTTCGTATTTCCGGCTCCAACAAATTGACAATTTAAAAATATATGAGACCCGGAGCAACCCTCCGTAGAATTTATCCCCTGGGTACGCCGACCCCTACGGTGGAGCAACTCTCAACTCTCAATCTATATAACTCAGGTAAAATTATAAGATTTACAAAACCAATGTTGAACCCTTTGCCCTATAGGTTCACCTACCTCACCACCCTCACGAAGTAAAGACAGAGATTACAATTAAATCACTCTCCAAACCCCGTACCAATTCCCCTGAATGAAGGTGATGACTCCTCGATCGGATCTCATATTCCTTCTATCTTGGATGAAGATCCCTAAGAGCAAAGCACAGATTTTTTCTTACATTTTCTACACCACGAATCTCCATTCTATGTGCCTCCACCCTAACCCATATAAATAAGATGAGAAATCCCAGTTTAGGTCATAGGAATTCCTAAATAGAAAATTCATTATCTAAAATAGGAAATACCAAAGAACGTCCAAATATTATCAAATTAAATATTTGATACAAATTGGAAAAAGGGTAACACTTATTGTGGGTGGAAGTTGACTCGCAGTCGGTTTTGGACTGTTTCATGAATCTGACATACTCTCCACCATGGCAACTTAAGAGACGATGGTTCCGAAGTCACAAATTAGTTGAGAAAATGACCATTTACTTCTCTCATATTTGCAGGGAAGGGAATGTTGTGGCAGATAAGATGGCAAATAAGGCTTTAACATGACAAGGATTTCAGTGGTGGAGTTCTCAAGAAAATTTTGTTCTTGCAGAGATTCAACAGGAAGAGATTGGATACACTACATACCGATTTACATCGTAGATTTCATTTTTTTCATATTGTATAGTGTCTTTACTTTGCACACATAAAGGTTAGGCTGGCCTTTATTGCTTTGTAAGCCATGGGGAGGACTTTTCTCCTCATACTTTTCATCTTTAATAAAGCTAGTTTTTTGCTAAAAAAATAAAAATTTGAAATCTAATAAAATTAATGTAGATTTTATATTACATCAAATCAAATCTTTTATTATCTTTGGATTCCAAAATTTACTCTTATCAATTCAGACTGGACACAACAAATTTATCGTTTCTTACTTGGACATCTGCTAGAGTGAAGAACCACTAAGGCCTTATTTAGATTGTAGTTTGCGAGATGAGTATTTGCTCAAACATCCATTTTAGAAAGCGACCTAATATAGTGTTTTGGGAGCGCTCATTTGAGTCCCAAAAAAAAAAATATATTTGAGTATACGTACATCTGGAACGCAAGTTGTTTGGCTCTACTATTATGTTTGATAGCAAATGAACTCCTTAACTGCACTCCCAAGTGGTTTTAAGCACTGTTGAAGAATACGTCTTAGTGCAAGGTGGCTCAAGCTAATGTTTTATTTGGGGAGTGGACTCAGGCCCAGACTTGATATGAGGCCCACAAGGCGGCGGCCTCAGGCCCAAAATTTTAGATAACACAATTTTTTTATATACTATTTAATATATAAATAAGTCTAATTTTGAACAAAGGTTCAGCAAACTCATTTTGATCTTTTAGAAAATTTGCTACAACGATTTTTTTTAATAAAATTAGTTAAAATGAGAGAAAAAGTGATGGACCAAAATGTTCCGCCGGAGACTATGGCGGAATTGTTGCATTGCTGAAATTTTGCTAACAGCTATGAGTGAATTCTTGCATTGCTAAAGTTTAGGTTGGGTTGGGTTGATTTAGATTTTTTTTGGGTGGGTTTGTTAGTTGGGTTGGTTTTAAAGGTGTTTTTTTTATGTTGGATCCGTTTAGATTTAGGAGTTCATGTATTCTGGTTTATTTATTTATGGGTTGGTTTATTTGATGCCAACATCTATTTTACAAAAGTTCTCTCTAACGTATATATTTCCATTGAACCGAACCCTCTCCCTTGCATTAAACCATCTCTGTCAACCCCCTTACATTAAACCAACCGCCAACCCATCTCTGCAAAGACCGGACCCGATGAGATGGAATTCTGTTAGAGTTGATGGCGGAATTTGGCAATGCCAAATTTTTGCCAGAGATGATGGCGGAAAACGTACGTCAATTTTTTGCCAACAGCCATAGCGGAACGTCTCTCAAGGTAATTTCTCATTTATTCTTTCATTTTACCTAATTTTATTAAAAATAGTTTTATTCGAGCAAATTTTTTGTTAATCTTTTTAGTCCGCGTAAACAGATTTTTTTTGTTATAGGATATCTAAACGTCATAGACTAAAATACCAAGAGACAAGTCGGTTAGTCAAAGTAAAGAAAAAAATGGTGCAATCGCTATCAAAATTTTCTCTATTTTCGTTGCTTTAACAGCCTGACGTTATCAATCTCCTCTATCCTTTCATCGTTGTCAATCTGTTCTATTTTAATCTTCTCTATCCTCTCATCGTTGTCAATCTCCTCTACACTTTAGTTGTTGTCAATCTCCTCTCTCTCTCTCTCGGTCCTCTTGGAGGTAATTAAGCAACACAACAAGTTACAATTTTTTTCTTCTTTTTATTATTATCGTATGAACTATCCCAAACATTGTTAGCTTTATTTTTATTTATTTTTCTGGGACGCCAATTTTTTTCTAGAACGTCTTCAATTTAATTATTATTTTATTATCGCATATTATTTTAGATATTATATTTTGTTTATTATTTTATTTCTTGAATTTTGTGTTGATAATACTATTGTATCATCATCTATGAAAAAAATATTAACATTAAGCTTTGATGATACCACTTTGGAGTCTGTTTCAGATCTCAAAATCCAAAGTCCGGCACTGAGTGGACTTGGAGAGTATCTCCATGAATGCTACGGTACACCTACTTCTCTTGGTGTAAAGAAGTGATAGGAGATAATATTCTCGATATTTTATTCATCATGATATTACATATATATACATCCATATATCAACTTGGGGCCTAAGTCACATGGCCAATCACCATAAATATAATTTAATACAAATTAATCCTAATACCCCAACCATATATGTAAACCCCCAGATTTTGTAAGAATTTTAATTTGGGATTTTTCGCAATTTTCTGGAATTTTTTGGAGATTTTCTGTAATTAAAATCAGGGTTTCTAATTTATTAAATAATTTTTAATTGTTAATAAATAATATTAAAATATTTTGAAAATATCATTTTTGGGTGTAAAATAGAAAACTGGACTTAGGGTAATTTTTCTGGAATTTATTGGACCTCAGACCTATTATTAAATGCCTAAAAACTATTTATTTATTTAATTAATTAATTATTAATTATTATTATTTTTATTATTATTATTATTATTATTATTATCTGAGCCCGGCCCATTTCCCCCAGCCCGGCCCACGGCCCAGTCCCCTCCGGCCCATTAACCCTAACGAGTCGGGTCGGGTCCGCCCGACCGAACCCGACCCGCCCGCACCCGAACCCGAACACCCCAGCCCCACGACCCGGTCGCCTCCCTCCCCGCGTCCGGCGCCGCATCCGCCGCCTGCGCCTCCGGCCACGCCTCGCTCCGCCGCGCCTCACCCCACGACCTCCTCTCCCCACCGGCCCCTCCGCCTTGCCTGGCGCCACCCTCTCCCTCACTCTCCCTATATAACCTAGCCCCGGTCGTCCCCTTCCCCTCCTGGCCGTCGACCACCCACCGCCTCGCCGCCGGATGACCTCGCCCCGCCGTCCTCCTCCCCTCCAGCACCGCCACCCCGCCGGCAGAGACGACCGAGCCGCCCCCTCTCCTTCTCCTCCTCCTTCTTCTCCCCGACCCCGCAGCCAGCGCCTGCCGCCGCGCCGTGTCGCCCTCGCCGGCGCCGCCCAGCCCCCGGCCGGCCTCCCCCGCAGCGGCGCCGCCCTCCTCCGGCCAGCGTACCCTAGCCGAAGCAAAACCCTAACCCTAGCCCTAATTCTCTCCCCCGTGTCCGACACAGGACACGAGTCCTGTGTCGTGTCGGACACATTTTGACCCCGATTTTTGGGTCCCGTTCAGGTGCGTGTATCTTCTTGCTCGTAGCTCTGTTTTCGATTCCGTAAATTGTGTTGCGAAGCCTGTATGACCCTCTCGGTGCCCGGATAAACCGCTCGGGGCATCGCGTCCTGTGGTGATCGCACACCGCGATCCAAAAACAGGAAAAACCAGACCCTGTTTCACCCCGGAACTTAGTACGTCCTGCCAAACGGGATGACTTGGTCGCGTGCGGTCTTCACAGATACGTGCGCGCCGTCGATACGGATGTGTGAGATTTCGCGGAAGCTGATTCGGGTGTGCGTGCACACCGAAATCAACGCGTATCCGCGGACATCGTCCCGTATCCGACTGTTCTGCAATTCGCCCTAACTTCTTGTACACTCGTCGGATCGAGACGAAACTTGTGCCATCGGGCTCGTAGCGATACGCTGGTCCTGTGGGTCAAGTTTGGTTCGATTCTGAGAACGTTGACGAAATCGCGTGTCGTGGGCCCCATAGGCCCCGCTCGATGGGCGATTTTGTGTTCGGCTCATCGGAATCCAAATCTGGAAGTTCCGTTGGGTTCGTATCAGCGTTCCTGACCTGTTGACACTAAGTTTGGTGAATTTGGAGACCTTTGACCCGGACACGTTTTTCGGTGCAAAGCGGGCCCACCGGCGGACCCCGTTTTTGACCCGAAACTGCCGTTTTTGTCCTTGTCTCCAAATTGGATCCAAGGACAGGCATTTCTAGCTATTTGACATCTTCTGAGCGTGATGGTAATGTCTATTTTAGCTTTTGGACTCATCTCTAGAAATTTCCCCAAGAACCAACTAATCGGATCCAAACAACAGGCAAGTACCTGCACTTCAAGTTTAATCTTTATATTATGATAGTTAATTCTCTGCTCTACTAGTACCCTTGATGATTACACGTAGTGCTAGAATACTGAATTTCATGTCTTGGATACTGTATTTTATGTCTTGCTTTTCATGTCGGGTGGGAGAATACTAGAAGGCATGTAGTTTACCTTTCCCCCTATCATGTTTAATAGCTGTTGGTACGCGACTGTACCCTCAACCGGATCTCGATTGTTCATGTTTAATAGCCGTCTATGACGGCCGGATTAGCCTTATAAACCCCTACATGCCAACTATGTATTCTAAAATAAATACAAGTTCACACAGATAGCTTCTGGTCTTGTTATAGTTCTTGCTGACTGTTGTAGTTTCATTTCCTGTCTCATTTATTTCCTGCTTTCTCATATTCCTGTTTATAGCATTAACTCTGAGATATTGATGTTCTTCTATGCAACTTTCTCAACATGATACTCAAGTTAATTGTCATAAATATTTAGTTTAATCTTGTTGTGCATTGTGTACTTTGCTCCTTTCCTGACTGGATCCGTTGTTTTAGACGATGATGAGAACCTTGCCCCTACCTATTATGGCCACTATGAGTTAGCAGGTGACCCATATGAGGAGCCAGTTCCTACTCAGGAGACTACCTTTGAGGAGGAGTAGCCAGTTAGTTATTATTTTATTTTCTTTCAGCATAAACTCGGGTTTGTCCCCGATTTATCTTCTGGCTTGTATTAACTGTGGATTGGTTGTCACAGATTAAATATTATGAAATCTTAGCATTCCTATTTCCTGTGATTATTCTTACATGTTCATTATTGTGGATGAGATAGATACTTATTGACCCCAGAAATGACCTAGACAGCGTACTACCGCCGACACTGCGGCGTAGGCTGGACGTACCCATGCACTCGTGCCCGAACTTCCGGGTGCGGGTCATGACAATATATAGCCAGCCAATCACCATATATATCTAATCATCATAAATACAATTTAATCCCAATACCCCCCTCAAGTTGGAGCATGCAAGTCACAAATGCCCAACTTGAGCAAAAGAAACTCAAATAGCCGTTTGCCCAAAGCTTTGGTGAAAACATCCATCAGTTGTGCATCCCAACGCATATGAGATGGGCGAATAACTCCAACAAGAACATCATCCCTCAAAAAATGATAATCCAGCTCAATGTGTTTTGTGCGCTCATAGAAAACTGGGTTCTGTGCAAGATATAAAGCAGATTGACTATCATAAAATAAATCCATAGCACACGAATGTTGTACCCCTAAACTGCCAAGCAACCCCTTGAGCCACTTAAGCTCACACATGACCTCCACCATCGCACGATACTCCTCTTCGGCCGAAGAACGGGACACCATCACCTGTTTCTTCGTCTTTCAAGTGAAGGGCGAATCTGTAAACTCCCTCGACCAGATTTCAGTATTTAAATAATTTAGGAATATTTTTCAACAAATTATAATTATTGCAACTTTTTATATATTTTTTGCTTATATATCCTATTGATTTGTGCACCTGTCCATCACACAAATAATTAGAGCATTACACTGATTGTTATCCCCAAACAAAGTTCACATACCCCTACTAGACATGCCAGTCTACTATCCTGCACTTTGTGCAACTCACAGATACACTGGTATGAGCCTCGTTTTAGACGCACAAATATCGTTACAAACGTCCTTATTTATTTATTAATTTATTCCCAGACCAGTACCCATCTCTGTTCCAACAGACATTAGAGGCCCAACATGCACCTGTTTTGCCCAAACAAAAATACGTTATTATTCTACATTCAGTATACTACATTTAGTATATTGACACCGCAATAAAATTATGGCCCTACCTGCCTCTAAATAATTAGTAAACACCGTGCGCATTAATTATTAATTAATTAATACGGTAACCCGTATCACCCAAAAACCAGGCCCAGCCCCTGCCCAGGCTCACCTCCACCCCCTTAGGGCCCTCCCATAGCATTCCCCCTCAGTTCTATGTATTTTAGCATTTTCAGGAATATGGTATTTTTCCCAGACATGTGCGTAATTGTGCAATTTCCCAATTATAGCACCTTTATGCAATTTATAAAATTGTAGGGGTTTTTTGCAAATTTTCAGTGTGAGGTGTCAACCTCCTATTGGCCGGTGAACCTACACCGTCCATTTGGACGTGGGACCCACCTAAAAATATCTTTAAAATATCCTAAATAAATATCTAAAGATATTTATTGCACATTTACCAAAATACCCCTAAATAAAATCCCTAATTACAAAATAAACCAAAACCCTAACTCTATATAAACCAGCCCCCCAATTCCCGAACACCCACACCACCTCCCTCCGGCCAACACATCCACCGGACCTCCGCCGACCGGCTCGCCCCTCCCCCAGCTCCCTGCCGGACCACCCGGCACCGCCTAGGCCACCGCCGGCGCCGCCTGCAGCCTCCACAGAGCCCCACCCTCCTTCCTTTACCACAGCTCCTCCCCCAACCCGACCGCCCCTCACCGCCACCCCGGCCACCTTGGACCTCCGCCACCGCCCCCATCCGCTCCGCCGTGACCCCCTCTACCGAACCAACCCGCCACCACCGCCCCACGACCACCGCTCCGACCACCAGCGCCGCCACATATCCTCCCCGACTCCCTGACCACCAGCCCAGCCGACCCACCCCGACTCTCCAGGACACCACCACCGCCACCACTGACCTCCGCCACCGCCCCTACCACCTTGGTCCCGACCTCCTCCGCCGCCCTGACCGCCTGCACCACCGCCGCCTGCGCCGCCACAGCTGCTGCAAACCGTCGCTGCTGCTGCAAACCGCCTGCACCGCCGCCTCCGCCGCCGTCCTCCCGCCGGCGACGAGGCGTGGGCCCCCCTCCACGTGGCAGGTATATAAATACCCCCTTTAATACGTAAATACGTATATATATACACATGTATGTATATAGCTATATATATATATGTATATTAATATATATTTATATATATTATAATATATATAATTATATATAATATTTATTATATATAATTATATTAATACAGTATATATACAGTATATATATTATCATTATATATTTTATAATATATATATATATATATATGTATATTTTATGTATATATATATATATATGTATATCTTTATATATTTATGTTGTATTATATATATATATTTATATCTATTATATATTTATATTTACAGTAAATATATATATACAAAATATATATATAATTATTATATGTATATGTATTTATGCATTTTATTATTTATATGCATTTTATTTATTTATATATATGTGTATATATATATATATTTATGTATATAGTTAAATATATAATTATATATACTATATTATTATATATTATTATTATTTAAGTATTACAGTATATATATAGATAATATTATTATATATTTAATAAGTATATAAATATGAAATTTTGTATTTTATTTTATATACATATATATATTTATCTATATATATGTATATGTATGTATTATTTATATAAATATATGTATACATATATTTATTTATATAATATACAGTATATACTATATTATGTATAAATATATAAGTATTCTTATATATATATATATATTTATATATATATATATATATATATATATATATATATATATATATATATATATATATATATATATACTATTAAATATATATATACTATACATACTATTAAATATATATGTATATATATGTATATACTATCTTATGTATATATTTATATACTGTTATATATATATATAATAAATATATATATTATTTTATATATGCATACATTATTACTATTATATATATATGTATATGTATTGCTAAATATGTATATTAGTATATATTATATACATATATAGCATATGTATTATTACATATATATGTATATGCATATAATAATTATTATATATATTTTTTATTCTATTCATATATATAATACTTATATATATCATATATATATTATATACATTGTATATAATTATATATATATTATATATACCAATACTATATAACTATGTACCTATATATTATGTATACTTTATATATTTATATATACTATGTATGTATAACTTATGTTATTTATATATACCATATATATACTTATGCCTTTATATATATATATATGTATTTTTTTTTTACTGTATATATATATATATATATATAAATTATTATTATCACTTGTATTATATATAAATAAGTATTGTATGTATATGTATATGATAGGTATATAAGTAAGAATATATGTATCATATACTATTTAAGGTACGTATTATTTAAATATTAAATTCACGAACCCTGTATGTCCTGAACAGAGTACATCTACAACGCAGTCAGTGACCCCAGGTCATAGGACCCCTCAGACTTGACTGCGAGAACAGGTTCTTGGCACTTCCAGCACAGAGACGTAGGCAAGTATACCTTGCCAAGTTTTACTGTATAATTCATTTAACTGTTGTATGTTATTTTTAGTAGACTTACATATAACTGTTGTATCTGGGATTGCCTCGGGTACCATCAACAAGTACGTTGACAAGTAGTATAACTAACTTAGTCCTTAGCAGACTTACCTGACAACTGCGAGGGTATCCTAATATCCTCCTAGACCCTGACACGGGTACACGCAACATGGTTGCAATACATATTGGGATACGAGTTTACGTACTCGATTAGCTACCGGTGCGTGTGACGTGCATCACGGCTTAGCACGAACTCAGGAAAATTTAGAAAAGCTATGACTTGGCATTAGTTATATTGGGCGGGGAGAACAACTAATAGGCGTATGGGACACCCACCTCTTTTATACAGATACCACACTCGACGGAGTGATACGGACGTTATATATATATATATTACCGTTACCATGCTCTTCGAAGATGGGGAATTGCAGAGTGCCCTTGAACGGGGGCATATGTGGCATATACTAGCCAGTCACTACGGTTGGTGAATTACGTCAGCATATATCTAGCCCACACTTTTCCATACGTACTAAAGTTGTCTCACATTGCATTCACTTAGATGGCTAGTACACCCTCTATTTATTTATTCAGTACTTATATATATGGCATACTTTTATGTATCTTGTTATGTCCCACTGAGGACCTGGTTCCCTTCCAGATTTAGATGAGACATTCTACCCCACAGTGTATGGACCTGGACAGGAGACCAGATATGCCACTGAGAAGGAGTTTGAAGAGCTGCTATCAGAATCTGCCTGATCCTAGTAGCTTGTTCACCTGGAGCTTGAGCTGCTTACCTATATAGACGATACTCTAGTCTATCGTATTTTTGTACTTATTATTTTGTAGTGGGTTTGTTCCCACAAGACATTATCTGATTTTGTACTATGACATTTTCAGACTTAGCATTATATATATTTCAGCACTTATTTTCTAATATTTTGTGGATGAGATTAGATTTACCTATATTAAACTTATAGTATTTTAGGACAGCGTAGCACGTTCCTTTGGGTCCATTAAATTGGATAATCCCTTAGTGACGTGTCAGCTGGCCAATGCCACGTGGCCTAGTTCCGTATATTTTGGGACTAGGGCGTGACAGAATCACCAAGAAAAATCAACCAACCAGACAAAGAGCGTCGTGTGATGGGACAATTCACCCAATCAGAATCACACCACCACCGGAGCCGCAAGAATAAAGAAGAATGCCTTGACCGGGACAACCCTTCAGATATCTAACAACCCTCAAAGCCACATCCCAATGATCATGCCAGGGCTCATGCATAAATCGCGATAAGATGTGAACAACATAAGCCAAATCTGGCCGAGTAAATAAAAGATAAATTAGCCGTCCCATAAGCCGTTGATATGCTTCCCCATCAAACAAAAGTGGACTTGTAGAACATGCCAGTTGATGATGTTATTCCATGGGAAAGCTTGAGGGTTTCACCCTCCAACAATCATGTCTCAGAGATAATATCAAGTGTATATTTTCGTTGAAACATAAAAATACCTTCTGCACTTCGAGCTGCCTCAATACCAAGAATAAACTTCAATGCCCCAAGGTCCTTTATATGAAAGCATGTACTCAAATAAGTGCCCCACGAAGAAGGCGTAGGATACGACCCCCAAAGATCATAATATATTAAATCAAAAATTGCAACAGCCCGAGAGTCACTGACAGGAAAGATATATCGAGTTTGCTTTGCCTGATGGCAAACTTCACATGTCTTATTCATTGAACTACTAGAGCTACTGACAACAGGAAGTGACTTTACTACTTTATCAGAAGGATGCCCAAGTCGCTGATACCAAATGTTCAGAGAAGTCGTCCCAGTCAATGCCACGGCCCGAGTCTTCGGTATAATATGAAAGTAGTAGGGTCCGTCCCATCGTTTACCGACGCCAATCAGGGTCCTCAAACTGGGGTCTGTATCATGCACAAATTTTAGTGAATTATACAACACAATTTATATCATCAATAAGATGGGCCAAAAAATTAAATTGTAATATAATTGAGGTACTGTCATGCCCCAGTCCCAAAATACGTAGGACCAGACACGTGGCATTGGCCAGCTGGTATGACTCCGTAGGGCTTTTCAATTTAATGGACCCGACGAAGTGCACTTACGCTGTCAACGGTCAAGTGATCAAGCTAAATATCTAATTCTAACATGCAATAACTAAACTAAATCTCAACCCATGGTAAATAAATTATAAGAGGAAACGGTACGCATTATTAGTCTGCAGCCTAATAATACAGTCGTTCGAATAGACTAAGAGAATAATATAGGCCTATAAATACTAGGCTATAATAGCATAGTCACAATAGGAAATAGTACATAACTTTAATAGAGGAAAGATATAATGATACCTGCAAGAATGTCCAACACACCACCAGATCAAGCCTCATCCAAACTGCTCAAATAACCTGGAAGAGAACCAGGTCCTCAGAGGGACGTAACAAGATATAAAAAGTACATGCCATAAAGTAAATACTGTGTAAACTCGAGGGTGAACTAACTAGCTAAGTGAAATACACTTGAAGACAACCTTGGTACTTATGGGTAGGTAAAAGGTATAAAGCGTAGCGTCGAGCCAGAGGCTAAGTATCTGGCATTAGCTGTAAACTGGATGCTAGGAGTATATGCTGATTACATCACTGATCATGATAATGCATAGCTAGTAACCTCTGTCAGATGTATGGACAAGCATATACGCCCATACCGGGTAATACTGAGCCCATAACCGGGTAACACATAGCCCATAACTGGGTAACACTAAGGCTCACGACCCCGTAGTTTACTCTAAAACTATGGTAGCCAAATGTCTGTCCCATACGCCTACTAACTGTCTTTCCCGCCCAATGCCAATGTACAAGTCGCGAATACGAAGTGGACATCTCGTACTATAATGCAAGTCACTAAAGAAATATACAACTATGTTAAATACCGTCACACGTGCTGCTCACATTAATGGCCAGTCAAGTATGAAGCTCATATTCCTACATGAACTCACTCTGTGACATGCAATGATACGTGTCAAGGCTTGGGGAGTCATAATGATAACTCCTCAACTTTAGGTGCGTCCACTAGACACTAGGTCAAAACACAAGTCCTAACGTCAACGCCTTCGTCGACTACACCCGAGTCGTTCTCGGACGCGCACAGTTAGATAATATTAAAATAATAAAATATGCAAACTAATAATAACTGAATTTAAACAGTACATCAAGGTAAGGTATACTTGCTTGGAAGCCAGACGAAGATTCGAACACGAACTCGCCATGGAAGTAGCAGCGCAAAAGTAGAAACTGGAGCTGACATCCTCGGATGCTGTCACAAATATCACGAACAGTTTCATAATGAGTGAGATACTCAGAAAATCATATACATACATCCAATTTGGACACAGGGGCAAAAATACAGTTTTTGGCAAAAATACATTTTTTGGCAAAAATACAGTTTTTGTACGGAAAAATATACCAGAGACAAGTTTTTTCAAATTCGTCAAACTTAGTGTCTACAAGTCCAGAACGATGATACGAACCCAACGGAACGTCCAGGACTGGGTTCTGATGAGCCGATCACGAAATTGCCCGTAATGTAGAACTATAGGGCCCACGAAATGATGTTTCGTTAACGTTCTCAGAATCGAACCAAACTTGGGTAATAGGACCATCATAATGCTGCAAATCCAATGGCGTAAGTTTTATTACAAAACGATAGGCACACACAAAATTAGGACGAGTGTCAAAATAGGCCGATACTGTACTTTTCGACGGATACGCGTTAATTTTGGTGTGCACGCACATCCAAATCAAGTTTTGCGAAAGCCCACACATCCACGTTGATGATATGCGCCTTTCGGTGCAATTAGTATACGACAAGGTTGTCCGGATTGACGGGACCAACTCCGTATCGGAGAATTTTATTATTTTAAAAACTATTTTTTTCTCACGAATTAGAGCTCAAATAACTAATAATAGAATATAAGATAAATTATTCTACTTGAAGGCATTACAAGAGGGTTAGGTTGAAATTATACCAGAGGTGATGGTTCAGGATTCGATCAAGTGAGGAGGGGGATATCATAACGGGAAGACGGGGTATTGGTGCTCGGTTCTGGACTGTGGAATGCTCCGGTCTGTGGTCAGGTCGGGGCTCCGACGGGAAAAAGTCGGTTGGAGGGGCATCTCCGACCAAGGGAGGCTCGGCCAGGGGGTGAGGGTGGCTCGCCGGCGGTCGGGGCTCTCTGGGGGTTGCCAGCGGCGCTGCAGCAGCGGCCTCAACAGCAACCGTAGGCGCAACGACAGCAATAGTAGACGTAGCAACAACAGTAGTTGCTGCGGCGGTGGCTCACGGCAGCGCCGGGCCAGGACGCGGCGGCTCGTGGAGACAGGACGCGGCAGCTCACGGTGGCGCAGCAGTAGCAGCAGCTGCGGCTTGAAGCAGCAGCAACTGCAGTTTGAAGTGGGTTGCTGGTGGAGGTGGTTGGCGGAGATGATGGTGGTGGTGATGATGATGGTGGCAGTGGTGGTGGTCGTGGAGGCGAGGGTGGCGGTGGTCGTGGAGGTGAGGGTGGTGTTGGTGATGATGGCGGGTGGCCGGAGATGCTAGAGGTGGTGGTCGTGGTGGTCATGGGTAGTGAGGGAGGTGTTGGTTATGATGGCGGGTGGTGGAGATGCTGGAGGTGATGGTCGTGGTGGTCGTGGGCAGTGAGGGAGTATTGGTGATGATGGCGGGTGGTGGAGATGATGGAGGTGGTGGTCGTGGTGGAGAGGAAGGAGGTCGGCATGTGGTGGCTGTAGTGTTTGGTTGGATGAGAGGAGGAAGGAGTTAGGGTTCCGTTGGAGGGGGTGGTGTTGGCTGTTAAAATTGGAGAGAGGGAGGGAGAGTTTAATGTAGGAGAGTGAGAAGGAGGGCATGGGGATTAGGGCCGGCTAGGTTCCCAATATTTTGGGTAGTTTGTCATAAAGGAAAATAAGGGGTGGTGATGTGTTGAGGTTTGGATGGAGGGTTGGGATTTAAAGGGGATGGAAAGTGATGTATAGTACCAAGTAAATGAGAGAGGGGAGCATGACCGGTCAAGGCTATCAAGAATGGGTCTTCTTGATTTGGTTGCTTCAATAGGAGATGGACACTTTGCTACCATTTCACATGTAGGTCCTTAAGAGTTTGGATGTTTGCAAAAATGGAGAAAAGGATTGGATGAGGGTAGAATCTATGTTTGGTGTGATGTAGAGGAGGAAATTGGTGTGTGATAATTTGTATGAGCCATGAGGGTGTGGGTGTGGGTTTAGGTTGGGTCTAGTTTTGGGTTAGGTCGAGTCATTGCACCAAATTAGTTAAAATTAGGGTCAATGGTGTTCTTTAATTAATTGGGAGTGCATAGGATCTAAATTGGATGGGACACAAGTGTCATGGACGTAGTAGACTCAAAAAAGATTATTGATAAATATTGGGTTGCAAGGAACGGGTCGAGATTGTGTCTCCAATTTTGATCGGAACGACAAGGATGCAAAGTTGGATTTAAAATTAAAAAATATGTGCGAATATTATAAAATTAAAATAAAATACAAGAAAGTGCATATACGAGTGACGCAAAGATCAGGATTGAAGATTGGTACATCTAGGTTAAGGGTGTAAAATTTGTTGGAAGACAAAAGCTATTGTAGTGCTCTAGATAATTAAACAACTGTAAAGTACAATAATTGAATAAAAATTACAGTTGTAAATTATAACCCCAATAATTAATCTCGAATAATACTAATTTAATCCATAATCCTATATTTTGGTTAGGGGGTTTACAATCTATCCACCTTAGAAAATTTTGTCCTCGAAATTCAAAATCCATCTCCCCAACAACAAACTCCATGTATCTCTAAATATATAAACACAACTTGGTACTTAGTCCTACTCTACTCTCTTTACCTTAAACTGCCACATACGTACAGTCTAATCATCTAAGGCATTTGATCTTCTAAATATCTTCTCACCATTATGAATTGTCTCATTATTATTATCATGCTAATCATTATCCAGAAAATTACCACATATAAGCCTAGGTTACTCAAGGATATTGTGACACAATCTACGTTTGAAACTTCTAATATCTATCAAAAAATAACGTCATTTATTTATTCTCAAAGTAGTGCATGGGTTAGGCACTAAAATTCTATAAGCACAAAATCCTCAATGCTACTTATGTAGTATCTAAATTTCTTATTCTGCAACTAAGACGGTTAATATCTCAACATTCTTTCATAGGTATAACATCATCATCATATAATATCCATATTGAAATCCTGCATCCTAACTTCTTACAATCGCTCTTAGCAGCAATAAGTCTAATCTAGCTAGTCAGTCATACCGAGTCTAGAAGCTCAACTCAAACAATTTCTAGGAGAAGTATATGTAATAAAATATAACATAAGTCTCTACTCAATACATAGTAATAAGAATATATAGAAATTATATAATAAATATCTATTCAATCATTCTAAATACCCTGGAATAAAATATAACCAATAATAATAAGAATAATAATCCTAAAAACTGAAAATCCACCGGCTAGGATAAATTGAAAACATGTTCCCATATAACCACCTACTACTAAGGATTTGGTCAAACAAGCTTACACCATAATAGTCAAAAATATAAATCCCTGGCCCAAAGCAGTTAATGTGTAATCCACAATATTCAGCTTATCATTCCTATAGGACTTCTATATTTTATTTACACTCCTCATCCAAGCTACATGGGTTCCATCTTATTACAACTTGCCATCCATTATAGACAATTCACTATCTAACTCAAGACTATAACATCTATCAAAACTCTCATCCTTCAACCCATTTGTCTAGCTCAGATACTAGCTCAACTACTCAAGTTTTCAAAGGTGAAACCACGAGCCTAATAGACACTGGCAACCCAAATAAATCAAGTACATCTAATCTGATTTGAAAGCTATACTGTATTACTCAAGTTATCTCATTATCCAAATATTGGGTCTAGCAATCTACCTATCTGTTTTTGCCTAGTCATATAATCATCATTATCTAAAGGGTAAAAAATCTAGGTCTGATACTGGAAGTCACAAGGCAATTAGTCATTCCTTGCATCACTGCCATGGGTCACAACTAATCCCTAGCATCTAACTATGTATTCCATAAGGTATTCCAGAGTATTAGAATTGAACCCTCTATCTAGCTTCTAATACTTCCAAATCAATGCCATAAACAATAGGCAGGGTTAGTTCTAGGCCTCTATTTTTATGCCTAATTCTTATGCCAACACTCTATACTAGCTCTAGTATCAGGAAAGAACCTAATAACCTCCCTTACTAAGGGTAACCATCTTCTCATTAAATATCACATCAATCATACCTTCTTCCGTCTTGACTAGGATCTGCTCCTGGAGGAAATTATCGTGTGCGAGCATCCATCTCTCCGAAATAAGGAAGATGAGAAACAATAATAACGATGTCGACGGTAAATGAACGAATACAGTAATGAAGTCCAAAGGCGACAATCAAATACAAGAAGAGTTATAAAATCAGTTATGGATTGAGATCTTATTCAACATTAATCCTAAGTTGCAGGCTCATTCAGTACAGTAACATAACCGAAACCATATGCTTTGACCTGCATAGGCTACTAATAAAACTATGTCACGCTCCAGTCCCAAAATATGTGGGACCAGACACGTGGCATTAGCCAGCTGGTACGACTCCGTAGGGCTTTTCAATTTAATAGACCCGACGAAGTGCACTTACGCTGTCCACGGTCAAGTATTCAAGCTAAATATCTAATTCTAACATGCAACAACTAAACTAAATCTTAACCCATGGTAAATAAATCACAAGAGGGAACGGTAGGCATCATTAGTCTGCAGCCTAATAATACAGCCGTTCGAATAGACCAAGAGAATAATATAGGCCTATAAACACTAGGCTATAATAGCATAGTCACAATGGGAAATAGTACATAACTGTAATAGAGAAAAGATATAATAATACCTGCAAGAATGTTCAACACACCACCAGATCAAGCCTCATCCAAACTGCTCAAATAACCTAAAAGGGATCCAGGTACTCAGAGGGACGTAACAAGATACAAAAAAGTACATGCCATAAAGTAAATACTGTGTAAACTCAAGGGTGAACTAACCAGCTAAGTGAAATACACTTGAAGACAACCTTGGTACGTATGGGTAGGTAAAAGATATAAAGCGTAGCGTCGAGCCAGAGGCTAAGTATCTGGCATTAGCTGTAAACTGGATGCCATGAGTATATGTTGACTACATCACCGATCATGATAGCACGTAGTTAGTAACCTCTGCCGGATGTATCGACAAGCATATATGCCCATAACCGGGTAACACTGAGCCCATAACCGGGTAATACATAGCCCATAATCGGGTAACACTGAGGCTCACGACCTCGTAGTTTACTCTAAACTAATATAGCCAAATGTTTGTCCCATACGCCTACTAATTGTCTTATCCGCCCAATGCCAATGTACAAGTCGCGAATACGACGTGGACATCTCGTACTATAATGCAAGTCACTAAAAAAATATAAAACTATGCTAAATACTGTCACACGTGCTGCTCACACCTATGGCCAGTCAAGTATGAAGCTCACGTCCCTATATGAACTCACTCTGTGACGTGCAATGATACGTGTCAAGTCCTGGGGAGTCATAATGATAACTTCTCAACTTTAGGTGCATCCACTAGATACTAGATCAAAACACAAGTCCTAAGGTCAACGCCTTCGTCGACTGCACTCGAGTCGTTCTCGGACGTGCACAGTTATATAATATTAAAATAATAAAATATATAAACTAATAATAACTGAATTTAAACAGTACAACAAGGCAATGCATACTTACTTGGAAGCCAGGCAAAGATTCGAACACAAACTCGCCATGGAAGTAGTAGCGCAATAATAAAAACTGGAGCTGATATCCTCGGATACTATCACAAATATCACCAACATTCCCAGAATGAGTGAGATACTCAAAAAATCATATACATACGTCCAATTTGGACACAGGGACAAAAATATAGTTTTTGGTTAACACGGGGTCCACAAGTGTGCCCGTCTTGCACCAAAAAAGGTGCCAGAGACAAGGTTCTTCAAATTTTTTAAACTTAGTGTCTACGAGTCCTGAACGATGATACAAACCCAATAGAATATCCAGGACTAGATTTCGATGAGCCGATCACGAAATTGCCTGTTATGTGGAACTGTGGGACCTACGAAACGATATTTCGTCAACGTTCTCAGAATCGAACCAAACTTGAGTCATAGGACCAGCTTAACGCTGTGAATCTGATGGCCCAAGTTTCGTTACGAAACGACAAACACACACGAAATTAGAATGAGTGTCAGAACAGGCCGATATGGTACTTTTCGACGGATATACGTTGATTCCAGTGTACACGCACATCCAAATCAAGTTTTGCGAAAGTCCACACGTTCATGTTGATGATACCCGCCTTTCAGTGTAATCAGTATGCGACGAGGTTGCCCAGATTGACGGGACCAACTCCGTATCGGAGAATTTTATTGTTTTAAAAACTATTTTTTTCATGAATTGGAACTCAAATAACTAACAATAGAATGCAAGCTAAATTATTCTAATTGAAGGCATTACAAGAGAGTTAGGTTGAAATTATACCAGAGGTGATGGTTCATGATTCGATCAAGCGAGGAGGGAGATATCACAACGTGAAGATGGGGTGTTGGTGCTCGGTTCTGGATTGTGGGGTGCTCGGGTCTGTGGTTAGGTCGGGGCTCCGACAAGAAGCAGTCGGTTGGAGGGGCAGCTCCGACCAAGGAAGGCTCGGCCAGGGGGTGAGGGTGGCTCACCGACGGTCGGGGCTCTTCGGGGGTCGCCGGCGGCGCTGCAACAACGGCCTCAATAGCAACCATAGGCGCAGCGACAGCAGCAGTAGACGCAGCAATAGCAGCAATTGCTGCGATGGTGGCTCACTACGGTGCGAGGCCAGGACGCGGCGGCTCACGGCGACGCAACAGTAGCAGTAGCAACAGCTGCTGCTTGAAGCAGCAGCAGCGGCGGTTTGAAGTGGGTTGTTGGTGGCAGTAGTTGGCGGAGATGATGGTGGTGGTGATGATGACGGTGGCAGTGGTGGTGGTCGTAGAGGCGAGGGTGGTGTTGGTCGTGGAGGTGAGGGTGGTGTTTGTGATGATGGCGGGTGGCCGGAGATGCTGGAGGTGGTGGTCGTGGTGGTCGTGGGCAGTGAGGGAGGTATTGGTGATGATGGCGGGTGGTGGAGATGCTGGAGGTGGTGGTCGTGGTGGTTGTGGGCAGTGAGAGAGGTGTTGGTGATGATGGCAGGTGGTAGAGATGCTGGAGGTGGTGGTCGTGGTGGAGAGGGAGGAGGTCGGCAGGTGGTGGCTGTGGTATTTGGTTGGATGGGAGGAGGAAGAAGGAGGAGGAGGAAGAAGGAGTTAGGGTTCTGTTGGAGGGGGTGGTGTTGGCTGTTGAAATTGGAGAGAGGGAGGGAGAGTTTAATGTAGGAGAGAGAATGAGGGCATGGGGATTAGGGCCGGCTAGGTTCCCAATGTTTTGGGTAGTTTGTCATGAAGGAAAATAAGGGGTGGTGATGTGTTGAGGTTTGGATGGAGGGTTGGGATTTAAAGGGGATGGATAGTGATATATAGTACCAAGTAAATGAGAGAGGGGAGCATGACCGGTCAAGGCTATCAAGAATGGGTCTTCTTGATTTGGTTGCTCCAATAGGAGATGGACACCTAGCTACTATTTCACATTTAGGTCCTTAAGAGTTTGGGTGTTTGCAAAAATGGAGAAAAGGATTGGATGAGGGTGGAATCTATGTTTGGTGTGATATGGAGGAGAAAATTAGTGTGTGGTATTTTGTATGATCCATGAGGGTGTGGGTGTAGATTTGGGTTGGTGTTGGGTCTAGTTTTGGGTTAGGTTGAGTCATTGCACCCAATTAGTTAAAATTAGGGTCAATGATGTTCTTTAATTAATTGGGAGTGCATAGGATCTAAATTGGGTGGGACACAAGTGTCATGGACGTAGTAGACTAAAAATAGGTTATTGATAAATATTGGGTTGCAAGGAACGAGTCTAGGTTGTGTCTCCAATTTCGATTGGAACGGCAAGGATGCAAAGTTAGATTTAAAATTAGGAAATATGCACGAATATTGTAAAATTAAAATGAAGCACAAGAGAGTGCATATACGAGTGACGCAAGATCAGGATTGAAGATTGGTATGTCTAGGGTGTAAAATTTGTTGGAAGGCAAAAGCTAGTGTAGTGCTCTAGATATTTAAACAACGGTAAAGTACGATAATTGAATAAAAATCACAGTAGTGAATTATAACCCCAATAATTAATCCCGAATAATACTAATTTAATCCATAATCTTATATTTTGGTCAGGGGGTTTACAGGTAGGGATAGAACATTCGTGAGAACTACACCTGGTGCAAGAGCAACATGCCCGCAGCACGAGGCAACCGCAGTCCGTCCATCCGGGAGTCCAACCGGACACTCCTCCATTGCCGTCACCCCCGACAATAAATCTAAATTTTCTGTAACATGATTCAAAGCTCCTGTATCGATAATCCAAGGTGTAATGGACTTACCCACCATACGATCCTCCGAAGATTTGGCCGAAGAATTACCAAGCACACCGTCGCCTGCACCATCATCTGCCATCTGCAGCTGTGTAGCAATGAAGCCATATCCTGCCACCGCCGCACGCACTTCCGTACCCAGTCCACATCCACCATCAGCCGCATGTCCGCTAAATCGGATATTGAGCAAATCCTACAGTGGTTCCACCCCCTCAAAGTATGGTATTGTCTTCTTCACCGAAGCGTCGATAGTATGCAAAATTTACTGCACAATCATCGATTGGACGCAATACCAATCCTCCAATTGATCATTCTCCGAAGGTTTATTGATAGACCCATCAACAAACCCAAATTTTCGTCGAGCCCGTAGAGAAAGCCGAATAGAACTCGACTATTCCTCATAATTCTCCCCACGAAATACCACTTTCGTAATTGTATTACCCGGATTGTCATTAGAACCAAGGTAATACGGGGGTGTGGGATTGATCCGCGATGCCGTCAGCGTAGAAGTCCCACCGCTGCCGTCACTCGTCATGTCGCCGTCGCCGCTCGGCATACCGCCACCACCGCCGCTCGAAGAAAATATGCCATAGCCGTCAGGCTCTTATACCATGTGAAGAACTGATAGGAGATAATATTCTCGATATTTCATTCATCATGATATTACATATATATACATACACATATCAACTTGGGGCCTGCCACATGGCCAATCACCATAAATACAATTTAATGCAATTTAATTTCAATATCCCAATCACCATATATAGCTAGCCAATCACCATATATAGCTAATCACCATAAATACAATTTAATGATACTAGTATATATGCACGTGCTTTGCACGTATATTGGAGTGAATGATGTTGATGAGTTAGTTTATTTCTACTGCTTTTAATTATATAGGTTAATGGTTCAACCCTTCGAATTCTTTGGTAACAATTTAAAAGACTTAGCAAGTAGCATGAACCCTTTGATTTCCGTAAATGGTTGTCATTATTGCATCTCTTAAATGGTTGTCAGTGGAATTTATTGTAGGTATTCTTTTTAATTACTAAATATGTTGAAGGGTATTTTTGGAACAAAATTTTTTCACGGTGAAGCCTAGTTTTGGCATTATATAGTAGAATAGATAATTTAATCCCAATACTTGGAGAGTCTTTCTGCAACTTGAACTTGGATTATGCAAGACAAAAGCATGAAGCCTCAAATGTCGTGCGATGTCCTATGTGGCTCGCATGGCTGGCACTGGCCCGGGACAACTAGGACGACTGTTCAGAGCCCACGAATTAGGACCAAATAAAAAAGCACTTGTTTCAATTCATTTGTTAATCAATGCTAAGTTGCTATATGTATGTTGTATTTTTTAAAGCTAATTAAGGTTAAGCTACTACATGTTGTATTTTTCAAAGCTACCTTAATAATCAACCACTTGAGCTATATTGTTTGCTGCCAATTAATTCTAAATAGGTATATCCATTATATCCTTTGCATGTGATCATTTTTTCCTCTTTCATGTAATTTTATGACATTCCATTGATTCACGAAATGGCTCGTCGATCCAAATGAATTATTCTTATGGTATCTATCCGTCCCGAGCCACGACACAACGCCCATTTGTAAAGCAAAACATATACTACTATACGTGTGAATTGATGACACATTTTAGATTATTGTCCTGCATTTTCAAATATCTTGAACTGGCCCTGGTATTGCAATCTGTATCCAAATGTGTTGATCTTATGAGCGTATTTGTTATAGCTGAAAAAATTGTTAGGCTGCATATCAATTGGGCATTTGGTCTAGTGGTATGATTCTTGCTTAGGGTGCGAGAGGTCCCGAGTTCAATTCTCGGAATGCCCCTTATTTGTTTTGAATTTTTTTTCCCATTAATCCCCCCACTTTTTCTTTACAAGAGAAAAATCAATCCAAGTAAATAAATGATAATTTTTTCTTACTACAATTTTAGTTCAATCTCAATTTTCTCATTTCATCTCCTCTAATGGCTTCTTCTTCTACTACTACTCTCTTCCTCTCCTCTTCTTGTCTTCTGTGTCGTCCTTCTCTCTCTAGGCTCAATTCTTCTCCTTCCTCACCCATGTTTCCTTCCCAGAATGGCCCTCCTCCTCTCCTTGTTGCTTATTGTTGCTCTTCTCCCCACAATGGCTCCCTTTCTAATTCAGTCAAGCCAAGGTATGTATTTGTGTTCTATCCAGGAAAGATTCGGGTTTTCCTACTTTTTTGCTGCGATATAAGTGACCCAGATGGTAAAATACTAATTTCCACAAAAAAGGAGCATTTTTTTTCCTACTATTCTGCTGTAATAGTTGAGACCCATATTGTTAAAATGGGTGTTTTTGGTCGGAAAATGGATTTTTTTTGGGAGTTTGGTATTTATTATGAGAAACCCAGATGATGTTTTTGTTATAAGACTTACTTTTATAAGAAAGGAAATATTTTATTTGTAATTTTCTTAGCATTTTGATTTTTTGTTTTTCATTATCGTCATGGTTGTGTCAAAAAATTATTATTTAATAATTTCTTTCTTTCTTTCTTTCTTTCTTTCTTTCTTTCTGTATAAATTAGGAGAGGTAGATGGTGAGACTGGAATGTTGTGTTTAATGTCGAAAATTTGAAATATTAAATAATGTATTGGGACAGAGTCACAGAGATGATCTGTAGGGTTCCCTCTTTCAAGGTATGGTTTGATTTGCCTTCCCACATGGGCAACAGCTTGGAGGATATTATATTTTGTCCATATAAATTGGTTCATGTGGATAACTTTGTATATGCTATTATTATGCATTGCTTGAGACTTCAATTATGGGTTACGGAAATTGGTTTATTATAGAGATGGAATCCACCATGGATGGGGTGGGTGGTGGTTGGGGGGGGGGGGGGGGGGGGTGGAATTTCAGAGTTGAACTTTTTATCAAGGAGAAGAGTTGGGAGAGATTTGCGTGCAATCTGCACTCTCTCATGCTATTAAGTTACTAAGTATAAAAAAAATTAGATCATGAGAGAAATGATATGACACTAGAGCCTAATCGATGACTGAAAAAGGTAATATATTCAATAGTTATGGTGTTTACGCGATGGAGCTGAGTTAATTTGCTTGCTCAAAGTATGTTGCCGTGAAAAATAAAATAGTTGATTAAGCCATTTATGATGTAACATTGGATCTATTGTATCATGGATTTCCAAGTCAATCTCTATCTAGACCAGCGGATACAGGATGGATCTTACTACTTCGACATACCAGTTTAACATTTCTACATGATAGTGAGTGTCAGTCATCCTGTTGATTGTACTAGCATTTGAGCGTAGCCTCACTAAGATGCTTTTGCTAAAAAGGTTTAGAAAAGATGATGTAAAAAGAGAGCCAACATCATGGCTTCTATAATTGTTCGTTATTTCTCTTTTCAGCTTTTGCACTTAGTAGCTTTGGAAAATTGCAGAGTTACCCAAGATTTTAAAAGGCCCCCGTCTCGCCGTCTTAGGCATCCGCCTAGGCATTTCAAATCCTCAATTGTCTCGTTGCCTTAGGCAAATACTTTGACTTACCTTTACTTAAATGTGATATGATCCCTACCATTTCTGTTGAATATGGAATTTAACCCAAACCTAATAACTTAAGAGTTATGGATATTATTAAAATGTTTTAAAATATGCTACAAAAGATGAGGTACACTAGCGTTTCTCTTTTCCCCTCTTTGTTCCCTTCCCTTTTGTGTTTGTTCTAACAAATCAAATTTCATTCGTAACTCTGGGTGTCCAGTGCCAACTGACAACATATAAGCCTCTCGCAATTTCCCTCTTTATATCTTGCTCTCTCATTGTTTTTCTTCTCTTTCTTTATTCAAGTTAGTAATCAAGGTTCGTAGTAGCGGAATCGATTCGGACCCTATCTATGAGTATTGGTATCGGCAGTTCTATGAGTATTGCTATCGACACTTTCGGCGGTTTTGGATTGGAGTATTAGATTATTCATTTCAAAAAGAAAAAAAATAATGAAAAAATATTTTAAAAACTATAAAATATTTAATACATATTTATATAGTTTTATATATTATATGTTATTACAGGTTAGTTTTAAATGGAATAATATTCAACATTACTAAAGCATTCATCTATTATAGATATTATTATTTATATACTTGCCTTTAGATATAGTACAAATAATTAAATAGTTTTAAAAGGAAAGAATAATAATATGGATGATTGTTATAAATTTATAGATATACAACTTAGTGTGTTGATAATGAATCTTATCGACACAATGTAACATTGTTGATCTTAGGCACGATCAAATCATTGTATTGACACTATTTTTCTTTCTTCCCTCTTTTTCGTTTAATTTTTTTTTGTCGAATTGACTGGAAAAGAGACCCCAACACATTGGTATTGGTTAGTATCGACTAATACCAGTAGCGAGTTGCATCAGATCGGGATATGCCAAAACTGATGCGATACGGGTGATATGTATCCATATCTGTATGCAAAGTATGCTAGTGATACTCCTAGTGATTGTTTCTTGATTGAAAATTTTATGCAATTGATGTTGAAGTCTCACACTTGTGTATTTAGTATATACAACAAGATTTGCATGCAATGTTTATAGTTTTTAATTATACATTTATCATACCAATTTGAAGAAAACCACAACATATTAGGACATACACAACAAGTTTTTCTTGACTTACTATACAGTACACACCCCCAACTTTAGCATTGTAGCTCCTGCTTAGGCCTTTTGGCCTTTTGGTCCTCGCAGCGTAGTGTTGTTTGAACAAGCTTGGTTTGTCCTAATTGAAACTCTTTTTTATTTTCTTTCTCGTAGAGTGAGAGCTGCTGAAGACACATGGCATCACAAGTTTTAGTAACTAAATATTTGTATTAGTCTACCTACTTCACATCCCAAATTTTAGTCTCAAGGTTCCGGCCTTGCAGCCTTGAGGCCCTGCTTAGGCCTTTTAGGCCATTGCCTTGCGGTATCTTAAAAAGCTTGGGGTTAGCCGATATAAGTATGTTAGTAGTGGTGCACTTACAGAAAATCATAGTTAGGATTAGATATTGTCTTTCATAATGTGAACCTTAATTTCTCATTTTGAGCAATCTTCTTTTATTGAGTTGCTTTAACCATCTTTTTATTTCCAGAACACCCTTTGATGCAATGGCCGGTGAAGGTTCAATTCCAAATCAATCATATAGATGGAAAAGGGTTTTGCTAAAAGTGAGTGGGGAAGCACTTGCAGGGGATAACACTCAAAATATTGATCCAAAGGTGGGTTTGTAAATCTCCGATATAGTGGTGTGCATTGCCTTGTTTTTATCCTGCCAACTTAGAAAGTCAAAATTATCATATTTTTGTCTTTTTCATGCAAACTTGACAGCAGAGTACACTTTTCGGTTTCTATTTAGACTGACGACCTCTGAATAATGACGCCCTCGTGCAAATTTATTGTTTATTTTCTACAAATTTCTGCCTTCAAGTAAGTAAAAAATACAATGGTCTCAAGGTTGTGTATATAGAGAGGTTCATATGGTGAGTGTTAAATTGACTACCTAATAGGACAATCTATATAGTTCCTATGTAAAACAAATCCCTTCCAAGGATATACATTGGAGAATATACATACAAAACTATTTTCCTTCACTTGAAGGAATTATATGCAGAAATGAGAATTTAATATAATGGGAAATATTAGACTGAGAATTTAATCCCCATATCATTTGAGGACGTTTATGAGGCTGGAATCCATGAAGCATGGGATTCAAAGTGTTTGCAGTTATAATAGAGGAGAAATCTGCTCTAGTTAGTGTACAGTAGCCAACTCCATGTTCCTATTTACAATCTATGTTACCCGGACTCTCCACTTTAGGAGAAGTACTCGTGTCCACCGGGTAGGACATGGGTATGCGTATGGAATCCGTATCCGATTCTCTATAGTGACAATCGGATCCTTCATGATCCTTTATGGTGACAATCGGAAGACTGGTAGTGAAATACATAGTTTATTTTAATGTGGTAGTGAAGTAGATAGTTTATTTTAATATGGTAGATCGGTAGTAAAGTTATGAAACCTTACAAATTTTAATTATATGATGTCTTTTTATGAAATCATACAAATTTAATTATAAGCTTAAATATATAAAACAATGCAAACTCTATTACAACTGTGTCTTTTTATGAAATCATACAAATTTAATTAGAGAATATGTCTTTTTATGAAACCGTGCAAATTTAATTACATGTCTTTTATGAAGACATACAAATTTAATTACATGATGTGTCTTTTTATGAAACCATATTCAAATGTATTTATTTTAATATTCATATCTCCGTACCCATATCCAAAATTTGGATCATTTTTAGCTGAGTCCGTGTGTCCTTCAATTATGAGTTTGAAGGACCCGACCCTTGGATATATACCCGTATCCGTACCCGACACTCGTATCCGAGTCCAGGTAACATAGTTTACATTGTCGTAATAGTTGGAGTATTATAATTACTATGCAGTTTGTGGTGAACCATGGCATTGAATATTTGCTAGATTGGTTGAAGACAATGTTCTAAATTTCGCTAGTTGGATTCGGCGCGGCGGAGGGCCGCTTAGCGCATAGGCCGCCCAAATTTTTTTTTTTTTTTTGAAAATTGAAATCCGTAATACATATTTGAAATCCAAACATGTTCTAACTTCTTAATCCATAATAAAATTCATAAGTTTTTTTGAAATTTAAAATTTGAAAATTTAATATTCTAAAATCTAAATCCAATCATAAAATCCAAACAATATATTCACAATATAACTAAGCATAAAAAAATTCAAAAAATTCAAAAACCGAGCAGCTACACATGGCCGAACAGGCCAGCCTAGACGCCGAACAGGCGCCTATGACCATCGAACATGGGGTTTTCGGTCCGACGGATGCTAGACGGCCGCCTAGGCCAATTTTTAGAACACTGGATGAAGGGGTGTAGATATCTATTCATGAGATGGTAACCTACACTTTTAAACACTT